>LR999959.1:22400000-23000000 GCA_905220385.1 Xylota sylvarum | reverse complement strand
TGTAGGTTTCGTTTAGGGCAAGCGCGACAAAACCACTGGTCTCCCAGTGTCGCAAAATCAATCAGTCAATATAGAAGTCCTGTTACTGACATGTACGTACTGTAATAAACTTAACCACACGTACAAGAACTATAGGTCGCATTTAGCGCAAGTGCGACAAAACCACTGGTCTCCCAGTGTGGCAAAATCAATCAATCAATAGAGAAGTCCTGTTACTGACATGTACGTAACATACTGTAATAAACTTAACCACACGTACCAGAACTGTAGGTCTCGTTTAGGGCAAGTGCGACAAAACCACTCGTCTCACAGTGTCACAAAATCAACCAGTCAATAGAGAAGTCCTGTTACTGACATGTACGTAACGTACTGTAATAAACTTAACCACGCGTACCAGAACTGTAGGTCCCGTTTAGCCCAAGTGCGACCAAAATCACTGGTCTCCCAGTGTGGCAAAATCAATCAATCAAAAGAGAAGTCCTGTTACTGACATGTACGTAACATACTGTAATAAACTTAACCACACGTACCAGAACTGTAGGTTTCGTTTAGGGCAAGCGCGACAAAACCACTGGTCTCCCAGTGTCGCAAAATCAATCAGTCAATATAGAAGTCCTGTTACTGACATGTACGTACTGTAATAAACTTAACCACACGTACAAGAACTATAGGTCGCATTTAGCGCAAGTGCGACAAAACCACTGGTCTCCCAGTGTGGCAAAATCAATCAATCAATAGAGAAGTCCTGTTACTGACATGTACGTAACATACTGTAATAAACTTAACCACACGTACCAGAACTGTAGGTCTCGTTTAGGGCAAGTGCGACAAAACCACTCGTCTCACAGTGTCACAAAATCAACCAGTCAATAGAGAAGTCCTGTTACTGACATGTACGTAACGTACTGTAATAAACTTAACCACGCGTACCAGAACTGTAGGTCCCGTTTAGCCCAAGTGCGACCAAAATCACTGGTCTCCCAGTGTGGCAAAATCAATCAATCAAAAGAGAAGTCCTGTTACTGACATGTACGTAACATACTGTAATAAACTTACCCACACGTACCAGAACTGTAGGTTTCGTTTAGGGCAAGCGCGACAAAACCACTGGTCTCCCAGTGTCGCAAAATCAATCAGTCAATATAGAAGTCCTGTTACTGACATGTACGTACTGTAATAAACTTAACCACACGTACAAGAACTATAGGTCGCATTTAGCGCAAGTGCGACAAAACCACTGGTCTCCCAGTGTGGCAAAATCAATCAATCAATAGAGAAGTCCTGTTACTGACATGTACGTAACATACTGTAATAAACTTAACCACACGTACCAGAACTGTAGGTCTCGTTTAGCGCAAGTGCGACAAAACCACTCGTCTCACAGTGTCACAAAATCAACCAGTCAATAGAGAAGTCCTGTTACTGACATGTACGTAACGTACTGTAATAAACTTAACCACGCGTACCAGAACTGTAGGTCCCGTTTAGCCCAAGTGCGACCAAAATCACTGGTCTCCCAGTGTGGCAAAATCAATCAATCAAAAGAGAAGTCCTGTTACTGACATGTACGTAACATACTGTAATAAACTTAACCACACGTACCAGAACTGTAGGTTTCGTTTAGGGCAAGCGCGACAAAACCACTGGTCTCCCAGTGTCGCAAAATCAATCAGTCAATATAGAAGTCCTGTTACTGACATGTACGTACTGTAATAAACTTAACCACACGTACAAGAACTATAGGTCGCATTTAGCGCAAGTGCGACAAAACCACTGGTCTCCCAGTGTGGCAAAATCAATCAATCAATAGAGAAGTCCTGTTACTGACATGTACGTAACATACTGTAATAAACTTAACCACACGTACCAGAACTGTAGGTCTCGTTTAGGGCAAGTGCGACAAAACCACTCGTCTCACAGTGTCACAAAATCAACCAGTCAATAGAGAAGTCCTGTTACTGACATGTACGTAACGTACTGTAATAAACTTAACCACGCGTACCAGAACTGTAGGTCCCGTTTAGCCCAAGTGCGACCAAAATCACTGGTCTCCCAGTGTCACAAAATCAACCAGTCAATAGAGAAGTCCTGTTACTGACATGTACGTAACATACTGTAATAAACTTAACCACACGTACCAGAACTGTAGGTTTCGTTTAGGGCAAGCGCGACAAAACCACTGGTCTCCCAGTGTCGCAAAATCAATCAGTCAATATAGAAGTCCTGTTACTGACATGTACGTACTGTAATAAACTTAACCACACGTACAAGAACTATAGGTCGCATTTAGCGCAAGTGCGACAAAACCACTGGTCTCCCAGTGTGGCAAAATCAATCAATCAATAGAGAAGTCCTGTTACTGACATGTACGTAACATACTGTAATAAACTTAACCACACGTACCAGAACTGTAGGTCTCGTTTAGCGCAAGTGCGACAAAACCACTCGTCTCCCAGTGTCGCAAAATCAACCAGTCAATAGAGAAGACCTGTTACTGACATGTACGTAACGTACTGTAATAAACTTAACCACGCGTACCAGAACTGTAGGTCCCGTTTAGCGCAAGTGCGACCAAAACCACTGGTCTCCCAGTGTGGCAAAATCAATCAATCAATAGAGAAGTCCTGTTACTGACATGTACGTAATATACTGTAATAAACTTAACCACACGTACCAGAACTGTAGGTCTCGTTTAGCGCAAGTACGACAAAACCACTCGTCTCCCAGTGTCGCAAAATTAACCAGTCAATAGAGAAGTCCAGTTACTGACATGTACGTAACATACTGTAATAAGCTTGACCACACGTACCAGAACTGTAGGTCTCATTTAGGGCAAGTGCGACAAAACCACTGGTCTCCCAGTGTCGCAAAATCAATCAGTCAATATAGAAGTCCTGTTACTGACATGTACGTAACATACTGTAATAAACTTAACCACACGTACCAGAACTGTAGGTCTCGTTTAGCGCAAGTGCGACAAAACCAACCGAGTAGAAACGACCACAATAGACGAGATTACGGACGTTCAAACCAAGAACAACGGATGAACGATAATTGACAGATACATTTACTTCGCATACCAGACCAAAATCTCCCGCGAAATCGAAACGGCGCGAATGAGCTTTCGGGAAACGGGCAACCTCGGGAAGAGAATTCCGGTGGCCCTTATCGAGTAAGCATTCAGGCCATGACCATAGAAACCTTGGTTTTCATAGACGAAAGTAAAGAAATCAAAATAAAACACCCATTTCACGTGCTTCAAGACAATTTTTTTTTTCAAATTTTGACGGGATCATTGGTAAAGGCTAAAATATTCATGTCATATTAGTCACAAAGATAATATTCTGGGAATTCGTCCCTACACTGTAAATGACTCTGCGGACCCAACATGTAGGTCCGGGGAGAAAGGTGCTCCTTATCCGGAATGCATTAACGTAGAATCAGAACAGAAAGAAAATCCAATTGTAGTTCTTTCCGAACAAAATGATTCAATCGCAGATAACCACGGGGAAACGTCCGAAGTTACGATTCCATATCCGGAAGGTATCACCACGGAATTACATCAAGCAGAAGAATTTTCAGACGAAATCTGTATAACACCCAGAAGCAAGTTAGTGACAGAAAATGTTTTCAATAATAATAACGACGTAGTATTTCGAAAGAAACAGGTCTCTCCTGGGGTCTTTTTGGAAAATTGAATGAAAACCGATTAAATATGGGAAAACACCCATATACGTAAGACCCTATAGGTTACCGGAAACGAGTGAGACCGAAATACACCGACAGGTGAACGAAATGCTAGAGAATGACATTATCAGACCTATCTATAGTCTATGGAACTCACCCCTATTACTTGTCCCTAAGACACCAGACTCACAAGGCAATAAGAAATGGCGAGTAGTAGTAGACTACAGGCGTCTAAACGATGCGATAGTTGGTGATGCATTTCCACTCCCAAACATAACCGATATTCTGGATCAGTTGGGAAAGGCCAAATACTTTAGTAGACTCGATCTTGCAAACGGCTTCCATCAAACATTAGTCGACAAGAATGGTCGGGAAAAAACAGCCTTTAGTACCTTCGGTCATTATGAGAACAACCGAATGCCTTTCGGATTGAAAAACGCGCCAGCCACGTTCCAACGAACAATGAACAACGTTCTAATGAAAATGATTGGCATAGAGTGCTTCGTATATATAGATGACACTGTCATCAACGGTACCAACCTGTACATATGTATTTACATACGCAGTATGTCTGCTCACCGTAGTCACACGTTTGCGAACGTTAAAAATTACGCGGAGGCTGAAACAAGCGTCTTGTCGGCAGCTGAAGAGATCGCAAATATAAACATACAGAAAAGCTACAATCCGTCTGGAACGGATCGTATGATACCCTATCCGCCTTTCTATAAAGTGCATTTTATACTTAAATATGCCTGTAACGTCGACCGTTTGAGGATGTTGCATGTAAAATTTCATCAAAATCGGTTTTTCTATGAAAACGCCCCCAAAAAGTGGGCGTGGCCCAAACTTTTGTATGGGTGAATTGTAGGGAATCTAAATGCCTAAATATTTGGTCTTAACAAAATTTTTCGGTTTCATATAATTTAGTGAAGTTATAAAAAAGTAGGCGTGGCAGTGGGCGGATTTAAAAAAATTTACACTTCTACTGTATCTTTTCGTCAGAAGCCCAGATATGAAATTCCAGCGTCCTAGTTAAAAATTTAAGGCCCAAAAATCGGTTTTATGATGAAAACGCCCCCAAAAAGTGGGCGTGGCCAAAACTTTTGTATGGGTGGATTGTAGGGAGTCTGAATGCCTAAATATTTGGTCTTAACAAAATTTTTCGGTTTCATATAATTTAATGAAGTTATGAAAAAGTGGGCGTGGCAGTGAGCGGATTTAAAAAAATTTTACGCTTGTACTGTATCTTTTTCTCCGAAGCCCAGATATGAAATTTTATCGTCCTAGCTCAAAATTTAAGGCCCAAAAAGCGGTGACATACGGACGGACGGACGGTCATCGCTCAATCGCTTTCGCTATTGATTTTGATCACGAATATATATACTTTATAGGGTCTATCTCGATTATTTCTCTATGTTACAAACTATGTATCAAACTTAATATACCCTTAGGATAGGGTATAAAAACAAAAAAATTATAAATAAAAGTTCTACTATCTCAGAAACCGAGAATATGAATAAAATAAGATCCAAAAAACATTAACAACAATTAAACTCAATAGAAATTTATTTGAAATAATAGAATCTAATTTTTGGAATTTTAAATAGAATTTAATTTTTGAAATTTAAATAGAAATTAAAAAATAAAAATAAAACAAAGAATAGAAAATTAATTTATTTTTCCTTGATTTCGCTAAGGAATGTCGTAGTGAAATGTGGTGTTTCTCTTTGTGTCTTATTTCAGGCAGGTTTTTGGAATTTATTCTTCCACTGTCTGCAATTTCGGGATTTTGAGCCACTGCAGCTGGCATTCATACAGACCCGGTCAAAGTTTTATAACAATACAAAACAAAAATACAATTTTTTGGCGCAACAGATCCATGAGACGAATGGAAGGGGCCTACGGTTTAATGCCGTATCCGAAGTTCATTTTACAGTTTACAGTTTTACTCTCGGATGTTAGTCAAACGCTCGCGAGAGGTGGAACCACTCGCTCCGTAGTCCAACGCACTAACCACTTGAGCTACGGCGCCCTCTTTATAACAATAAATTTGTATACATTTTTAAGCGGTTTTCAGAAATAATAAAATGTTTGGTTTGAGATTCGAAACCCATACAACACCAAACGTTATTTTAATGCTCCCACCTCTTGCGAGCGGCAGACAAGCATCCGCCATTCATTTAGTCATTTTGCTTGCAAGAATCGAATTGCATATTACTTATAGGGCTTATGTTACATAAGCAAACCATACCCGTTGTCACCCAGCCGTTACATAAGCACAGACCGTATGTATGTACATATGCGTGTGTTTGTACATGTACATATTTATATACTTTTATGTACAAAGAAAACACTGCATTACAAAATAAGTAAGGACAATGCATGTGCTAGCGAACATGAATAATAATGATTAAATCAGGCAATGTGGTGACAAGAGTGATGTACTATAATTGCAAGCAAACAATCGCCAGTTCTCCTGGGTAATTAGTAGTCTATGGAATGCGTGTACGTTGTATAGCACACGCATATTTAGTTAGAACCTTCCGTGATTTGTAGCAACAGCCTGAGTTATGTACATACATACATATATATGTACATATGTATGTACGTACGAGTTAGCCATCACAGAGCAGTTAATGCCTGTTAAAATTATAACTACATACATATGTATGTATGTAAGCAATTGATGACAGCTTATCAAAATAACTTAAACTAACTAATTGAAACATTTGTTAATAAATTATGTTGCATTAGCATAAACCGTAATTGCAAGGATTTTGGTTGCAGAATCGGATATGGAACGAATAAAGATATTTGTGATGCTAATGTTTGGTTTGGAGGAAATAAGAAATACTTCTTATCTAGCCGCGTAAACAATGTTATTGCAAGTTAACTCATTGAATACCCACATCCGCTGATATAATCTAAACACACCCGAGCTTTGGAATGCACACCATCAAGATACTATTTTGAGAACCCAAGCCTCGGTGCCAGAACTCTATACCCTTATTAAATAAAACAGAAACGCAAGCCAGATTCGATAAGGACTATAAAAGGCTACATACCGATCAACGTTTAGTTCAGTTATCGCACATCCATACAGTTACGCGTAAACTCAAGTCGTGTTTTAGTTTTAGTTTTATTTTTATTAATAAAGTTTTTTTTCGTGTTTTTTTTTTACGAAACAATAAATTAATTTGGGGCTCAACCGGGATGCCTATTACCGTAATCTCTTGAAAATAATAAAGTAAAGAGATGTTAATAAAGTGCATTTCAAAGCCAAAAGAAATCTGCCAAAGTATTGTGCATGACAAAAGAAAGCAGCAACCAGTCTGAACGAGTATCTCACATCTTCAAAACCGCAAATTAAGTTAGAGTAAGATAATTATTGTAAAAATATACAGTGAATAGATTAAGAGATATATAGGGTACACATAATGCAGTGAATATTAATAGTAATAACCTATGAAAAGATCAAAAAATAAGTTTTTAACCTCGAAACCATACCGTGCCTTTCTAAATTCAATTCAATCCGACTCAGAATCAGAATCTCCGCCACTTCCTCACGCCCATGTTATTATGACGCCTCAGGGAGTAGACGAAGTAGAAGGTAGGGCTAGGGAACAATTGTTAAAATAAACATATGAAAATATAATAATAGGCCTCTCGCCTGCAACTTCTTCTCTCCCCTCTGTTAACACTGCCTCCCATCACATAAATAATACTCCCTACCAAAATCCCGTATCCAATCCTCCCGTCCCCTCTGTTAATACTGCTACTCCTCTCATTAATGCATCCAAACCGTCTCCTTCTTTTATCGACCCTCTTCTCCCTCCCACGGTAAAACTTACGATGAGTTCCGCTGACTCAGTCGAAGGTAGCTACATCCTATCTCGGTTAAGGGACCACAGAATATATAATAATGTCCGACTGTACCTTGCTTACCTCCATAACAAACCTGACTCCGTATCTATCGATGGTAAAACAAAAACAAACGTCATGGTAGTCATTCATCAAGAAGGTCTTCCTACTAAAACACCTTCTTTACGACGGATTTTCAACAACTATCATGAAGCTTATAATATTTCACCTCAAAAGATTTCTGAAGATTTATCCTCATTTGCCTACTACCTCAGCTCTAAAAGAATTTTCCACCTTCAAGAAAACAGGGCCGACTCAAATAAATATTATCGTCCCTACTCAATGCTCCGGCACAGTCTCTTGTCCTTATACTCTTTACGCGACCCGACCTTTAAGCCTGTTTGATTCTGTGTCTCACACTCCCAACCCAATAAGCACACCGAAGCATCTGTCGCTTTACTATCAAAATGTCAGAGGATTACGCACCAAAACACGCGACGTATTCCTTAACTCCCAAAAACTCCCTTATGACATTTTTACCCTGATGGAAACAAATTTAATCCCCAATATCAATAATAGCGAATTATTTCCTGCTGCATTTAACACATTTCGCAAAGATGGACTCGTAACATACGGCGCTCTATCTGGCCGGGGTACCCTGCTGGTTATACATAACAGACTCGATGTTACTTTTTTCAAAAGCTTGCACACCGTTAACTTTGAGTTAATATGTGCCAAGATATCCCTAACCAAGCGCTATCTGTACACAATGTGTTATATTATACATATATATATACATCCATCCCAACCAATTGCATCTTACCAACTTGCCGTCGATGCGATCGACGATTTGAGTGATATCATGGGCCTAAAATAATTGCAAACCTATTCGCTCAATTTTTCGGCCAGTCGTTTACTGCCCACGTACATGAACCCGATCTGGATTATTTCTGCTATTTGAGCAACTCTACACATACCTCCCTTGTCTCCGTGGCCATATTTCCATCAATGGTTGCTGATAAGATTAACCAGCTAAAGGATGATTACTCCTCTGGTCCTGACGGACCCGCCATAGTACTGAAAAAATGCGCAAATCATCTGACACAGAATCTACCTACCCTTTTTCAACTTTCCATCTCACAAGGAAATTTTCCCCAATTATGGAAAGACGCTTACATTACCCCTATCCACAAAAAAGGATGCAAGAGCGAAGTTTCTAATTATCGGCCAATTCCCAAGCTCTCATGCATACCTAGGCTCTTCGAGAGCATCGTGTACGATGTAATGTCTTTCCACTGCAAGCCAATACCTCAAAGCAACACGGATTCCTTAAAGGGAGGTCAACAACCACTAACTTAACCGTATTTGTGTCTAGTACACTGAACGCTTTAGAAGATAGCAATCAAGTTGATGTCGTAGCCACAGATTTTAGTAAGGCTTTTGACAAAATTTCCCACCAAACTATTCTTTTTAAGTGTAAAGCCCTTAGATTTCAACCGCGGTTCATCTCATGGATCAAATCATACTTAGTGGACCGTCAATACAAAGTTCGATTCAGATCAACAGTATCAGACCCAGTCACAGCAACATTGAGCGTCCCTCAAGGCAGCCATCTTGGACCATTAATCTTCATCCTTACAATAAATGATGCTGAACGTATCATCCGGTACTCCGATCTTCTGGTCTACGCTGAAGATATGAAATTCTTTAAACGTGTATCATCTGCCGCTGATTCTCGTCAGAACGTGACTTGGGCGTCATCTGCGATAGTGAACTCAACTTTCGATCACATATCGACAACGTCATAAGTTGAGCCAACCTCCAATCATCCACCTAGTTTTTTAAGTTTAGATTAAGTTGTGCTTGTATTAAGCTAAATAAATACCGGTAGAGCCGGCGCAGTAACAGACTATCAAGAACAGATCGTTGACGAAAACATAATAGATAATCAATCACTAGATTTAATTAAATCTCTTTCCGACTTCGCAGGATCACAGTCTTCTTCTTCTAGAAATAAAATTACCTACACTGCTAACGGCACGTTAACTAACTACGGGACAGTGTTTAATTTTGAAGCTATCATTTCTCGTCTGGACTTCACTTACGCTGATAAGAGACCATTCTATATAATCGGACAAGAACTTATCATTTTAAGACAGAGATCTGCATACATATGTCTGTCGTAGAGTATTTCGACCGAATCAATCAGAAACTCACGCTTCTAACCAATAAAACTATAATGTCTTACGGATCTGAATCCCCGGTCACAGTAGAAATGAATAACGCACATAGAAGAAACGCACTGAGAGTATTCATATCTTGCCTTAACTGTCAATTATCCCACTTTTTTCACTAAACGCACAGGATTTGCCAAGCGCACTCGTATAGGCAGAAGAATTAGAAAGCAATAATGTGCGCGCGAACTTCGCTTTACATTTCTCTTCAAATCAACAGATAGATTTCCTACATGGAACAACGAGCACAACAATTATCAAATCGACCAATAAACTCGCAAGAGTTTAACGGATTTAGAAACAATCACCAACAAACTAACTATAATCCGTTTAGGATAGGTAATTTCCAGCCAAGATGCCAGAAACTAAACTTCAACACATACAATAACAATGCACGCCAGGTGTCCAAGAGAGAAAGAGAATCAGACAACATACAACCATCGCAACAAATTTTCCATAAAATGGAGAGAGTAAACTATCTTTATGAGAATAAACATTTTTTTAATAAATAAGTCCTTGCCCCTTAAGAACGGACGTAATAGCGAAAATAAAAACCATTAGCGACAAGCGAACAATCCATACTCTCTGTCGGCTAATAATTTCGTTAGCCCAGAAATAAAGAAACTTCTCAAAGAAGGCATAATTAGACCATCGAAAAGCCGCTACAACTCTCCAGTCTGGGTTGTACCAAAAAAAAAGAGTTAAGGAAGACGGATCTCCCAAAAACCGACTTGTTATAGATTTTAAGAAATTAAACGAACAAACAATCTCAGATAAATATCCCATGCCTGTAGTACTCTCTTATCTGGAGAAAACCGGGATACTTCTCCTCCCTCGACTTAGAGAGCGGATTTCATTAAATAATGATGAAGGAAAGCGATATCGAGAAAACCTCGTTCAGCAAAAATAATGGCAAATACAAGTACGTCCGTTAGCCTTTTGGACTTAAGGATGCGTCTTCTGTATTCAAAAGAGCGTTCGTAGGAAAGATATGTTAATTATATATCGATGACATCATTATATATTCATACTCTTTAGAAAAACACACTGTACATCTCGAAACTATAATAGATGCGTTAAACTGAGCCCATATGAAAATATGTTCTGAAAAATCCACTTTCTTTCAAACGAAGAATTCTTAGGATACGTAGTAGGACACAATGTCATAAGAACAAACCCCGCAAAGGTAACCACCATCAAAGAATGTCCGGAGCCCACGACTTTACGTAAGCTCAGGAGCATCCTTGACATGATAGGTTATATCGGAAATTTATAACAAATTATGCTAGTATAGCTAAACCATTGACGAAATATTTACAAAGCGAAACAGGACATGTGTCTAGGCACTTGGCCTAGAAAAATGTCATAAACTTGGACCCAGAAGCCAAACAGGCATTTAAAACTCTCAAAGATCACTTGATCACAGAAACAGAATTAACCCTGACTTCGGCAGGAGCAGTCCTCTCACAAGATAACCAACCAATTACATTCTAAAACTCTTAGTAAAACCGAAAGGAATTACGCCGCCAACGAAAAGGAGTTGTACGTTATCGTTTTTGCTCTCGAAAATCTTAGAAATTATTTATATGGTGTCACTAACTTGGAAATACGCACCGACCATCAACCACTGACAGTTGCAGTTTCGCCACGTAATCCGAACTCAAAGATGAAAAGGTGACAAGCTCTTATCGAAGAGCACAAGCCAGGAGCAACAAACGTTGTAGCTAACGCACTGTCACGCCAAAACCTAGATCTCATTTCGGATGACTCATCTGAAAATACACAGCACTCTGCAGAAAGTAGTGAAGAACCACAGATAGACCTAATCAACAGACTATTAAACTAATTTTCCCAACGGATTCTCATCGGAAAGGCAACCTACACGGTTCATCAAAGACATACTCCATATCCAGGAAAAACAAGACATTGTTGCATATAGCAAACCAGAGGTTCTGGCACCAATCCTAAAAAAAACACATTTAAGAAGTAATAGTAGTACTTATTCGCGACGTCCGAAACAATTTATGTCATGATAAATTTATACAAACAAAATACTTCACAAACGAAATAACTAACAAAGACGATCAGGCAGCAATTGTTTAACAAACGCACTCCTCTGGAGTAGGAATTCAGAGAAAATATTAAACAGATAATCGATAAATATTACTGGCCAACCATGACCAACGAATTCCAACAACACACTAGGAATTGCGAAGTATGTAATGCAAATAAATATACATAATAGACTATACCTGTAGCAATTACATCTTGATTGACACAGGAAATGCACTAATTTAGGAAAAAAAACATCCAAACTATTCCACATAGCGAACCTTGTACATTCAAAACTTCATCGACAAAACTAGGGAACCATTAGAACAGTACTATGAACATATAACTTACCCGGACGCACAAGCAGATAGAATACACGAAGAAGACTTCGCTATTATACAAACACGTCTTGACCAACTGATGACTCCACGTCATAGACGAACTAATCTGGAAATGGATTGCTGGTACACCTGATCACGATGACGACATGAGAGCTGAAAACAAAATAAACGATTTGATACAAAATAACAATAGACAGTTCATTATAAATTCCAAACTATTTGAAGCAATAAATTCAATTGAACATACAATAAAGGATAGGTTGATATCCCAGACGTGTAAGCTTATTGTATTCGACTTACAAAATTTAATTAATACAATAACTCCAGCAAAAATAAAAATACTTAATTCTGCAATATGAACTTAACATGAAAAATATGAATAGAATAATAAAAATAGAATCAATTAAAACGAATTTAAAATATTGCAAAAGGATCAAATAATAGTTATATACATAAAATACCCTATAATAAGTAAAAATTGTACGCTGTATGAGACAAGAGCCATAAGCCAGTCCGACGGTAAATTAAAAATTAAAAAAAAATTGTTAAAAGTAATAAGAAATTTAGAGCGGTAAGCAAGTGTAAGATAGAACTTAAGAACACATTTTGCAAACTGGCCTTAAATCAAACTTATTTAAGTGTGACTTGTTAAACAATAAGAAAGCGACCTGTGACACGATAAAGGAAAATAACCCAGAGTTAGAAGTCATCAAGGACGGCAGTATATTCTTATCCGGTAAACACAAAATAAATAATGAATAATACGAGGGAACTTACCTGGCAAACTTCGGGGAAAAAATTAATATGGACAGTGCAAGCTACACAAACCCAACGCGAGTTATACAAAACTTTTTGAAGACACACTTCACCAACGGATACGATGTCAACCACTACCTGGAGGCACAAATTTAAATTTGACAACGTCAACCTGATGGATACTATTCAAAACGAGACACCAACGTTCTCAATAATTTCAATCACCTCAATCTCTCTAATCATTATAGCTATTAATCATATTTAATTACAGACATATGTTGACGAAATCAGCCTACAAGAAAAGAACTCCTAAACCAAAGGGCTGACAGAATTCAAAAACACGCTATTATCAAGATAGACAACACATTGAACATCCACATCTGCTGATATAATTTAATCACACCCGAGCATTGGAATGCACACCATCAAGATAATATTTTGAGGACCCAAGCCGCGGTGCTAGAACTCAATACCCCTATTTGGACATAAAACAGAAAAACAAGCCAGACTCGATAAGGACTATAAAAGGCAACATACCGATCAACGTTCAGTTCAGCTATGGCAGCTATGGCATCCAAGCAATTACACGTAAACTCAAGTCGTGTTTTTGTTTTTTTTTTTTTTTGTTATGCGAAATACACTGTGCGTCATCAGGTTAGCACACCTCTTCGCGTACGTTATTCCAGCCAAACTAAATGAGTTAACATTTTTAGAATATTGTTGTTTATGGCCGATTCAATTCTCAGTTAAATAAAACAAAACGTATTGTTTCTCCATTTTTTAATATTTTTTTATAATTTTTTTAGAAAAATAACACAAAAAATAACAATTCAACTTGGGTCATCAGGTTAGCACACATAATTTTTTTTCATTTTTGTTAAGCCTTTAACCCATGAACTTATTTTTAAACTTATAAATTAGGTAATTTAAACATTTTTTAATAAATTTAATAATGTGTCGATCCTCCCTTGTTGAAAATGACCTCATAGATTCGATTGGGAAGCGACTCGTACAATTTTTCAATATAATCCAAAGAAATGGTTGACCAAGCGCGCTTGATGCCTTCAATTAGATCCGCTTTGCTTGAATATTGTTTCCCAGACTCGTAAACTTTACGAACCAGCCATCCCCACACGTTTTCTATTATATTGATATCAGGTGAGTAAACTGCATTAAACTGATATTTTGGCCCTCAATCCATGACTTAACCACCCGTGCAGTGTGGATCGGAGCATTGTCGTGTTGGAAATGCCATGGCAAGTTATGAAATACATTTTTAAAATGGGGAAAAACAGTTTCAAGTACGTTTTTGTAAGTGTTTGCATTCATATTCGCTGTCAAAAACTGTAACTCGCATGTACCATAGTAGGAGATGGCTCCCCACACCATCACACCGCCCACCCGACTATGAAGGCGATCCAACTGGTGTTCCTCCTTGCGAAGATCATGGAAGTAGTAATTGTATCCGTCTGGACCTTCCAAATTAAATTTCTTTTCATCTGAAAAGACAACGTAGCGCCGATCAGAATTCCATGTCATGTGCGTTCGTGCAAAATTCAAGCGCATTTCCTTTCGAGCCACGTTGAGTGGGGGTTTTTTCTTTAATTTTAGTCTTTTTAAATGTGGAGCATTCCTTATCACTCTTTGAATTGTGGATAAACTCGCTTTAACACCAACACTTGCCCTGATCTTTGCGGTCGAGTCATGAGAGTTCGATGCTTCTCTCAAAATAGCTCTCCTATCAGCATTGGAAATGACTCTATTATTACCGCCTTTATTATTTTTACCATATCCCGACTTATTGCACAGGAATGCAGTTATAACTTTACGACTTTTACCGATTTTTCTCGATATTGCACTTATTGACAGCCCTGAATCTTTGTAAGCTTCAATTTTTGATTTCTCTTCCACAGATAGTGATTTTCCTTTACCCATATTAATTTTAATAGGCTACTCGAACAGAAAAACAAAATTTGGTTTTCATACGCGATCAACTTTTGAAGATAAACTAAAAAGAATTTGCATGCGCTAACCTGATGCCGAAAAACAAAGCACACTTTTCCATCGAAAATAAAAAAAATAACAAAAACCGTATAACGGGATTTTTCCGTTGCATGTTCTATTTTCCAGTGAGAGTGCATACAAAGATGAAAAAAGTAGAATACAAAAAAGTAGCTGCATGTTAACAACAACAACAACAAGATCAATTATATTAAGCTTATGGGGGGTGTGCTAACCTGGTGACGCGCAGTGTAATTAATTAATTTACATATTTACATTTGCTATTAACAAAATACGTACATATGTACATATGAACGCCTTATTGTTCAATGTAAAGTAAATATTTTCTTCAGTTGTTTGCAGCCAACTTAAGCAATACAATACGATTTTGCAACAAATTTGATTAAAAGGGCACTCTATTTCGAACCCGACTTTGATGCTCAAACTTTCAATAGGGTTGCATTCGCAGTCAATGGGAACAAGGTAATGTTACTCTTAAGAATAACACGTACCATATTGGTTTTGGATCAAATAGAGTGAAGTGTTTCACCTGAAATCGTGACAGGATGGCGAAAAGGAAATAGCATCCCAAACTTTTACTTATATACCCCCTGCAGTAGTGCACATTCATATTGGTGTGTCGTTAGTTGCTGAGAGAAGTACGGATCAGAAGAGCCATACAGACGACTTTAAATGTGATTATTGAAAATTAAATAGTCGAAAGTGGCCGAAGCGGGATGTTCGTCAGACTCTATCCGCAAACAATTAAAATAAGACAAGATCATCAATATCGATTTGAGAACCTTTAAAATTAAGATGGTAAAACAATACGTAGTAAAAGGTTTCCTTAATCTTAGCATTATAAGATTAGGCTTTTGAACTTATACTCTGTTTTTTTGACAAATTTCATACAAATATTGGAGAAGTCAAGCTTTTGTTTGGAAAGTAAAACACTGTTTGAGTAGATTCCGGAAAATACATGTACACACATACATACCTACATGTACAAATCCCGACACCAGAGAATGGCAAAAAAGGCTCCTAATTAGTTTTTTACTTGCACCTATACCTATAGGGCAAGTATTGGTTTCGTTAAAAATTTTGAACTCGAGATTTTAATCAAACTTGACATTACTATCATGGAGAAGTCCAAAAAGTGGGTCCACCAATTCCGTCTGTCTGTCTGTCTGGATGTCTGTCTGTCTGTCTGTCTGTCTGTCTGTCTGTCTGTCTGTCTGTCAGACCTCTCTATTCGACTGCTGCGTAAACGGCTAAACGGATTTGCTTCAAACTTCATATCTGGGGTCTGTGTGATAATCCGTAGAGGCGAAATTGGAATTTTCATTCTAACCTCAAAAACTAACCTAATTACTTAAGGGCAATTTCACTAAAAATGGATTTTCTCAAAAACGGCTCTAACGATTTTTATAAAATTTCATACGTAAGTTAGTTTGGGTATATGCTATTAAGTGACATACCACGTTTTGCTTGAAAAATGCGTATAACGGTACTTTTTAGAAATTTGCTGTTTCTCGGCTATTTCTTCAGCGATTGAGCTTAAAATTAATATCTGAGGTGGGTAATGCAAAGGCAAAGATATGACGTACCAAGTTCTGGAACAGCCACGCCCACTTTCCAAAAATGTACCTTTTTACAAAATTTTTACTAGAAATCGAAAAAATTTGTTAAAACGAAATTAATAGTCCTTGACGTTTTCTATGATTCAGTTGAACACCATACATAGACTTTGATTTTCAGTGCCTATAAAGTAAGGTGCAAGTACGTACAATGCAGTCGTGCACTTTATTTAGTTTAAAGAGTTTATTCAGAATAATAAAGCTAATTGACGCATTTTCATAGTTATTCTGAATCTCAACCGTAATGACATGAATTTAAGAGTTAGTAAGTATATCGAACGAATTATTTCATATTTGAATTTGTTTAAATTTCTACTATACTTAAAATAATGAGGAACTTCAATATATTGGATTTGTATTCCCTTTTAAAAAAAACATTTTAAGTTCTATATTTTTTGTAAACAGTAATGATTGTTATTTATTAAGTTATAAGGTTGGACGTCAGCTGTTACTATCAACCTCCTGCTCAAATAACATGGCAGCACATTATTTTTAATTTTATAAAAAAGTATAACAGTACCCATTATAATTCATTGCTTTATACTAACCCAATTCAATATTCAAAGCATGTTTACTATTGGTGTATACTTATTACAATGAAGACTACACTGCATCAAACCCGCAAATTCCATTTATAATATTGTTGAGCAGTACTCAAAATGTGGTCTTTTGTTGTATATTTTAATAATGATTTAGATGGATGTGCACTAATGTATACTATGCCAATTATTGATAACCATAGACTGTTTTGAGTGTTGCATCTAAAAAAATTTCATAGTTCACCTCGAAAAATAATATGATGAAGATGTTATTCGAAGGAAGGAATGGAATGCAAACAGCAGTACAAATAAGTAAATTTGAACAAAAGGAAATCAGTGCTGCACTACACTTCTAAATCGTTGAATGGACAAGCGCTTCCTATACAACCCTTATAACGTAGGCTTGAACGTATTGCATTTTTTATACCCTATCCTAACATAGAAAATATATCGCGATAGACCCTATAGTTTATATGTAGGTATATTAATAGCGAAATCCGTACGTCTGTCCGTACGTCACCACTTTTTGGGCCTTAAATTTTGAGGTAAGAGGATAAAATTATGTCAGCTTTTAAGAAGGAGAAACAGTACAAGTGTAAAAATTTTTGAAATCTTCACTAAATTGTATGAATGCGAAAATTTTTATTGAAACCAAATATTTTGATATTCAGATTGTCTACAATTCATCTATACACCAAATTTTTTGTTTTCATCAAAAAACCGATTTTGATGAAATTTTACATTTACAACATCCTCAGACGTTCGAATTTAGCGTTGTAATTCGAGAAAAAATGCAGTATCCCACTCCCAATTTATTAGGACTACATAGATAGGGGGATAGGGTATCTTTTTTGTATTTTTACTGAACTACGACGATAATTTCAAAATTTCATGTAAAATTTTATCAACATAGGTTTTTTGATAAAAACGAACCCAAAAATTGTAGTTCGTGAAATAAATGAAGTATGCCACGCCCACTTTATTAGGGCTGCGTAGAAAGGAGTATAGGGTATCAAATAATCCGTTTCAAACGATACTGTGTGTTTTTTATTGAATTACAACATAACTGCGAATATTTAAAGGGTCACATACACCTGTCGCGCTAAATATTTGTGTATGTACATATGTATTTAGCTCCAATTATTTGTTCTACTACTGTAGGCAGAGAGTTCCAGAGTGAAGATGAGGAGGAAATGACGCAAGGAGTTCAATAAAATCGGTGAGAGAGTTCTTAGAACAAATGTTCTAGCCGACCGACCAAATCTAAGTTTTTCGAATAGCTATTGTAGTGATCTGTTCTGTATAATTTTGTGCATGAAGACACAGCACATGACATTCAAGAATTGCTAAAGCGTTGTTATGAGTGAAGTTGGGCAACGGAGACACTTCGCTTTGTCGAACATGGGCGCAGTTGCGCCAGCATTCTTCTCAATCATTTGGTCACATTCAAGGGAATACCGCCCACTCGATTTTCCGAAGTCCACCACAGCAAGCTGTAGCGAACTACGAATCGCCCAACTGAAGAGCATCGTGTCGGCAGCCTTCGACCTTTTCGGAGTACCGGCATTTCCGGCCAATTTTTCCTCTCCCCTTCCGTATGGTGTCTTCTTTGGCAGGTGCGCTCTGTTTAGGCGCAGGCCTCGTCAGTCCGTAGCCATTGTTTCGATAGCCCAAGCCAGGGAGTTCCTTTCCTTCACGGAGAGTGAAGAGGGGTCCTTCGCATCCAGGATCTTCTTGACATACGTCGCTCTTTTGAACAACCACCGTCGAACGATGCCTGGGGAGACCTTTCTCCTCTTCTCCGATTTCCGGGGACTCTCTGATGGGTCTGTAAGAAGCTGCTCCTCCATCTCCAGAGAGATCTCCTCAGTCATCAGTTCTGGTGCTCCCACGGATCGCATGTCAGCATCAGAACCGGTAGTGTCATCAATTGTTGTTTGTTTGTTTGTTTGTTTTTCTGCTTTTTCCATTTGGTTCCCACGAGTATGGCCGGAAAAATCGATCCACCCCGCCAGAGCCGCCATGAAGGGATAAGGCATTTATACCACAGACCTGACCAGGGCATCTGTGGGAGGTCGTTAGTGTTTGGTTTATTTAAAGCCCTCCAACCTTTCAACCTTCCGCACGGTTTTAAAGTTGAAAAACTGCTCACTCCACCACTAGAGTTGGGGCTCGACTATCTCTTAGTTTTGGGGCCTCAGATGTTCGCCGGTCAACAGCACTGCGCCGTCAAATCCTGCGGTATCCTCCGCCTTACTTAAGCCCCAGCACCGCGACAAGGTAGATAATCAGCGCTGTGGAAAAAGCGCGGCGGCATGCTTGTCGTTGCGCGGCTAAACTCGTCGGACGGGGCAGTTCTTACCAACCCCACCATACACCACACCACAAATAACATTGAATCATACATTTTTTATTAGAGTAAACCTAGTAGAGAAGTAAGCTAAACCCTAATTTGACATCGGGCGGACTAAAAAGATAGGAAAGCAGAGTATTAGCCAAGGATTTGTGTCAATACCCTGGAGAAAGTTGGGAAAAGAATCTATCCTAACTAATCCTATCTAACCTAAACTAAACCTAGAACTTAAACATACAGAAAAGCTACAATCCGTCTGGAACGGATCGTATGATACCCTATCCTCCTCTCTATAAAGTGGGCGTGGCCAAATTGCATTTTATACTCAAATATAGCTATAATGTCGAACATTTGAGGATGTTACATGTAAAATTTTATCAAAATAGGTTTTTTGATGATAACGCCCCCAAAAAGTGGGCGTGGCCAAAACTGTTCTATGGGTGAATTGTAGGGAATCTAAATACCCAAATATTTGGTCTTAACAAAATTTTTCGGTTTCATATAATTTAGTGAAGTTATAAAAAAGTAGGCGTGGCAGTGGGCGGATGTAAAAAAATTTTACACTAGTATTGTATCTTTTTCTCGGAAGCATAGATATGAAATTTCAGCGTCCTAGTTAAAAATTTAAGGCCCAAAAATCGGTTTTGTGATGAAAACGCCCCCAAAAAGTGGGCGTGGCCAAAACTTTTGTATGGGTGGATTGTAGGGAATCTGAATGCCTAAATATTTGGTCTTAACAAAATTTTTCGGTTTCATATAATTTAGTGAAGTTATGAAAAAGTGGGCGTGGCAGTGGGCGGATTTCAAAAATTTTTACACTTGTACTGTATCTTTTTCTCAGAAGCCCAGATATGAAATTTCATCGTCCTAGCTCAAAATTTAAGGCCCAAAAAGCGGTGACATACGGACGGACGGACGGACGGACGGTCATCGCTCAATCGATTTCGCTATTGATGCTGATCACGAATATATATACTTTATAGGGTCTATCTCGATTATTTCTCTATGTTACAAACTATGTGTCAAACTTAATATACCCTTAGGATAGGGTATAAAAATAAACCCAAAACTAGCCCTAATAAGAAGAAGAAGAACTAGCCCTGGCTAGAAGAACCAGATTTTAAGAATTTGCTGAAGGAAATTCCGAGTGAATGCTTTTTGAAAAGACACTCCACATTCAAGCGACAAAACACATTCAGAAATATGAAAGCACACAGCAGAGCAATCAAGTATTCAAAAACTTTTTTCTTCAGTAAACGGTTGGCAATACAAAAAAAAATCAGATGCTGTCAAGGGAGTCGAATTAAAGTTATCAATTTTTATGGTCGAGCATAACATTGTACTACAATTGATCACCTAGTAGACCTTTTAAAGTCCTTGGATGTTAGTGCGATTTCGAGCTTACACCTACATACATCGTACCAAATGCACAAACATAATAACTGATGTTTCAGAAGAAATCTGAAAAACTCTCTTGAATCTGGAAGAAAAACGTTTTAGCATCTTGGTAGATGAAAGTACGGACGTAAGCTTTCGCAAAAATTAGATTCCGAAAAGTACTCATCTCAGATTTCCTTAAAATTTTGTGTACGTGTCAGAAGTAAAAATCCAAAGCGGTTTTTGCCGCAAACTAACGGAAAGGACTAAAAGGACATGCAAAGATTGAAAATCCCGGTGAAAATAAACTCAAATATCAAATCTATAACAGGTATATACAGCTGTTGTCAACTAATTAGAAACGCTTATGTGATTAGGTATATGTTTTTTTTCGATTTAATTCAAACATTTTGAAAAATATTAATTTATTAATATTGTATATATTATATTATATTAATATTTAATGAAAAAATAAGGTTTATAACCAGGTTTTTTTTTCCTTCAAGTTTGACAGGTGATTTATTTAAAAAGCACTGAAACAAGTTGAGACACCTAATTAGAAACGGTAAAGAAAATATTATAAAATATAAGTTTGGCTAATTTTTGAGTTCTGTTACTATTAATATTTGGTAGCAAAACGTTTCTGCTTCAATACTGCCTGGCATCGGTTTGGCATGGATCTGATTAGATTTTGGCATCTCTCTACTGGTCTCTACCTTCGAAAATGCTCAAGTGCAGTAAAAACCATCTTCTTAGAGCACTCCAATTTTATTCCTATCATGAAAGACCTGCTGAATGTAATTCCACAATAGCCTTTCGCATGGCTGGAGTACAACTTTTTGCTTTCCCCATAATTTGATGAACTAATTCTAAAAAAAATCCATTGAAATGCGAACTTACCAACAAAAGTACAGAAAATATAAAATATAATTAATTTTAACAAAATTTGTCACCGTTTCTAATTATCTGTCCCAACTAGCTAAGAACCCCAACTGTGTACGAATTCCGAATGAAAATTTTTAACTATATTACTTCTAGACTATTTTACGTGAAACAATGATAAAAGGAAAAGAAAATGAGAAAGAAACATTGTTACTGTTTCTAACTGTTATAATGGAAACAGTTATTGAACGAAGAGCATGAATAGCATTTACAGCAAGTACAGTAGCGTTTCAAATTAGTTGACAACAGCTGTATGTATGTAAATGATACCGCAAAATAAAGATACAATTAAGGATCTTCAATTGAAATAAAAATATCCAATTTTTGGAAAATGTGCTCATATTTTTAGGCAAAAAGAATTAAAACAAAATAGTTAGTAATGTTATAAGACCTTTTTAACGGTACCAAACATGCTATGTATATATTGTGCAACATGTTACTTAATATGCCACGACGTTTCAATATTCAGGATGTTTCCGAATGTAGAAACTCCTTGGAATGATTCACTGTAAAATGCTTATATCCAAGAGATTCTAAATCCATGTATCCCTTCCAACAATCTGTAGGAATATAGTTCTAGGTTTAACATGTTTTTGTATTAAACCGATCAAAGTATTTTTGTCTCTTTTCGGGGCAAATGTCTAAACGATATTGAGCAGGTTTCCCAAGAACCATAATGCCTAAGACCCAAGAACCTTCAACAAAACCGCGACCATCTCGGTGATATTTACGACGACCAATTTTGCATTCGTCAATTTCTACAATATCACCAGCACCTCCTATTTGACCCTCTTCCTCGAATTGTTCATCTAATGCCAACATACAAACTGCTCTACAAAATGATAATCGATTCGAAATCGTCTCACGGGAAACTTATTTTACGTCAATAATAATAGAACTTTCTCTGATTGTTTATTCAAATGTTATATTTATCGAAAAAAAATATGTTATGAGCATGCAAACTTCAGGAGAAGTATGACATCTTTCAAACCAGATATTTTTTTGAAATTGTAACACAATGATACTATTTGTTCATATTTGACGCTCAAATAGTCCACAGCTTAATTTCAATTCATTTAACATCATATATTTTTTATGCTTGTTACAATACTTGGTCAAGATCTCTTAACCACTGTAAAGTTTTCGAATAAGTATTTAAATTACTTGCTACTTTAAACAAAGTATAGGTTGTATCCATTTCAAAACACAACATATGTATAAAAATGATAAAAGCAGATCGAAAGGAACACATGCCAGTGTTTGAATTTTACGTTTGTGCAAAGTGTCTACTCAACAACAGATTAAAAGCTCTTCCATCATCGGTTATTTCTATTTTGGTTCGTTATTGATAGTAACAGAAAAACTTTTGTTTATACAATGGATGAATATCGCTTATAATAAAATAAACTGTTCGTACTTGCTAATTGTTAAGATCTGGAGAAAGCGCCGGCCAGTGCAATACTTCAACGTCGTTATCACTGAACCACTGCTTTAACTAACTGACCCGATCCAACTGTGACGACGAGCCAAGAATTTCGGTTCCTTTTTTAAATCATGGAAATAAAAGGAAAACCCATCTGGTCCATCGAGGCAGAATCGCTTTTCGTCAGAAAAGACAATAGGCTTCCAGTCAGTATTTGCATTTAAATGATGTCTTGCAAATTCTAGTCGAGCTGCTTGATGCCGCGGGGTGAGGTAGTCGTTTGAAGTTTGGGGACAGTTTTATAATCCGTTGCACAGTTCCTACATTTAAGGAACTTCCAGTTTTAGCGGCAATTTGCCGGGCACTCAGCGCTGAATTTGACGCCTCTCTCTTTCCGTTGTAGCTCTTTTTGTGGCTCCAGTTAGTCTGGTTCCATAATTGTTAGGAAACGAACGAAATTGTTGATAGCGTTATGAATTCTGCCGATTTCTAAAGCAATTTGTCTATTGGAGAGGCCTCTCGACTTAAACGCTTTAATTTTTCCGATTTCCTCCGCGTCTAGTTTTTTCACTTCCCATTATAAATAAAATTGGGCGCCATGGCTCAAGTGGTTAGTGCGTTGGACTACGAAGGGATGGTTTCCAGGTTCAATCCCCAAACAAACATCTAAAATTTCTTTCACGGCCCCACCTCTCGCGAGCGTCGGACAAACATCCGAAAGTAAAACTGTCATGAAAAAGCTTCTCAAAATAAAAAACTGCCGTTCGGATCCGGCATTAAACAGTAGGCCCCTTCCATTCGTGTGAAGAATATAACACGCACCCACGGGTGGTTGTGAGAAGCTAGGCCCTGAGTCCCATGGACCTGTCGCGCCAAAAATTTGTATTTTTGTATTATAAAAAAATAAAAGCAAACAAATTTACTCTATTAGAACATCTTCCATATCTAAACATAAATTCTTAAAAAAATAACCTAACAAGGGAATTTCCTGTGATTACGCAGGCAAGTGACATATCCCCTACCTCATCCAATAAAAAAAATATTGGGGCAATAAAACAAAACGAAATAACGTTATTCAACAAAGTCAGTGTGGAACCAAACGGTTGTCGCGCAGTGTATGTTGTAGAATATATAGTATTTAAAACATACAGAAAAGCTACAATCCGTCTGGAACGGATCGTATGATACCCTATCCTCCTCTCTATAAAGTGGGCGTGGCCAAATTGCATTTTGTACTCAAATATAGCTATAATGTCGAACGTTTGAGGATGTTACATGTAAAATTTTATCAAAATAGGTTTTTTGATGATAACGCCCCCAAAAAGTGGGCGTGGCTAAAACTGTTCTATGGGTGAATTGTAGGGAATCTAAATACCCAAATATTTGGTCTTAACAAAATTTTTCGGTTTCATATAATTTAGTGAAGTTATAAAAAAGTAGGCGTGGCAGTGGGCGGATGTAGAAAAATTTTACACTTGTACTGTATCTTTTTCTTGGAAGCCCAGATATGAAATTTCAGCGTCCTAGTTAAAAATTTAAGGCCCAAAAAGCGGTGACATACGAACGGACGGACGGACGGTCATCGCTCAATTGATTTCGCTATTGATGCTGATCACGAATATATATACTTTATAGGGTCTATCTCGATTATTTCTCTATGTTACAAACTATGTGTCAAACTTAATATACCCTTAGGATAGGGTATAAAAAGGTACCTTGATACTATTTTTATACCCTATCCTAAGGGTATATTAAGTTTGACACATAGTTTGTAACATAGAGAAATAATCGAGATAGACCCTATAAAGTATATATATTCGTGATCAGCATCAATAGCGAAATCGATTGAGCGATGACCGTCCGTCCGTCCGTCCGTATGTCACCGCTTTTTGGGCCTTAAATTTTGAGCTAGGACAATGAAATTTCATATCTGGGCTTCCAAGAAAAAGATACAGTACAAGTGTAAATTTTTTTTACATCCGCCCACTGCCACGCCTACTTTTTTATAACTTCACTAAATTATATGAAACCGAAAAATTTTGTTAAGACCAAATATTTAGGTATACAGATTCCCTACAATTCACCCATAGAACAGTTTTAGTTACGCCCACTTTTTGGGGGCGTTTTCATAAAAAAACCGATTTTGGTAAAATTTTACATGTAACATCCTCAAACGTTCGACATTATAGCTATATTTGAGTACAAAATGCAATTTGGCCACGCCCACTTTATAGAGAGGAGGATAGGGTATCATACGATCCGTTCCAGACGGATTGTAGCTTTTCTGTATGTTTTTTAATCTTTTTCCCTAAAAATATGAGCACATTTTCCAAAAATTGATTATATCTTCAAAACTTGTAAATGGATTACAAAGCTTTTTTTCAATTGAAGGTCCTTAATTGTAGCTTTAATTTGCGGTACCATTTATACATATACCTATTATAGATTTGAAGATATTTGAGTTTATTTTCACCAGGATTCTCAATCCTCGGATGTCCTTTTAGTCCTTTCCGTTAGTTTGTGCCAAAAACCGATTTTAGTTTTTACTTCTGACTTGTTGGACTATACGTACACAAAATTTGAAAGAAAATCGGAGATGAGTACATTCGGAACTGCACCCCAAAAATTTAACATTGCTTGTCCATTACTATACTGGGGGCAAGGTCAGGACGGAACTGCTGGAGCTGATAGAACTGTATGCCACAGATTGTATTGCTAAGGCTATTTACAAATGCTTTAAAAACTGCATTGCAAAACATGGCTTGAATACAAAAAAAATATGTAATTGGATATGCCTTCGACAATGCCAATGTCATGGTAGGAAAAACAATTCTTTCAGTTCAAGGCTTCAAGAGGAAACTGATTGCTTAATCGCATTGAATTGGATATGCCACAGTGGATCACTTGCTGCTTGTGCTGCTGTTGCCTGCATACCTAGAAGATTTTCTGCGATCTATTTGCTCATATACTACCGGCAGTCCTAAAAGTTGTGCTCAGTTAGAGGAGATTCAAGAAAGTTTTAAAACATCATGTAAGCGAATGTCAAAATTAAGTATTACTCGTTGGCTATGTATTGGCATTTGTAGAGCTTTAGACATGTGGAAAGAACTCGGGTATTACTTTTACATAGCGGATTTCGAAGACAATCTTCCTCCGACAAAAAATATGCTTGTAAATCTGCATTCGAGGTTTAAATTATTTCAAAAAGTTCAATGCCCTTTTCCAATCGAGGAGGATTTTTTTTGAAATTGACTAGTAATTTCATTTTGCAAGAGAACTTAAATACTGTTGTCCATATTTCGAATGTTGGTAATTATAAAAACCTGTCCCAGATTTTTGGGTGCCGAATGTGAAGAATTTTTAAGACAGTCTCGCTAGAAGATGACAAAAATATTCAGGAAAATGCTCTAAAGTTTTACATTATGGGATGCACTGAAAAAAAAAATGATTCTCAATAAATGCTATGTATATGTAGCTCTGGATTCGAACAGAACAGAACATTTAAATTCTCTGGAGATACTATGTAATCATTTTTCAAAATTCGTTAATCGGTGTGATTTGATAAATGAGTGACATGTGTACCTTTTAAAGAACCAGATCGAGCAAAATTGAAAGAGGTAACCATTGAAGAATTTTGGAATTTGATTGCAGGTATCAAAGATTACAAGGATGAATATGTGTTTAAAAATCTTGCTAAAATGGCTGAGATTATTTTATTCAAATGCAGAATGTGAACGCATTTTCAGCATCGTAACAAACGAAAACGTAAGAAACGAAATAGTTTAGCCAATAAAACGCTCTATGCAATTCCTATGATACGATTTCATATGAAAGATGAAGATTTAAATTATACAACATTCGAACTGACAGAAAATTATTTGCGTTTAATGAGAAACTAATGTACATATGTATGTGTATGCACGAGTATATAATAAATGTACAAACTGTAATTTTAAATATGGTACTATAATAAGATAAATACTACATAACTAAAAGGCTGATACTACCCGTACTTATTTCGATATTATCCATGTACTAATGTCTAATATGTATATGTATGTATGTTGTGTAATGTTAATAATACGTATAACTTTGAAATGCTTTTGAATCCTTTTTTGTTTTTTGAAAACTGATTTTTGTGTAATATAATTATGTATAACAATTTCCATTTGAATTCCAATATAAGATGAGTATTTATATTTTGATTTTATGAAGTTTTATTTTGTGTCTATGAAGTTTTGTTTTGTTCTTATGAAGTTTGATTTTGTTGATATCTAAATAAAATATATAAAAGTTAATTTTTTAAAAGTTTTAATTTCGTTACACCTAACAGGTGTTCTTATGTTACAGGTATAATAAAGGAAGAACGGTTATTAGTTTTTTTATATTTGGGATTTCCGGTATTTTTTGGTTCTTGGATAGAAAATCTCCTGTTTTTCTCTACTTCCAAAACGGTAGCACTGGGGAGCACACAGAGTGCAGCGTGGTTCTACACATGTGTGATTTCTTCGCTTTGCTCTTTACTCTTTGCTCCTGCTCACTTTTCGCTCCACTCTGTTTGTACACTAAGGCCACACTAGTCTCAGCCTCGTATTTACAGGAGTAAAACTTGAGAGCAACCAGAGAATGCGTAGACCACTGTAAATTCGTCCCACAGATTACTTAATGTGGCTTACTGAAAAGAGTTAATCTTAAAACCCAGGTTAGTTACAGTCTCCACGAACTGCAAATGTGTATCATTGAGGTAAATTGGCGGCACTAGTTCAGTACTGTAAATTTTCTTTGAATACTGAGATTTTGCTGTGTTTAGCGTCAGACCATTATGTAGCGACCATTGGTAGATAGCGGATAGATCCGCGTTCAGGCACGATTACGATTTCCGAGGCACGCAGTTCTGACAACGCTTTTTTTTTGGCTGAAATAAGCACAAAATATAAAGTACCAACATTCTCGCTTTCGCCTAGTTGGTTAAAAAGAGCGCGCTTTTGATCTAGCAATACGTTAAATTTGTGATACAGAGTTAAAAGTCGAAAATTAGTACAAAAAAAATGTCTGCTCATCCTCAATTGCACCCAACATTGAAACATTTTTCTTTCCTATCAACTCTACCACGACTGATTTCTACTGAAGAGGTTGCGGTAAGGGTTTTACGGGATATAAAACTTATTCCTTCACAGATTTCGACGCCTCCGCTGTGCTGTGGACTAAGAATGAACTTGGAAATTAACCCGGAGAAGAAATTGGGTTGTATTTGGAGGTGTTCTATGAAGAAAACACAAACTGGCAAACATTGCCGAAAAACTCGAAATCCATGCGCTGGAACATTCTTTGATGGCAATTGTTGCCATATCAAAATAAGAGATGTTTTGGCTATAATTTTGTGGTTTGTGATCAAAATGCCAGTGACTTGGACATACCAACAGTTAAAAGAACAACGTCTAGAAAATGGTGAATGCGAACTAAGCTGTGGCACCATTAACGATTATTATAGCTATTGCAGAAAGGTAGCTGAAGTGATTTCATCTCACTCAGCTATCATTCTTGGAGGGGAAGGTAAAACAGTACAAATTGATGAAACTTTTTTAACAAAACGGAAGTATAATCGAGGCAGAGTTACTGACCAAATGACAATAACCGTTCTTGGCTTATATTGCAAAAGACAAAGAAGGGCTATTCTTTAAAGTCAATTCAAAAAAAGGCAAATTTGTGGCCTTAAATTGCAAAATACACAGTCTGTACCGATAGTGCTAAACAGTATTTTGGTGTGGAAAAATTGTTTAGCAAAGATACGGTACACTTGCAAACAAAGGGAAATATGTGGAAAAACAACCCTATAAATACTATTAACGACTTGGAGAACCAGAACAAGCAGTTGAGATGGCCAATAGTGTGCAGAAGATCACCTAAGCTCCTGCATACGGCATTACACTTTTACCGTTGCCATCACTTGGAAAAAGAATTCAAATATCACCTTGGTTCCCAGATAATCCAATTCTTGTTGGATATACACAAAGTGTATCCCGGAGTTGTAAATGGTGAAAAGCAAAAAGGAGTTGAACTGTTGGAAATAGATGCACCAACTCAATTACTTGAAGATAATGAGTATCCATAAGACTGTTCTAAATATCCCAGAATGATGGCGATTGATGATGAAATAAATGCTGCTGAGTCATATCCGAATGGAAATTATGAAAACTCAAAACATTCACATTTACAACATAACAAAAATACACTGCTATTCAACCATACCTCTGGGTAACGCTAAGATAGTTGAACTGATAAAAAATTATATATTCCAATAGAAATTTCATAGGAAAAATTTAATTTTCATACCTTGATATCTCCTAAACTAGGCAAAACCAAGATTTTTGGTACTTTATATTTTGATCTTATTTCGTCGAGAACTTGGTGGCTCGGAAATCGTAATTGAAGCTGAAGTGGCGCTAGGTACCTCAGATTCCTCAAGACGTAAAAACGTTTTTTCAGTCCTGCAGACTGGGCTACTATTTATAAAGCTTACATTCGTCCGAAACTCGAATACGACTCACATGTTTGAGTTTATTAGATCGTGTCCAGCGTCAGGCATGTAAATTGATCGGTGACCTATCACTATCCAATCAAATTCCTTCACTTGAGCATCGTCGTCATCGTCATCTTTTGAAACCTATTTTCGGTCGCACAGTTAAATTCAGAAGCTCGTTCTTTAGCACAAAGATTTAAAATCAACACGCATCTTCACCTAACTCTCTTTCCTTTACCTACCAACTTCTAACTATCCTATACCCTTTCCTTTCACTTTATCACTGGGTTTGTAATTTTAGAGGACATTTGAAAAAAAGTCATAACAGAAAAAATAAAAGTAACAAATAACGGCTTTTGTAAAACAGAGATATCAGTATTTTTTTGTACTGGTAGGTGGTGGGTTGTAGGGTTTAAATTCGAAAATTCGAGATTACCACGATGAGTTTTAAAACGGATTTCTAATTTTTTTTTTATAAATTGATTAAATGCGGATTCGAAAAAAAAATTAGCCTTTGATTGAGTATCTCACTCTCCCTAGTCTTACCATAAATGTAGGATAGGGTAAACAAAATTACTATGGACATTTGAACAAGAAGATTTGCATTTAACAAGTACATTCTATTGACCATGTTCTTTCCAAGATTATTAAACAGACAACCGAAGCGGGCCGTACCTACAATAATATATTTTAAAATGTCACGTCATAGAAGTAGGTAAGTATATGAATGTACGTACATATATAATTTGTTTAAAATATGCACTTCAAACATTTCATTTATGTACATACATATAACCCTACAATGGCGGTAACTGAATTCACGTAAACATTTTTAACGTCATAATAAACATTGGATAATTTTTAGTGATTTTTAATTCTCCCCGTTACTTTAATGCAATTAAATATGAAAATATTTATTCACCCTTCATTCATCAACTCCGATGGAGCAATTCATCATGGTAGCTGCATTTTTGTACGTAGATATACATATGTACATATGTAAGTATACACACTGCCAATACTATTTGGTATGCAGTCAATTTTATGGTTTTTAATCAACCCAACAATTAAATCAAAATACAATAAAAAAGAGGTCACTTATTTTTACCTGCACAATAATTTTAATCTTCCCTAATTAGACTGAATGAATTTTCGAAAATAGTGTGCTCCACACACAAAGTCAGGCTATTTGTTTTAATTAACACCACAATGCCGGTAAAAAGAGGTTATAATTTAAAAGGCACCAGCAATAAATATTTTAATTGGTCCTGCTCCACTGGTAAGTTAATATGACTGACAATTAGTTATTTTTACATGATAAAGCTTTAATTAAAATTGACTGTACTGACCTGCTGTCCAGACACTTACCGATTGATTTAATCAAATTTTAAAATACCCTGAATGACATTCAACTATTACGCAAAATAAGTCATTTGTCAATGATAATGATATTAAAATCTTATTATTATTGAAATGTTTTGACAAATACCGTTTCATGGTTGCATGTTCTGGACAACTTAATCCTGTTTTTGCTTTTCTCTCACAAGTAATAAAGAATGATGGCGTTCCAGTGTTTTATTTTATTTTATTTATTTTCATCTGTTAAAATTAAGATCCTCTTATACACTAAATACATAAAAAACACTGTATTATATACCTATAATGGGTTGATAACTTGCTTTATTTTTCTAGAAGGTCTTACCTCGTTGAAGGTTGGTAGCAGAAGAGATGGATAATTATATGAATATAGACAATGAACTGAACCGAATACAATTGAGTGTGGTGAATTTGGTGATTTTTAGAGTGACATCTCATCTTTTCATATTCGAAACTTAAATTTATACATAATTGCAATAATGTAATATAATATAGTACTATTACTACCTCTTGCGTGAGCAATACCCTTAGGATAGGGTATAAACACTGTTAAATAATTTTCAGCGATTGTTGCTTTATTGAAAGAGTAAACCCTCCGATTAATTATGGAATATTATTTCATTAAAATGCCTCGGCTGGCTTAGCATTAGGCTATCCTGTGAACTCAATTTTTCAAAACATTTTCGACGGTTTCGGTCTCTATTTCATGAATAGAGAATTGACCAATATTGTTCCTGAATGCACATGCCCGAATATTACTGATGCTTCGTCATCTTCCACAAGTCACCAACCACCTGCCCACTGAATACAACTTTAACATGGGCTACAATTTCTCATTACCAGACAGAACTGAATGGACACATCGGAATGTCATATACCACGAATTGCTGTAAATTTTCACGGATGGGTCCAAAACCGAGGACGAAGTCGGTGCAGACCTGGAAGACCTGGATATTCATCCCTCCTTTAATCTTCCAAACTATTGCAGCGTTTTTCAAGCCGAAGTCACAGCCATCCGTCAAGCAGCTGACTGGCTGGCAGTTAATGCAGTATCAGCATCTGATATTGTCATATACATCGACAGTGAGAAAGCCATCAAATCCCTTGCATCCAGCACAACGAGATCCAAGGCAGTGAAAGACTGTCGCGCATCTCTTAACGAGATATCTGGACAGTATCACCTCACCCTTTGCTAGGTACCAGGTCACTGTGACATATCAGGGAACTGTGAGGCTGACGAACTGGCCAAACAAGGCTCCTCTGGTCTTAACAGCATAAACGTCAACGACATCAAGACGCCCAGATCTTATGTTAAATACCTCATCAAAACTGACGCGGAGAAGGAGACCAACCATCGATGGCAGCAACTCGACCAATGTCTCACCGCTAAGCTATTGGACTCCTAAAACATAAAAGAGGAACCTTTTTCAAGATAGTTAACACCCTCACTGGACACTGGGCTAAAGGAAGACAAGCCCAAAGATTGGGCATCCCATACAACGACCATCAGTCACCTCCTGCGCACGTGCCCTGCGCTCGCCAACACTAGGAAAGCTACATTAGGCGAATACCTTTTCAATTATCTAAACGATCTCAACAACGCCTTCATACAAAGAGTGGATGGTTCCCAGAATAAGAGGGTGACGCACCCACCTTACACATCGGCAGCACAATGGACCTCCTCTGGTATAAGTGCATTTTCCCATCGAAGGCCGATCTTAATCAACCAATCAACCATGAAAGCTCCAACATTCCATAAATTAAATAGTTTTTCTTCAAATATTCGTGCGAGTTAAAGGAACAGTTCTCACACAGCAATCACTGGCGGCCATCAGTGTTTTTTTTTTTAAATTCAGTTGTAGTGTCAAAGACACCGTCAGTTGAATTAAAGCTTCCCGGTATTAAAATTCCTACCTTTGATGTTTCGCTATAAATGTGGTCAGAATTCCATATCCGATGCACAAAAGTTGCAGTATTATAAGGGCAATTCAACTGGGAAGCGGCACGTATTTAACGAAAAACTGAAACAAATTTTGAATCTGCATGGGCCCATATTAGTTAAACGGTTTCGAAATGTGCTATTATTAAATGGCAACTAATTCAAATTGCTCTTTAATCAACCAAGGGTTATTCAGGAATCATACGATGATCTTAAATTATTGTTAGACACAACCAACAAAACAAGGCAGTCACTTAAAAATCTTGGCGTGACAGTGGAAGCTTGGGAAGATGTTCTCGTCTTTCACACTGTTCAAAAGCTTCCGTTTACTATTCGATTGCTGTAAGAATTCAACATTTCTACGCATGTGCATTATCCAACATACAGTGTTTTAGAAAATTTCATTTTAATGCGATCAAGAGCCTTAGATATCATTGGCCAATCCTCAACAGGTTCCAATCAACCTTAATCTAAAAAATGTGCGTCAAGTACAATTCGTTCACTTAATTCCACAATTTTGAAGTGCTCACTGTTTCACGGTTCACAATTATAATTGTTTTAAATTTAAGGCACTGAACACAAACAAAAGCCAAGACATTGTGAGAAGAAGAACGATTTGTGCTTCAACTGTTTATCAAACGTACATTTTATGCAAAACTACACAAGCAACTTTACGTGTTCTACGCGCCACCAAAGGCATCATTCGTTACTACACGTGAACGAGCCAGTTAATGCAATTCATGCTACTGAACCCGCTCCATCAAGAGCTTTTAAACCACCTGGCCAATCATCCTCTTTCTCTTCCGTTCAATCTGCAACACCAGAAACTTCAAAAGAATCCAAAGGTACTGCTTGAGCATACAACGCGTTCATAGCCGAAAACATTTAAGTACAGGGCTACGACCCTTATCAGGGTTTACACTATTGGATCCTGAAGTGGAGTCCTCTAAAAGGTCATAGTTCATCGTCATACTTTTAATAGTCAAAGTTGATGATCAAACTTTGTAAAACGATCGTAAAGAATTCTTTAAAACTTGGCAGCACAGCTTTTTAAGATGTCATTTTCTTGTCAGTGGTATCGCTAGTCGCAGCTGTTTATATCTTTCAATTTGTTTTGATTTGTCAAACATAAAAGTAAATTGAGTATAACAATATAATAACAAAGTAAAGTAATTAATTGACATATTTACATACATATACAAATTTAAAGAATCATACAAATTAATGTAAGTCTTCCGCACAGACATCAAAAGGATAATATGCACTTTTATTCAATTTTATGGAAATTGCCAGATATGGCGACATCCTTCGATATCCTAAACATAAATGGGAAAATAACCCAAAAACAACAGTGGTAGAAATTAAAAAAATAATTTAAATTCGAATGGACCACCGAGTAAATCTGTTGCTAAATGGAAAAGGATATGTACATATATATGAGCATACATACGTAACATCCTAGATTATGGAGTAAATTCAAAAATAAATTTAATTAGGTTTGGACTTTACGGAAGTATAATGTAAAGAAGAAATTAACGCACAACGAAAATTCATTGACTAAAACGGGTGGAGTGGAGGTCCAATAAATTTAAAGCCGTTGAATGAGAACGAGGAGGTGGTGGCTTGTGGGTTGGGGGCGTCCGTGAGTGCCATCAAGAATGTGCAGACTTTTAGCACTAATACCAAAAGTATTTATTTATAATATATAACACATTTTCAACATTCAATATTTAAGAATCTCGGTGATTATCCGGAAGAAAGGTTTCGCGACGAAATCTGCGAAAATGTCAACCAGAGTGATGAGGCGCAGCTTTCTTTGCCACCACCAGCTACTGCGAGCCCAAGAACCCCAGTCCGACAAAGAAAAGAGAAGGATGATTAGCAAAAAACTCTAGAAAAACAAATCAATTTGCAAGAACGTTTCTTTACCATCCAAATGGACCACGGGGAATAAATTAGTAGGTCCTTAGATGAAATAAGGGGTGGAACCAAACAACTCAGTAAGGAAATACAAGAGGATAGGGAGGCATTAGGTGCGGCAAAAAAGGAAGGAAATTGAGCTTCGTAAAGCGGAACTGGAAGTTCCAAAGCTTGCCAACGAGATGAAGCTAATGGAACTTAATTTAAAGGAAAAATAATGTAATGTAAGATTTTTTCAGTAACTGATATAAATTTTATTTACAAATATAAATTTTTGGCGAGATAGGTCCACGGAACACGTCCTGCACATCGTTCGATGGCACGTCACTGAATGATCATATGTATCTTCGTTGGGCCAAGATTGCAGGAGATTTGATCATATTACCCGATTCAGAAAACACAAAATCGCATTTGTAGCTGACATCAATAAAATGTATAGGCAACGCGATTAAGGCGCTATGCATCCAGTGGCATCCTGCAAAAGACATTTTCACTTTTAAAATCACTCTTCAGCATGCAAAGAAAATTACAAAGCGAACAATTCTATCTATCAATGATCCAATGGGATGGATTTGCGTTATTAGCAGTGTTTTATTATCACCATGATCTGATCTGAATCACACGATGATAATAAAAAAGAATTCAAGTTCTGTGTTGTGGCAATAGTTTGACATTCAGTCCTCGCAAAATATGACGTTTAAAAAAAAGTAAAAGCAAAAATGGAGGCAGTCGCAATTGAGGTAGGTAAATATATTGGCTTTTATTAAATTAATTTAGGCTTTATTTGTTTATTCCACAGTTCTTATTTGAAAGCGAGGACGACAGTGACGAAAGCAGCTCATCAGGTTTGTAATTTTTCTATACTGAAAACGCGTATTCCTAGTTTGATACCCACAATTTTCCCTCAAACCATCAAAAAACTAAACATTTTTTTGATGATATCTCGAGAACGGATTGACTGATTTCGATGAATTGTTTTTGTTCGTCTCGGCCTCGAGAAGTTTCCTTGTGCATTGGAAAAGTAAGAAAATGACAATAAATTAATTCGGTATACGACGCAATCTCTGATACATGACAGAAACAAAAACGAATATGGCGTTGTATTTTGGTTCCGGTAATGCACATAGATCGCGTTGTGTGCATTATCCTTTGACAGCTGATTCAGCACACTATTGAGCTAGCTGTGCAAATGTGCGCCACGAGTTATCAGCATTTTTTTGAGTTTTCACTAATTTTCATTCAGTTTTCGACGGTTATTACATTTGAAGTCGATTCAATTAATTCTCTTCAAACGGTTTTTTCTGAAGTTCATCAGCGAAAAGTGATTTTAAAGAGGTGAGTTCAGTTTGATGAAGTGCACATTGTGAAAGGTTATGTAGTTTGTCATTGTGTGCGCATCGATAATCAATCCAATCGTTAATTTTGGACTGCGTGTTTGATTTTCCAGGCGGATTCGTTCGTAATTATGTAGAATTCTATTTTCAATCGTAATTTTCAAACTGTAAGTTGTCTTCGAAGATATTCACTTCGAATTTGTGATTGTGCGCGCATCGATAATTGCTTCATTATGGTAATTATGAATTGTGTGATTCATTTTTGCCGCGAGCCAGAAGATCTAATCTTTCACAACGAAGCCGTAATGCAATTAGACTTCGGAATACTGCGAATCAATCCACTGCAGATGAACAAGAAATCGTACGAGAAGAGCGCCGCGTTAGAATGGCGCGACGTCGTGCTTCACAAACACAAGAACAAAGAGAGGCAGTAAGTCAAACAGCTCAGTTGGCAATTGGAAATCGTCGAGCTTATCACACAGATCAACAACGTGATAATCTTCGACGCGCAAGAAGAAATGCTTCAAGTGTTGATTTGAATCGAGTAGCGTTTCAATACTATTGCACAATTGACTATAGCACGCATCCTTTCCTTCAAATTGGCCAATGGAGGTTGTGTGCGGAGGTTCTTAATAAAAAACATACAGAAAAGCTACAATCCGTCTGGAACGGATCGTATGATACCCTATCCTCCTCTCTATAAAGTGGGCGTGGCCAAATTGCATATTGTACTCAAATATAGCTATAATGTCGAACGTTTGAGGATGTTACATGTAAAATTTTATCAAAATCGGTTTTTTGATGATAACGCCCCCAAAAAGTGGACGTGGCCAAAACTGTTCTATGGGTGAATTGTATGGAATCTAAATACCCAAATATTTGGTCTTAACAAAATTTTTCGGTTTCATATAATTTAGTGAAGTTATAAAAAAGTAGGCGTGGCAGTGGGCGGATGTAAAAAAATTTTACACTTGTACTGTATCTTTTTCTTGGAAGCCCAGATATGAAATTTCAGCGTCCTAGTTAAAAATGTAAGGCCCAAAAATCGGTTTTGTGATGAAAACGCCCCCAAAAAGTGGGCGTGGCCAAAACTTTTGTATGGGTGGATTGTAGGGAATCTGAATGCCTAAATATTTGGTCTTAACAAAATTTTTCGGTTTCATATAATTTAGTGAAGTTATGAAAAAGTGGACGTGGCAGTGGGCGGATTTCAAAAATTTTTACACTTGTACTGTATCTTTTTCTCAGAAGCCCAGATATGAAATTTCATCGTCCTAGCTCAAAATTTAAGGCCCAAAAAGCGGTGACATACGGATGGACGGACGGACGGACGGACGGTCATCGCTCAATCGATTTCGCTATTGATGCTGATCACGAATATATATACTTTATAGGGTCTATCTCAATTATTTCTCTATGTTACAAACTATGTGTCAAACTTAATATACCCTTAGGATAGGGTATAAAAACTGATTTTAATTCTGCTAATAAGTTAACACAAAATTTATTTTTTTTGACAGCAACATGCGCAATGGAAGTGATCCTAGGTATTCTGCCGCTGGACTTATTTGTTAAGAAAGTGGCGGCTTCGACGGCACTTCGTTTGCACCGGGATGCCAACTGGCACTCGCGCGGTACTATCTACGGTCATAGGAAAATCCTGGATCTCGTGAAAAACGAGATTAGGGAGTTGAATATGCCCATGGATGGAATAAAGAGAGTACGTGTTACTGAAAGGTATCACAAAACTCTCACTGGAGATGGAACACTTCCGGAAAAGGAGATTGGTGATATAATCATCTTTACGGATGGGTCCGTGATGGATGGCAGAGCGGGGGCAGGTATCTTTTCAGAAGAACTGGAACTAACCTATTAGTCATATTAGTCATATTAGTCTGGGGAAATATACCTCAGTCTATCAAGCCGAGATGATTGCTCTGTTGCATGCGTTGGATCACCTGAAAGAGGGTCGAGGGTAGGAACGTTACCATAGCACTGGACAATCAATCAGTGATTAGACGCATGGACCAGACAGATATCAATACATCACTGGCATTGGAATGTGCTCATAAGCTCAATGAGTGCTCATCTCGAAATGAGATGACGCTGCTCTGGGTGAGAGGGCACATAGGGACTGAGGGGAACGAAAAGGCGGACTCTTTGGCAAAGCAAGGGTCAACCTCGGAGCTCTCTGGTCCGGAACCATTCGCTGCAATTGGCAGAGGGCTGGTAGAACACCTGATTAGCAACTGGGCCGCGGCGGAACACCATTCTCTGGTGGTCAACCGTGGAAGGTTGCAGGCAGGCGAAAATGGCTATTAAATTGCTGATTGGCACCACTCACAAAGAGGTTCTACGCTTAGAGCGAAGAACATTGAAATGGGTGGTAGCGTTATCTATGTCATGGGAATTTCGGGTATTACCTTAAGAAGATGGGTCTTCTGGAGGACGACACCTGTGAACTATGCTTGGAGGAAGTCGAGACGGCAGCACATATATTGTGTCAATGTCCGGCGTTAGCTAGCAGAAGAACGGAGGTCCTGGGGAGCCACTGGGTAGAAACCCAGAGGATGAACCAAATTTCTGTTAAACAGATGCTAGCGTTGACACGAGGAATCAAAGCCAGAGAGGAACTGTGGAGAAATCCAGAGAGACTCTCCGGCTAAGATGGATCGTGATGAAGTTTCGATCCAAACCAAAAATATCATAACGTCTAAAATAAAATGGCGTTTGACCCTTTAAAGGCCTTGGAGGTGGGATGTTTTACTTTTCGACTTGAAGTCCACGATACAAGCTACAGTTCGTTAGCACTACAACATCGGACGCTATTTCGTAACCGCCCCCATCGACATACACTGGTGGTCAAGAAAATAGAGCCACACAATGTAATGCATAATATCCTTACAGAAACTATAATTTAAGAAAAGAAATTAAGAACATACATAGTTGTAACTAATGCATAGTATATTTCATTGGTCCTTATAGAATGTAAATTATTTAAGAAAAAACAATGTACAGAAAAAATTAACAAAAATTGAATACTAGGCGTAGAATCGGTTGGCCATTGAAATAGAGCCACTTTCCTTCTTTGTTTCAAAAACTCACAGAAACATGGTAAAAACATTAAAATTTGAATGCCATTTAAGCTGTGAGAACTAATACTTGGTTGCATGTCCATTATTTCTTATTACAGCTTCACTGTGTTTCGGCATTGAATTAATGAGAGCTTGGCATCGCTGGACAGGTATGGATGACTATTCCTTCTGCACAATTTCCCACAATTGTGTTGTATTTTTGATTTGATGTTTACCTACTGCAGTTTTGAGATGTTTCCATAAATTCTCAATCGGATTTTGGATTGAGCTGGCCAAGGTAACACTGCCAGGTTATGGTCCTGGAAGAATTGTTTTGCTTTTTTTGAGGTATGTTTTGGATCATTGTCCTGTTGGAATATCCATCTTAAGGAGAAATGATCCTCGGCAAACGGCAGCATAACGTTGCCAAGAATATTCACATATTCGTGTTGGTCGATATTTTGTTTTATCCAGTATATTGGACCACCATACCAAGAATATGAGGCCCAAATATGATACAAAAACTCAAGCGACCTGTACCAATCACCAGTAGCAATGTACCTCAAAGTTATTGCAAGCCGTACTATTGAAGTAATCGCATAACGCATAGCTGTATAATTTTTTTTATGTTGCTGTCCACCTATTTTTGGAAATGAAAATGAAGTTACTATACAAGAACTAACAATTTCATCTTACCAGTGCGAGAACGTCTTCAAACTTGTCAATAGTCATTCTGCAAAAGTTACGATACTCTTTGTCATCGTTCCACAAAATGTCTTTAAATAAATTTTGCTCCAAACTGTGTAATCCCTTTTTTTCCAAAACGGATTCAGCCAAAACGTATGTACATATGTTTTCTTTTCTGCGTTTCTTGTTGCAATTTGATCAATTTTTTCAATGCCTCTAATGCGAGCATACATCAAAACACTTTCTTCTGTGACATATTCACGAACGAAATGCCCACCTTAAATTTGATGGCATACTATATTTCTTTCTTTCTATGGAAAGTGACAGATGGCAAGCTATGAAAAATTGCTCGTGCAAGATTGAGTAAAGAAATGTTGAAAGTGTGACTTTAAACAGAGAACGCAATTGAATGTATCATTAATTCTTCAACAAAATACGGGTATCGAAATCCATCTCCAATATACAAACATGTGTTTTCTATTGCTTAAGAGGTACTTTGTGGGTTGGATGTTGAACATTCAAATTTCTCCCAAAATTTTGGGAATACATATCTACATACATGTATGTATGAATGCAAATATAAAACTGTAGTAATACTTACGTCTACATTGATTAGTACATCAAGACGTGAAAATGAACTGTCGAATCTGAACGGGATCGGTGAGAAATAACCACTGACCATTACATACAGTGCAGAGCTTTGATTCTCAAGTAGATTTGTTGCCTTGCATAAATCCTTAAATATGATTATAGCATGAGCAGGAAATGAACAACTGGGAGTTGAGAAAGATTTCACAATCAATCCCTATCAGCAACTTCATTTCATATATGCCATGGAAACTGGTACTGTATTGCAAATCGATCCAACCTTTCGTTGTCAGCCACAGGAGATGTTGCGTCAACAATAATAGTTACAAATACTAATGCTGCTCATATCCATATGGAAGGAGGAGAAGGATATAATGTCCTACCATTTTAAATCTGCTTTTTGCGATAACCTTGAACTCATTGAAATCACCGGAATGAAATATAACGCATTTCAAAATTCAACTTTGCTGGATGAAAAGGGACATATGCAAAGGAAGAGGGACGAAAGGGAGAGGGAAATAGAAGCTTGCATGATTCGCTATGTTTGCTATACCTAGGTTAACTCTGACGAGAGTGTTCTCATCGATAATCCTGGGTATGAGGTGAGAGCAATTAGAACTCCTAACCTAATTCAGTAGAGCTGCAGTTACTGGGAGGTATGCAAAAAGCATTCGCTTAGTCTCAGTAGACTGAGATGTGAAACATATACCACGTTTATATGACCGGATTGAGAGATTGGATTGAAAATGGATTGAGTTTCAACCCAAGTTTTCGCTGTAACCGGATTGAGGGATCGAGTTGGAATCGAATCGAAAGAGGATTGAGTTTGACACTTCTTCTCCTGTGCGCGGAAAAACACCCTTATATTTTTATTCAAACTCAATCTTTCGATCCGCGTTTACATGCAAAAACTCAATCCGATCGCAGAAAATTTTGTGATCGGATCGAGTCACTCCAGTTTAAATCCAATCTGCGTTTATATGGCACTCAACCCGAATTGAATCCGGATTCAATCCACCATATAAACGTGGTAATAGAGAAAGACTAAGCGTTTGCAGTGAGCAAAAGTTCAAATTCATATGCAAAACCTTTGCACAAATGCAAAGATAACTTCATTAAACGCGTGTAGTTAAAAACTGTAGTCAAAGGGTAGTGATGCGGAACATATGGGAACACAAGCGTTCTCGCTTTAGCCTCTCACTATCAACTCCTACTCTACACCTCCACGATGGTGGCTGCTGGGTGCCTAGTACCTCAACTGGAGATTGGGTAACCAACCCCTTTGGAAGGTTGTTGGTGGCAGCGAACGAGAGAGGGGGGAGGAGTGTCTTCTCACTAAGGCACCTTCTCTTGCTTCAGGCGGCGGCGGACGAATTCCCTAGATGGAATCAACGGTGGCGTCAACCAGTTCCAGTTAGGTCGAACTATTAGTGTTATCCCTATATGAGCTGCTTCGACATATTCGAATTCCAGGTCTATAGGGATTTTCAATACTGAGTCAGGGTGTTGGAATAGAGTTGGTGGCGGATGAACCCTTAATGGGCCAACGGCAGCGCTCACATCCCCGAAGCGGGGTACTGACTCCGGAATATCCGGCCCCTTGTCCTAGGGGTAAAAAAAGGAACTGGTCCTCCAGGTTGGGGGTTGTGCGTCGGGGTAACTTCCCTACCACGTAAAAAACCAGTAGTTACGACACAACGACAAGCCTCGGATAAGGATGATCCCACTGTTGACAACCCCAGCAAACGAAATAAGGACAACGATCTTCGGATCTGCACGTGGAATGTTCGGACCCTTAACAGGCCGCGTGCAGCCGAACAATTAGCAGAGGCCCTAGACTGCTACAATGCAGATATCACCGCCATCCAGGAAGTGCGATGGGATGGCCCGGGCAAAAAGAGGATGAAAAACTGTGACGTATACTACGGTGATTGCTATAGGGAACAGAAACAGCGCTTATTTGGATGTGGGTTCGTCATACGCGGCAGACTTAGGCAAGAAGTCTTGAGCTTTCGACACGTGAGCGAGCGTCTTATGACAATCCGCATCAAGGCTAAATTCGCGAACATAAGCCTAATATGCGCTCATGCCCCCACAGAGGACAAGGATGACGCCACCAAAGAAAGTTTCTACGAGCTCCTCGACAAAACATATGAGCAATGTCCTAAGTATGACGTTAAAATCGTCCTAGGCGATTTTAACGCCAAGATAGGAAAGGAGGACATCTTTGGTAGGACGATTGGAAAGCACAGCCTACACGACACCACGTCTGGCAACGGACTTAGGCTTATTGACTTTGCGGCGGGGCGAAATGTCAGTATAGCAAGCACACGGTTTCCTCATCTCAATATCCACAAGGGGACATGGCGATCTCCTGATCATCAAACGGTCAATCAAATTGACCACATTGCGATCGACGCAAGGCATGCCTCCAGTATTCTGGATGTCCGAACCTTCCGAGCAGCCAACATGGACTCGGATCATTTCCTTGTTGCAGCCAAGGTACGAATGCGGATATCCCAAACGCCACAACTAAGAAGAACTACTGTGAGAAGATTTGACGTCGAAAAGCTGCAATCGCAAGAGATCGCCAGAACCTTCACCGAACGCGTATCCCGAAACCTCTCAACTACTCCTATGCCGCCAGCATCAAGCGCCGAAGACCAGTGGCAACGCTGCCAACAAGCCATCAGAAGTGCCGCAACTGATGTGCTGGGTTTCACCCGACCATCACCTAGAAACCCCTGTTTTGACGATGAGTGCCGGCAAGCACATGCAGCTAAACAGCAAGCATACAAAGCGGCGCTGCAAAAAAGGATGAGAGCTGCTCGTGAGCTGTACGAGCAGAAGAGACGGGAAGAACATCGGCTTCTCCGAAAGAAGAAAAAAGAGCACGAGAAGCGCGCGATCGAAGATATTGAGAGATTATACTCCAGGAATAATGTACGGAAGTTTTACCAACAGGTAAAAAGAACGTGTCAGGCCAACAAGACCCGTACAGAAGCCTGTAGAGTAGAGTCACAGTCGGTGCTGAGAATATGGAAAAACTTATTCTGCAGACTGTATAACGGCGACGAAGACCAACATCCCGCTGTCAGGCAGAATGAACCATTCAAGATAGACGATGATAGCCAAAACTTCCGTCCACCTGACCAAAACGAAGTAAGGATAGCAATATCCAAACTTAAGTCCAACAAGGCTGCTGGACCTGACGGCTTACCAGCCGAGCTATTCAAAGCAGCTGGAAATGACCTGGTAGAGAGCATACACCAACTCATTTCTAAAATTTGGTCAGATGAGTGTATGCCTGATGAATGGAATCTCAGCACCGTTTGCCCAATCCACAAGAAAGGAGATCCCCTCAATTGCGCCAATTACAGAGGTATCAGTCTCCTCAACATCGCGTATAAGATCCTATCTGCCATATTGTGTGAACGTCTGAAACCCTTCGTCAACAACCTGATTGGGCCCTATCAGTGTGGTTTCAGACCAGGAAAGTCCACAATCGATCAAATCTTCACACTTCGACAGATCCTGGAAAAAACCCAAGAAGTCCAAATCGATACCCACCATCTTTTTATCGATTTCAAGGCCGCATATGACAGCATTTATAGAGACGAGTTATACAGAGCCATGTCTAGTTTTGGCATCCCTGCCAAACTCGTCAGATTGTGCAGAATGACGATGGAGAATTCTCGCTGCTCCATCAAGGTCGGTAACGATCTCACCGAGACCTTTGATGTCAAAAAAGGTTTTAGACAAGGTGATGCGCTGTCATGTGATTTTTTTAACATCGTTCTTGAAAGAATTGTGCGAAACTCACAAGCCAACACCGGAGGCACAATCTTTCAAAAGTCTGTGCAACTACTAGCGTATGCCGACGATATTGACATTATTGGAAGAACACAGCGGGCTGTCACCGGTGCGTTCGCTAGTATTGAAACAGAAGCGGCCAAAATGGGTTTAACGGTAAACGAGGGCAAAACCAAGTATATGCTGTCAACCAAAAGGGACACGCAACATCGACGAATTGGACAGAACGTCACAATCGACAGCTATAACTTTGAGGTAGTAAGGGACTTTGTCTACCTCGGCTCTGCTATCAATTCTGAAAATAACACCTCAGCAGAAATAAAACGAAGAATAACTCTTGCCAATCGCTGTTTCTTTGGGCTGAGAAGGCAATTGAGTAGTAAGGCCCTATCCCGAACAACTAAGGAGACTCTATATCTTTTATCATCCCAGTCCTGCTTTATGGCGCTGAAGCTTGGACTTTATCAAAAGCGGATGAAGATATCCTCGGTCGTTTCGAGAGAAAAATTCTTCGCAAAATATTCGGTCCCGTTTGCGTTGACGGGCTTTGGAGGAGAAGATTCAACGACGAACTATACGACTTGTACAGCGACATCGACCTAGTCAAAAAACTGCGCATTAGTCGTTTGAGATGGCTAGGACATGTAGAGCGAATGGACACCAGTGCTCCGGCCCGAAGAGTCTTCGAATCACACCCGGAGGGACAACGCAGCAGAGGAAGACCTCGCCTTCGGTGGCGCGCACAAGTTGAAGGGGACCTGAACAAGCTTGGAGTGCGCAACTGGAGGCAGTTAGCTAAGGACCGAGCTAACTGGAGAGGCTTGTTAGTTGAGACCCAGGTTCACCCCGAACTGTAGCGCCACCTAAGTAAGTAAGTAAGTTAAAAACTGAGAAACGCCAATAAAAAGTGCACTTGATGAAAACAAATAAATAAATAATAAGTAGATATGTTATACATAATTCTGGAGTCATGAACCAAGCTGGGACATGAGACACCCACGTAAACTTCTTAACTCCATTGCATGTAATTGAATGAAAACCTAGAAGTAGAGAATAACATAGTTTTGGAAACTAAGAACACAAAAATGCACATTTACACTTTATAAAAGTCGGATATATTCATTTATGTTTCACCACCATAAAGCAGGACAGGAATGATCAAGGTCTTATACAGAATCTCTTTAGTTTTTCGGGATACGGCTCTACTACTCAATTGCCTTCTCAGCCGAAAGAAACAGCGATTGGCAGGAGTTATTCTTCGTTTTTCTTCTGTTGTCAGAGTTTACAGCAGAGTCGAGGTAGACAAAGTCCCTTACTACCTCAAAGTTATAGCTCTGGATTGTGACATTCTGTCCAATTCGTCGATATTGTCTGTCCATTTTTGTTGACAGAATATACTTGATTTTGCCCTCATTTATCGCAAGACCCATTTTAGCAGCTTCCTTTTAAATACTAGGTGACAACTCACTGCGTTCTGACAATAATGTCAATATCGTCGGCATACGCAAGTACTTGCACAGACTTTTGAAAGACTATGTCTCCGGTGTTGTCTTGTGAGTTTTGCACAATCCTTTTAAGTATGATCTTAAGAAAGTCATGACGCGCTGTCATCGTCACCTTGTCTAAATCCTTTTTTGACATCCAAGGTGAGATCATTACCGACCTTGATGGAGCAACTAGCAGTCTCCATCGTCATCCTGCACAGTCGAAAGTGTTTGGCAGGGATGCCAAGACCAAACATAGTTCTACCTGAAACCACAATGATAGGGGTAGATTAGGGCTTTGACGAAGTGTTTCAGTCGTTCACACAGTATGATGGGTAAGATCTTGTACGCGATGCTAAGGAGACTTATACCTTTTTAAATTTCGCAATTCAGGGGATCTCCGTTCTTGTGGATCGAGCAAATGATGCTGAGGTTCCATTCATCACTCATCAGGCACACACTCGTCTGACCAGAAGAGTTGGTGTACGCTCAATACCAAGTCACCTCCAACTACTTTGAACAACTCGGAACGCAGGCCATCAGGTCCAGCAGCCTTTTTGGATTTAAGCTTGGATATTGCTATCCTAACTTTGTTTTGATCAGCTTAACGAAGGCGAGTGAAAATATCCTTGGTCGTTTTGAACACAAAGTTCTTCGAACAATGTTCGGTTCCGTTTGCGTTAACGGAATTTGGAAGAGGAGATTTAACAGTGAACTCTGACTCTATGAATGTACATCGACATAGACCATAAGATGGCTAGGACATGTAGAGTGAATAGACATCAATGCTCAGGCCCGAAGAGTCTTCGAATCCAACCCGAAGGTACAACGCAGTAGAGGAAGACCTTGCCTTAGGTGGCAAGTGGAAGAGGTCCTCAACCAACTTGGAGTGCGTAACTGGAGGTACTTAGCTAAAGATCGTGCTAACTGGAGAGTCTTGTTGGTTGAGGCACAAGTCCACCCCGGACTGTAGCGCCACCTAAGTAAGTAAGTACGTTGAGAGAGAGTTGGAGAGAGTTCACAGGTAATATTAGGCCTAGTACTAGTTATAACTTCCTCGTTACACGGCTCTGCTAGCTACAAAGAATATACGAACGCAGGTATACGATGTCTTAACCAATGAAATACAGAACAAATATTAATTTAATTTAGATAATAAGACTGTGTAATTGTGAGTCCTTTAACTCAGCGAATATAAGGAATTATCGAATTAATTTTAATAAAATTTAGAGAAATGTGAAGTCAGTACTAGCTGAAGAGTTATAATTGCTTGATTGTTTTGTTTCAATATGCAAATGGACCCATCGCATGTAAAGCTTTGAACTGTATCACATTTCCTTAATATGCTGGAAACATTTTATATTCATTGTAGAATATTAGACTTATATATGTATGTATCTACAGTGTGAACGCCGCCGTGGTTCAAGTGCATTAGACTACTGAGCGAGGGGTTCGAGACCCCACCTTTCGCGGGCGTCTGATCCGAGTATAAATGCATTAAACAGTAGGTCCCGTTCATTCATGTAAGAACTATAACACGCACAATATGAATGGTTGTGAAAACCTGTTACGACAAATATTTGCATTTGCATGTTTTTACGATGAAAGATATTATATATATGTGTGAGTCCTCCTTCCTTATCTTAAAATTTTATTTATATACTAGAGGTTGGGAGAAACCTTTATTTAACTTTTATTCAATGAATCATTCCATTTCACCCCTTTATTCTCAACCAACGATGTCCCAACCTGAGCGTTAACAAACCTATTCATACACATGGGTATATGTAAATATGTATTCCCTTGTAATAATAATATTTTTGCAAATACGTGAAAATGGCATAATATTGTATGGAAATAGTAATATTATTTTTATTTTTTGGTAAACGAACGCCAAACTACTCGCATTTTTACCGCTTTGAATACATCTCATTCAATACATAAAACCGACATGAAGATAGGTACAACAATAAAGGAAAACTATATGTAAGAAAAATAAACAGTTTTCCTGAAAATGATAATATATGCCAAAGGGCAGGATTTACATATGAATACGAAAAACCGAATACCTAAAGATAGAATGTTGTACGGCGCGTTCAAAGACTACTCTGGAAAGTTTCGTAGATGCAAACATCACCATACAAAAAGGACAAAATGCAAATGTACTTTACCCAGCATTTCAACAACTTATTCACACATATCCTCAACGAACTTTTATTTTGGGAGTCATGAACATGAACATTTGCAAATCCTTTTGTCCATTGAACGCAGGTACTGCAAATTTCCACAAGTGATGACAACAAAATACGAGCTTGGTGGTTTGGATATTGAAGTCATTACCATATGAATGGTTAGAAATTCCAAGGAACGTTAAAAGTGCATTAATTTTCGTCGATACGTACATACATAGATATTGACTAACGAAGGAATATTTTCGTTGAGGAGGGGTCTCAGAGTTGCCTTTCGATTATCCTTTAGGTATTGCAACACAACCGATTGAAAGGAGTGTAACTGCATTTACATATATGTATATATATACATAGCTTTACAAGTTAATTAATATAACAGAAGTCAGTTGTCCATTTTTATACTTACATACTTATACACTTACTCAGGTAACGCTACAAGCCACTAACAAGCCTCTCTAGTTAGCCTCCAGTTGCGCAGTGCAAGTTGATGGAGGCCACCTTATGGCAAAGTCTTCCTTTACTGCGTTGTCCGTTCGATTCAAAGACTCTACGGGCCGGAGCATTTGAGTTTATCTGCTCTACATGTCCTAGTCATCTTAGACGTTAAGGAGAGTAATACCCCTGTAATTGGCGGAAGTCAAGGGATCACCTTTCTTGTGGATCGCACAAACGATGTTGAGATTCCTCAGGCAAGTCACCTGCATTTGTTTTGAGCAACTTGGCCTGTATGTTATCAGGTCCAACAGCCTTGTTGGATTTAAGCTTTAGATATTGCTATTCTAACTTTGCTTTGATCAGGTGGACGGAAATCTTCCTTTCTGACAGCGCAATGTTGGTGTTCGTCGCCGTTATACAGTCTGCAGAAGAAATGTGTCCATGCTCTTAGCACCGACTGTGATTCTACTACAAAGTCTCCTTCTTCATCTTTACAGGCTTCTGTACGGGTCTTGTTGGCCTGACACGTTCACTTTGCCTGTTGGTAAAACTTCCGTTTATTATTCCTAGACTATAGTCTATCATTATCTTCACGTACGTTTCTCGTGCTCTTTGTTTTTTTTTTCAGGAAAGCCGATGTTTCTTCCGTTTCTGTTGCTATATACATCAACATATATGTACATAAACATCTATGAAGATATAAACTCCACTAGATATGTACATAAACATCTATGAAGATATAAATTCCACTAGATCCCCCGGCTTAACATTAAGTAAATCTTCTTACTCATTGAAGAAAATTCCGATTATAGTTCTTTGTCTTCATTCTCAGGCACAACATATGCATTTATTTATACATACATATGTATATCAATGAAAGTAAACTTTCGCGATTCAAAAACAGGCTAGGAGGGATTATGTTTTAACCCTTTCCTTGCAAGTTCATAAGTTTATTAATTGCGTACCAGCGGACCTTTTCAAAAATACTCAAGTGACGTTTGGTAGGGTGCAAGCACAAAATAATCCACCAAATGTGGGTGAGCGAAAGGGTATCCGATGACAGAATATCAGGTCCATATGCGCCATCTATAATAAAGGTAATCCTATGTCTTCCACCAACTATCGTGGTATATCACTACTAATTGTCACGTACTTATAAGACTCTATCTAACATACTAAGTGAACGGCAGAAGCCTTTTTGCAACACACTAATTTGCATTTCCAGTATAGGTTCCAGCCCACCAGATCGGCTATAGATTAAATCTATTCAATGCTTTTCATGTTGAGGCTCACCACCTTATAATCGACTTAAAAGCATATTATAGTATTCATCGTCTGGAGCTCTACAAGGCGATGACTGAATTAAATATCCCGGTAAAAATATCAGTAAAGTAATATCTACCGGCACCGACTCGCTCTTACTTCAAAACTGCCTGAATTCATTCTACACATCGTGCGACAAAAACTTCTAAGAACTTAACGTCAGTAAATGTCAATCCATAACTTTCTTCCTTAAACGCTTCCCCCCAGACCCTATTACTTTCGTAACGAGCCTGTTCCCTCAGTCAACTCTATACGTGATCTGAGTATTATCTGTGACAAGGAACTAAACTTCCAATCCCACATTGATCATATTATTCTCAAGGCCAATTCTTCTTCTTCTTATCCCTTTACATTACTTTTGTCAGACCTCTGCTTGAATACGCCAGCCAAGTTTGGTCAAATTTTCAAGTCACCCACTCCCTTAGAATCGAAGCTGTGCAGCGCAGGTTTATCCGTTTTGCCTTAACCGGTGTCACATGGGCCGACGACTTTATTTTACCCCCATACGAAGATCGTCTACAACAGATTAACTTGAATAGTCTTGTAAAAGTCGTTGACATACTCCTCTGACCTCTTCTTCGCATTACTGGAAATGATTTCCCTTCGCACTAACCCACGTAATCTTAAGTTTGTTCTTCTCTTTCTTCGCCCTCACCACCGCACCAACTATGGCTATTTCGAACAAATCTCCAGAATGTTTCTAGCTTAAGTTTGTTAGATTGTAAGGGCCCTAGGGCTAAATTAATAAAATAAAAAAAAAAAAACATAATTTGGATTTAAGTTATGGCTTGTACTAATCTTTAATAAATAAATAAATAAATAAAACACTGATTCTGTGTCGCATAACGCCGGAGCACATGAGATGCAGCGTGCAGTTTTGAAGCAGCTCTTCTGAACTTTTTCAAACATGAGTTGAAAAACATCAACAGTTGATCTTAGTAGGTACAACTGTTGATAGGTAAAACTTCTAGGTAATTAAGGAGTTTATATACCTAGGCGTCAACATCAACTCCACGAATGACACAATAGTGAAGATTCGACGATGGCCTACTCTTGAAAACCGTTGCTTCTTCGGTTTGAGAAAACAAATGTGGTCGAAACTTTTTAATCGGAAGACGGAGGGCGAATGGAGAAGATACAATAAATTCTACGGGTTGTACCAAGATGTGGATGTAGCCACCCAGATGCTAATCCTATCAAAGAGCTTTAAATTGATTAGATTTCCTTATAATGGGTATAAAAGCAACGACAGTGGCAAAAAGGGGTAAAGGAGTGTATGTATGTACATAATATGCATACCTTTTTAAAACATTAAGCAAACCAATCTTTCACATTCAATGTGGTTTTATTTAATTCATCTTACAGTATTTTATAGAATATTCGACGATTTACTGGAAGTGAAAAGGGTCATCATTTGGGCTATTGCGCCACGCACGTTTTCTATGGACATCCTTGTTGTTGCTTTAATTGATTATTTTTTTAACTTTTTCCTGCGGTGTCCAGAGGTTTGACTGCAAACAGAAACACAGTGAAATTTAATCTGTGATTCCTGAGAGCTAAACTTTCTATAGCAATAAAATCAGTAATTTTGCTTCATCGGTTTCGCCTTTGAGTGCCAGATCAGAACTCTGCTCTAAATCCCAAGTCCCTACACTGAAAAGGGCATCTTGTAGGTATGCACTTGCATAGGTAGACATATTTGCGTTAAACATACATATTTCCCACAAAAATATACATAGAGGTGTGACAATTTAATGACCACATTGGCCCTTTGTAATAACGTTTTCACTTTTCATGGCTATTGTCTACGAGCTAGATTACGTCTTTCGATCTTTTTGAGCTGAGTTGAGTTGCTAAATTATTACAAGTTGATAGATGAATGGTTTTCATGTGATCATCTTAAATTCGTCTTGAAATAAAAATAGTTGAAGTATCCATAGAGTATTCTTCTTCCTAAGAAATTCTACCGTAAACTGACCTAGGATCAATAGGAAAAAGAAAACTCATTAAAAGAAAGTATTGGAAAATAAAAATGGATGGCACTACCTGATGCTTACATGCAACAAATAAGGTTAATGCATTGAAACTGATAACATTACATTAAGAAAAAAGATACAAATTTTTGGCGCGACGCACATAGGAGTATTTGCATCAAAAACTTGGCCAAAATTATTTTTCGTTACTTTCGTGAATATTACACCCTATCGTATCATATTTCAGCTTTTATGAATAAGAAACAGTACAAGTGTAAACATTTTTGAAATCCGCCCACTGCCACGCATACTTTTTCATAACTTCATTAAATTATATGAAACCGAAAATTTTTGTTAAGACAAAATATTTAGATATTCAGATTGTCTACAATTCACTCATGCGTCAATTTCGGCCACGCCCATTTTTTGGGGGCGTTTTTGTTAAAAAACTGATTTTGGTGAAATTTTTTATGTAGAATCTTCAGACGTTCGAAGTTGGCGTTCTAATTCGCGAAAAAAATGCGGTATGCCACGCTCACTTTATTACAGCTGCAAGGAAAGGCGGATAGGGTATCAAACGATCCGTTCCAAGCGGATTGTAGCATTTCTGTATGTTTATTTAAAAAAAAAACGGTCTGTGGCGTATGAGTGTTTTTTACACAAAAGTGAAAAATTCTTTGACCCACAATACTGGAAAGAGCACGTACATAGGAGCAACCAATTTTTATTGCATTGATTTAAAAAAAAATTTAAATTATTTTATAAACTTCAATTCGTTGCAGAACAACACGGTATTCTAAACCAAAATCATTAAAACTTAAAATATAACTTAAAAAAATTTCATGTTTTGAGACAATGGTTCTAAGCCCAAATTGAAACAAAAAACACAGTCTAATATTTCAATTGAAATTGTAAATACGTACCAGAAGCAGAATTCTACATTTAATTTTTTTTAATTTTCTTTCACAACACTTCTATATCACTTATTGAACAACACTTACCAAAGTAGCACGCAGTGAAATAAAATTGCAGTAGATGCAACTGTTAACGTTGAACTCTTTTTATCACAACACACGATCTACAACAAAAAAAAACATACAGAAAAGCTACAATCCGTCTGGAACGGATCGTATGATACCCTATCCTCCTCTCTATAAAGTGGGTGTGGCCAAATTGCATTTTGTACTCAAATATAGCTATAATGTCGAACGTTTGAGGATGTTACATGTAAAATTTCATGAAAATCGGTTTTTTGATGAAAACGCCCCCAAAAAGTGGGCGTGACCAAAACTGTTCTATGGGTGAATTGTAGGGAATCTGTATACCTAAATATTTGGTCTTAACAAAATTTTTCGGTTTCATATAATTTAGTGAAGTTATAAAAAAGTAGGCGTGGCAGTGGGCGGATGTAAAAAAAATTTACATTTCTACTGTATCTTTTCGTCATAAGCCCAGATATAAAATTTCAGCGTCCTAGTTAATAATTTAAGGCCCAAAACCCGGTTTAGTGATGAAAACGCCCCCAAAAAGTGGGCGTGGCCAAAACTTTTGTATGGGTGGATTGTAGGGAATCTGAATGCCTAAATATTTGGTCTTAACAAAATTTTTCGGTTTCATATAATTTAGTGAAGTTATGAAAAAGTGGGCGTGGCAGTGGGCGGATTTCAAAAATTTTTACACTTGTACTGTATCTTTTTCTCAGAAGCCCAGATATGAAATTTCATCGTCCTAGCTCAAAATTTAAGGCCCAAAAAGCGGTGACATACGGACGGACGGACGGACGGTCATCGCTCAATCGATTTCGCTATTGATGCTGATCACGAATATATATACTTTATAGGGTCTATCTCGATTATTTCTCTATGTTACAAACTATGTGTCAAACTTAATATACCCTTAGGATAGGGTATAAACATGAACAGCATATTGACCCATGTGTATTTAGCACCCACTATACCAACCTTTTAGTTGTCAATTTTTCTTTTCAGAAAATCGACTTTTGGCCAGGTTTTTGATCAAAATACTCCTATGTGCGACGGGTACATTGGACCCAGGGCCTGGCTTCTCACAACCATTCGTGTTGTGCGTGTTATATTCTTTAAACGAATGGAGTGCATTCTTTACATAGATAGAAGCGGCCTACTGTTTAATGCTGTATCCGAAAGGTAATTTTTGTTTTGAGAAGCTTTTTCATGACAGTTTTACTCTCGGATGTTTATCAGACACTCGCGAGAGGTGAGGCCATGAAAGAAATTTTACGTATTGTCTGGGGATTAAACCTGAACCAGATAAAATTACATTGCACTTTGTGATCTATGTACATATGCAAGAAAAAATACATATACAACTACATTATCAAATTTATATCTATGTATATACGAATTGTATTTTGCACCAGATGTACGTAGGTGCATATATATACATACATATATATTTAATTCCAACTAACCATTATACAATGATCAATTAAATTCGTGTAAACATACATTTTCGTAACCGTGATTCTTACGCAACTTTTCTGTCAATAGACGGTAGGTATTACTCCATTGGGGTGATTATCTAAATCGAATGAACGTGAATTACTGCTTGTCATCAGTGAAGAAATTGACCTCAATTGAGAGATATTTGTGGTAAATCTCCACAAATTCACAAAGCAGCAGTCCTTGCTTCTGGCTAGTGGTGTGGTAACGACATCAAATCAATTAGGAACGTGATTCTTACTCTCCTTCAGTGAAAACCAATTTTATTTCTCTTCTGTTTTCTATCGCCCCAAATTACACCTTTCTCGCATGTCAACTGAGCTTTACTTCTACCATCAATGAAATTTACTCAAATTGCTCTCTAATCTTTCCAATTTTGTTTTTGGGAAAATTGCTTAACTTCCGGAATGTGTAGTAGTGTGAGCTTAATAATACGCTGAAAATTAAAGAATTGCTAATACATAATCAATAGCGCTTCATAAAGCGTATCCTGAATCATATTTGTAGCGTGGCTGACCGTATACGACCATATAATTATGTATTTATGTGTAGGTACAGACAAATTATTGTTTTATATTTTATATTATTCTACACAATTCACCAACAATTGTGTATGCTTAAAATGTTTTGTCGACTAATGTTACATTTCCAAATTCTGCTACGATACGTACTACCTGTAGTACTACTATTTATACCCTATCCTAAGGGTATATTAAGTTTGAAACATAGTTTGTAACATAGAGGAGTAATCGAGATAGACCCTATAAAGTACATATATACATAGCGAAATCGATTGAGCGATGACCGTCCGTCCGAATGTCACCGCTTTTTGGGCCTTTAATTTTGAGCTAGGGGGATGAAATATCTGGGCTTTTGAGAAAAAGATACAGTACAAGTGTAAACATTTTTAAAATCCGCGCACTGCCACGCCCATTTTTCTTCGCTAAAATATATGAAGCCGAAAAATTTTGTTGAGACCAAATATTTAGGCTTTCAGATTCTCTATAATTCATCCATACATCAGTTTTAACCACGCCCACTTTTTGGGGGCATTTTTATAAAAGTAAGGACAAGCGTACAGCTTGTCTGTGCGTAAGCGGTGCTCTACGCACAACTCCCTTTGTGGCACTGGACTTTATATTTCACCTGATACCCCTGGATTTGCTTGCTAAATAAGCAAATGACAGCAAGTGCAGCCGTTCGCTTCGAAGCTATCCTACAATGGTCAAAAAAGAATTTAGCCACGCCTTTATTCTGAATTATTTCAAAATCTTTCCCGAAAATACGGTCGATTCACTTCTACACTACAGCTCAAAAACCAAAGACGTAGTTGGTGGAGGTGTTTTCTTCGACAGTTTTAATCTTAAGCTTTCTTTCGAGTTACACATCATTGTAGCGTGTTCCAGGCGGAAATCATGGCGATAAAAGAAATCTTAGCTTGGCTTAAGGAAGACGTGATATCTGCTGGGGATTTTCGCATATTTTTATTTTCGGACACCTACATAGGCAGCTATCAAATCCTTGGAATCGATGTCTATAAATTCTCTAATAGCTCTAGACTACCGATCGTCTCTCACGCAAATGGCTGAGCAGTTCAATATTCATCTTTGTTGGGTGCCTGGGCTTAGTGAAATTCTAGGGAACTTTTAGACCGACGAACTCGCCAGAATAGGAACAACTTTATCCATTTTGCCGGAAAAAGCACCTTAGGTATACCAATCGCTACTTGCAAACTAAAATTCAAGTTGGATGCTATCGAGAGTACAAATCTTACGTGGACAAGTGGACCAACATGTCTAGTGACAAAACAAATTTGCCCAAAGCTGGATTTAAAATGCTCCAGGATTTGATTTCTCTTAATAGGTTGCATATCGGCACTACAATAGATGTCATCTCACCACTGGACACTGTCTAATAGGCAAGCATGCTGGAAGTCTGGGCTCTTTGCGAAAGACTTTTGTAGAAGCTGCATGGGTGGTGGGCGCCGTAGGTCAAGTGGTTAGTGAGTTGGACTATGGAGCGAAGGGTTCTAGGTTCAATCTTCCTAAAATTTCTTTCACGGTCCCATCTCTCGCGAGTGTTTGACAAACATCCGAGAGTAAAACTGTCATGAAAAAGTTTCACAAAACAAAAATAATCCTTCGGATACAGCATTAAACAGTAGACCTCTTCCATTTGTGTAAAGAATATAACACGCACAACACGAATGGTTGTGAGAAGCTAGGCCCTGAGTCCCATGGACCTCGCACCAAAAATTTGTATTTATATTTTGCATAGATGAAGAAGAGGATGAAATCATTCCTCTTTGTTTCTGTCCTGGTCTCTCCCGCAGAAGGAGCTTTCTATTATAATGATTTACGCGATCTGATAAATATAGATATCAAGAACCCTCTTACGCTTCGTCAGAAACTCAAAATGGTTTAAAGAGTAGGTAGAGAGAAATTTTCTCCTATGAACCATGTGGTATCACAATGGACCTATGGCTGGTCTAAGTGTGTTGGCGTTTCTGAGCTAGCAACCACTTGAATCAAATCAAACCAATCTAGCGCCTATAGAACGTATTGAGTTCATTCGTCAAGGCGGATGTTGCTCACAAATGTTATTTCGGAATTCCAAAATTTCTATTTAATTTGCGTAACGTTGTTCAAATATATCAATTTAAGATTGTTAGGGATTAGGCTTTTTAAATTTGTCTTGTAAAACAGCAGAATATTTTTTTTGTACTACCACGAGGTCTTAATTAGAATTATTATTTGTATTTTTTTTTATTTCAGTTGGAAAACCTCTGATGAGTACACACATACGTATTTATGTATTCCCATAATGAAAATTAAATTAAATGCCAAAACTTCTAATAACCGCATTCCTTTAAAATAGTTTCGACCGCACATATTTCACGTCGTTAGCTTACAAAGAGTGACTTTCCGCTTTTGAAGTATGCATGACTTGTTCACAGGTTAACAATCACACAAAGTTCCTCAAAGGACCTTAATATGCTTCGTTCTGCAACGATTTGCCATTGCCGCAATTCGGAGTCAGTACTTTGTTTTTGATTAAGCGGGCGAAATACAACATCTCCCACCAAACGAGGTATGTACACACGGTATGTAATGTGCAGAAAAAAAAAAAAAAAGAAAACACTGAAAATAAAAAAAGACGGAAAGTACAACGCTTTGCTGACTTCTATATTCACGGAATATTGTCAAGTACTTATGTACATGTTGTTGTGGATTTCTTCCACAAGAGTCGTGTACGAGGAGTGCAATTCGAAATTTTTGAAACGGAAATCCAGTAACCTTCCACAGGAACCGCATTAAAGAACTCATTTGTGTAAAGGTGCACTCACGTCAAGCATTAAATGTTGGTTTTCATTATGACCAGTTTTATAGAAAGGACCACCTTACCAGCAAAACTCAATGACAGTTTGGTTCACCTCTCATTTTACAAACCAAAATATGTACAAAAGCAAATCTTTCAACGCGGTTTCGTTAAATCACACAATTTTGTTATGTATTGTCTTCAACGGTTTTGGTTATTTTGTAATGAGAACGAACTTGTCTACCACTAAGTGGTCAAAATCATTCATCCAACTTATTATAAAACAATAATTTTGTTATCATAAAACTCAATCCTAGCGATTCATTCTTTTAATAGTATATTTATGTGTCATACTTATGTATGTATCTTACTTATATATGTTTCTTATCTTCTGTACCTATAGTACAAATTTGTACATTTATGTACATACGTAAATAGCACACCCTTATGTTTTGATTAATTTTTTCAGGAAAATTCTTAAATGGCAATTATGGAAACTTATTTTTTTCAAATGATCAAGGATTACACTTTCTTGACAAAAAACACAATTCTTTCCAAAATAGCAAGATCAATAAAGTAACGAGAAAATCACATACAATTTTATTTATTACTTTCTTTGATATCCTTTGCTCCTTATAACCTCATGTTAACTCTTTGGTCGACTCTCAAATAAGCGCCTACAGATATCCAAAGATATAGTATCCCACAATATGGGATTTATGGCCACCAAAGTTCATTCAAATTATCAGATTTGAGTTTTTAACTATGAAGTCTACATCGTTCCAAAGGTTTATAATTGAATTTAGATTGGACCTTGGCCTGGTTAATCAAGCACCGATATTTGTTGCTTCAAAAGCAAATTCTTCAGAAGACGCGAAGAATCCTTTGAGTCGTTATGAAGCATAAAGGTCAGTGATACAGGCATATTTTCGTCAATGCATGGTTCATGTGGTTCACCAGAATAGTCTTATATATATGCTGATCCAGAATGCCATGAATTTTAACTATGAGTCCAACGCCATCCCATGGCATCGCGACCAATACCATTATGCTTCCACCTCCATGTTTCATGGTCTTAACCCTCTATCGCATGAATTACATTCAGAGGAAAAATTTTCTGTATATAATATTGTGTATAGACGATCCTCGTTTTTGTATGTTTCCGGGTTTATAATGGTATAATTCTCATTAAATTATCATTTCACTTGAATACAATTAGTGTATTACAGTGTGAAGCAAATCCGTTTAGCCGTTCATGTAGCAGACAGACAGATAGAATTGGCGGACCCACTTTCTTGGACTTCTCAATCACAGTAGTGTCAAGTTTGATTAAAATCTTGAGTTCGACTATTTTCACAAATATTGCAATTCTTTGCCTATAGGTGCAAGTAAAAATATTGACAGCTGTCATCACGAGAAGAACACGTTTGTGGAATCATTGCAAAATCGCCATCACAAAAAGTCGTGTGAACCAAATAATTAAGTATGTACGACCATATGTGTGTATGTACATACATACGTCAAAAATAGGGAAAGCGCTCTTACTTTTGTCAGATCCGCCCCTTCCGTCCCTACTGTCAGGTTAGGTGTTGTCCCGATCGACTTGTCGACTCAACTGGTCGCGGTACCTCTGATAAAGAGGAAGTCGGACCTCAACCTGTAGTTAGAAATATGTCCTCTCAAATTATTGGTCTACGGAATAAGGCAAATAAGTTTATTTTTAAATGCGGGGAGCCAATGCCAAGGGCGGCCTGTTTAATCAGCACAAATATTAACTTCCTTCCAATTCCAGACAAAGACCTGGTCGCCCTACTGGTAGAGGTTCCGATCGAAAGGGGAACACAGAACATCGTGTGGGCCTCGGCATACTTCCACGGCGACGATGACTATATCCCGCCTATAGAGGTCCAGGAACTCATCAAACATTGCCAAGGCAGCACCCTTCATTACCTCATAGGTTGCGATGCCAATGCGTATCATGAGGTCTTTAAGAATATCTTATTAGTAGACATGTAGATATTTTAAATAAAGGCTCTAAACCTACCTTCATGAATGCAATTCGCGAAGAGGTACTTGACCTCACACTTGCCAGTCCATTTATCTCGGGTCCAGAAGACTACCTTGAGGGACACCAGAAGTTACTTCTATAACGCGAGACGTCAAACCATCGAACTTTACCATTTGCTTTCTGTCTTTTAAATAATATGGAAATCTTAAGTGGTTTCCATATTATTTTGAGGAGTGAAAACCCAAGGAATTAAGTTTCGCTAAAAGTAAGACAGATGTACTTTATCATAGGCTTTTGTAAAATCTGTGTAAACTACATCTACCTGCAATCTATTTTCATGATCTACCGCGAACAAAGCCATATTGATTATTTGTAAGATTCTTTTTTATTGCGAAGAAAAGTTTATCCTTCACAATGCTTTCAAACAATTTAGGAATCGCAGAAAGCGCAGTGCAATAGTTTTCAACTTTTTGTCTAGAACCACTTTTAAAATTTGGAGTTATAAAAGAGTATTTCCATTCACTAAGAAAATAACCAGTTCTAATTGATTGGTTAAAAATAATTTTAAGTGGATGAAAAACGGAGGAAACACATTTCTTTAATACTATCGCGGATAACACATTAGGTCCCGGGTTGCTATTTATATTAAATTTTTCCAATGCATTAATGACATCTTCGTCCGAGAACTGTAATTCACCTATGTATGTCTAAAAGTTCCGGAACATTAGCATAGTTATTTCTATACACAAACTCAAAAAAGTTTGCAAACAAATCGCAAGTGCTTTTCAAATCTGTTGAACTTACATTATCAAACTCCATGACCTTAGGTAAGCCTGACGTATTTCTTTTTGAATTCCAAAACGATTTGCTGTTACGCTTTACTGACGATTCCACGGACAAGACCTGCTGTTAACATAAAAATTTATTTAAGAACGCGTATTCTTTGCGATTAGAAGCTAGAAGAAATTCACGATTGGAGCTAGTTTTATATAATTACGTAATGTTACATGTTAAATTCCATTTCATATCATGGTTCCAGAATGAAAACGCCCCAAAAAAGTGGGCGTGGCCAAAGTTGATGTATAGCTAAATTGTAGACAATTTGAATATCTAAATATTTGGTCTAAACAAAATTTTTCGATTTCATGTAAAATAGTGAAGTTTTGAAAAAGTGGGCGTGGATGTGGACGGATTTCAAACATGTTTAGACAAATGTACTGCTTTTCTTTCTCAGAATCCCAAATATGAAAAGTGATGATATACGGACAGAACGACTAACAGACATAGCTCAATCGTTTTCGCTATTGATACTGGTGATGAAAATACTGGGTGGGCCAAATACAAGTTTCTTTTTAAAAATGCAATAAAATGAACTAAATTAAATTTTAGCCATGTATTATGGCTTTATTAGTAAGAGCAAACCTTCCCATTAATTATGGAACACAACGTCGTTCAAGTGGCTGCCTCGGCTGGCTTCGCAGTAGCGCATTCTGTCACTCGAATTTTCCAAGACCTTGTTGATGGTTTCGGGCTGTAGCTCAGGGATTGCTTGAATGATATTGGCCTTAAGTGCTTGAATCGTTCCGGATTGTTGGCATAACATCGGTCATTCACGGTTTCCCACAAAAAAAGTCCAAAGAGGTCAAATCGCAGCTCCGAGGCGGCCAATTGACATCCCCAAGACGGCTGATAACACGATTTGGGAATTTGGTGCGCAAAAGATCGATTGTGGCATGGGCTGTGTTGCATGGCGCGTCATCCTGCATGAACCAGAGGTCGTCCAAAGTCATGGCTTCAATTTCAGTAAAAAAAAAAGTCGGTTAACATGGCTCTGTAACGCCCACCGTTGACCGAAACGTTGTTCCCAGCCTCATTTTCGAAGAAAAGTGGTCCAATTATGCTACCACTCCACAATCCGCACCAAACTGTCACTCTCTGTGGCGCACCATACGACGACGACCATGAGTGTTGTTCACTAGCATACCAGTATCACGAACTTTTTGCACAAACTTGCGTACAACAGGCGCGGTAGGTACTTCATATCGACCAAAACTTTTTTTCAAATAACGCACTGTTTGGCTACACAGCACTCACTTAGGAAATAAGTTTTCAATATTTCCCAACGTTGTTCAAGCGTAAAGCGACTCATTTCGTTCCGCGGAGGTATGATACTAACTTTCTGTCAAGATTTCGAGCGGGAAACAGCTGTCAGTGTCAAAATAACCTATGATTTAAAAAGAAACCACTAGATGGCCCCACCCTGTATATACTATCTCGATTATTTCTAGGTTACAAACTTTATATCAAACTTTATATACCCTTAGCTCCCATTTGATTAGCATGAAACACCTATACAATATAAGAGCGACGGGGAAAAACAGCTGTTTTCTGGTGCGTTTTAGCTTGAGGGTTATCTGTGTAAGTATATAATCTGAGATGTCAACACTGAGCAAGGTGTTAAATACATACATACATAAGTATTATCATGGAATCCGCTCAAGTCTCTTTGGAAAACGAATTTACGACCTTAAACGGACTGTTTTGGAGAATATTATCTATATAAAATATCTATGTACGTGTGTATATATAGTAGAAAAAGCACTCGGCGAAAGGTTGAGAAATTCCGTACGGTAATAAATATGAAAATGTCTCATCACTTAGTTTAATTTATTGCGGTTATTTCAGTCACAAAAAAAGTACAAATAGATCCATTATATTACAATAACAAAACTATATCCCTCTCTAATACGTTTTGTATACCAATCTGAGAAACAATTGGATTTCAGCAAGCAAAGCTACTGATAAAGGTTGTAGGAAAAAATGCATGCATTACTAGATACGAAAAAGTTTTGTTAGAAATCGTAAAAATTAAAGGTTTATATCTAGTACAAAGAACCAGAGAAATGGAGTATGATGGCACAGAAAGGAAAATTGCAAATTTGGATTAAAAGATTTGGCCATTCAACGCTACATGTTGTATTGATTACTCCACTTTAATGAAAGTAGTATCGATTGAGGGGAAAACAAACAAGGCTTCATTTCCATTTTAAAAATGAAAAAAAAATGCATTTTGCCACTTTCATAGATGATTTTTCGCGAAAAGAAAAAATTTATATAAGAATAAGAAGAATTTCTCTTAATTGGCTACTGAGAGAAAAATGCTCAGGGAATATAACAAAGAGTAGTGCTGTGCGTTTTATAGAAGAATTTGTGACAAAAAACTCATCGGAATCTGATGGAAGCTTTAATGAATTCAAACTATGTAAACAACAAAGAGGTAGAAAATTATTGTACCTATTAATAAATCCTAATATAAAGAAGATGAATTTTTGGATGCAGAAGAAATTGAAATTTTAGAAGCTGATTTGATAAATAATTTTAAAAATAAAGTAGATCCTTGGGAAGAAAGAGATTCTACAAGTGGAAACATCGCTTAAAACCCTTTCTTGTTAAAGCTGATCCGAACGAAAAACGTATATGTTTTACTTTTTGCATTTTCTTAAATTGATATTCTTTTTATAATCAGAGTTTTATTAATTCATTTTAATAGACTTTTAATAAACATATGTAGGTACATATAACATAAGCATAAAGACTATAACTTGCCACGTGGTGGATACCAATACCACCAATACCAGATACCAATCACTATCTTGTTATGGGTTTAAACATGGGAATATATGTATTTGTATTAAGTGAGAAATTTGGAGTTTGACCAAGGCCAGTAACTCTCCTTATAGGTACTACCTGGGTTTTCGTCTATTTTCCTAAAACATTGTAACCCTGGGAAGTGTGGAATAAGATTCTTTAGCCGGGATGTTCCACAAGGCTCTATTATTCTCTTTGTGGTTTACATCAATTCACTGTTTGCTCTCAATTTCGAAGGGTTTTTCTACTGCATTAGCGGATGACATTGGTTTCTCTTATGGTTTAAAGAGTACCTTTGGACCTGCTTTCGGATGTATATTGGGATTTAAATTTATTGAGACACTGGTTTGCTGAACATAATTTAGTTATAAGCTGCAAAACAAAAACAAATGTTCTTTAGATTATCTTCCTCACATTTTGTGGAAGCAATTGTGTGGGGGTACGGAAATAAAATACAATCAATCATAAATATGTTTTAATAACAGTTAGTCGTATACCTAGTAGATGTCCGAGTTATCCTTTGTTCTGTGATCTGCAAATTCTTTGCGTTCGTCATTTGTATTGTTTTAAGCTATTGAAAATGTTTTTTCAATTTTCGTTTAATTTCTAATTATAACCTAAGTGTTATCTGCACCAAATTTCCGTACCACTGCTTATCGTCACTTTTTTTCACATGTTCACATTTCAAATGTACAATAGCTGCTAAATTGTAGATAGATGTTGTCGACCGTGGTATATTTTTTTTCATGTTCACTATTTATAGTTGGTTGGTTGGATAGGAAATGCACTTAGACAAGAGAAGGTCCATTGTGCTGCCGATGTGTAAGGTGGGTGGATCATCCTTTTAATCTGGGAACCATCCACTCCTTTGTATGAAGGAGCCGCGCAGACGTTGTTTGGATCGTTTAGATCATTCAACTGGTATTCACCTAATGTAGCCTTTCTGATCTTGTCAAGTGCAGGGCACGTGCACAGGAGGTGACTGATTCCTCTTCATCCATACAGCTTCTACAGAAGTCGTTATAGAAGATGCCCAATCTTTGAGCATGTCTTTCTGTAGCACAGTGTTCAGTGAAGGTATTAACTATCTTGGTAAGGGTTCCTCTCTTATGCTTTAGGAGTCCGATAGACCTAGTTTTGTTTAAAGTCGGCCAGAGCAGCTTAGCGATATGACATGACGAGTTGATGCCATCGATGATTGGCCTCATTCACCGTGTCAGCGTTAATAAGGTATTTGACATAAGACGTTGGCGCCTTGATGTGAGTTCGTACTACCAGTGTGGATTAGTGGAATTCATTTTATAGTATACATATGTATGAATTTCGCATTTGATGTTCTTTAGATTAACTCGAAGAACTCTTCTGGTTTTGTATATCAGTGAGTTAGTAAATAAGTGGATGCCAAACAAAAAAAAATATTATATTTTGCTTTGAATCGATATTATGTACTGGTAAAGAGTGGTACAAATTGTCAAAGCTATTTCTTTTGAATAAGGTCATTGTATAATGTATAAGTATAGTATAGGTGCTTTGAATCGATATTATGTACTGGTAAGGAGTGGTACAAATTGTCAAAGCTATTTCTTTTGAATAAGGTCATTGTATAATGTATAAGTATAGTATAGGTGCTTTGAATCGATATTATGTACTGGTAAAGAGTGGTACAAATTGTCAAAGCTATTTCTTTTGAATAAGGTCATTGTATAATGTATAAGTATAGTACTGTAGAAAAAAACTAGAGAAAGTGGTACTAAAAAGTCTGTAAAGGCTCTAACCCTGGTAACACCAAATATTTTATACTCGTCACTTATTTAGGTGTTTTTATTTACCGACACGTCGGGAAGTAGTGGAAAAAAGTGATTTCAAAAGTAACCACTATTAAGAATGTTTTCAATTAATAAAATATGTTCTTACGAGTTTATCACGAGAATATTATGTGATTGCATTATTAAAACGCCATTGGTACAATAGTTAATTTAAAATAACCTTAGGTTGTACATGCACATACATATGTATATACGTATGTATGTATAAATTAACATACTTATAAAATACAAAAAGAAGTAACTAATTTTTTCAACTAACTGCTCTGATACCTTTGATGCAATTTTGTATGTTTTCCTCTTTATAAAGTACGAGAAGACACGGTCTGTATGTATTTACGAGTATTTAAGTAATTCTATTTTTCCTTTTTCTTGTCTTTGGAATGTAAGTAAGTACATACACGTAGTATTGTGTGAAACTCGTCAGAATCCCCTACATGAGAAAGAACCTTCATTACAATTTGGTATTCATTACTCATTTGCAGTAAGTTCCAATGCATCCATCATCACCAGTTACGTAAATGTGTGCAAGGGCTGCCCACCCTATAATACAATGAGCTATTTTACATTTACCGAAGGAACTAATTACTTCACCAGTATTCAACAGATCATTCCTGGAGCGTGTATCTATAGCATGACTCTCTAGAACAGTCAATTGTGGTAGTACTATGTGCAATTGGTTGCTTTTACAGTTTTTAATTAAAGTTGCCATTTTATTTACCCGGAGAATATAATTTTCCTTAGATGAGTTTTTGCGCTCTAGTAAAGCCGGAATCCATCATCAACCACTACGTAATGAAGGTGGAAACAAAAAGCAAGATGCCTTGAAAATGAGAAAATATTTCATTGTTTCGACTTTTTCCAACGTTTCAATAAGCTTACTCATTGTACTCATTAATGAATGAATGTAAGACGATGTTGAATAAAAATGATGAAATTTCAGAGTTGGCTCACAGTTTTATTATGATAAAATGCGTGTTTTAAAATTACATGTCACGATACACTTAAGCAGCGGTTTATAATTAAAATTTAAATTACCTTAATGGATATGAAGGACATAATGTACATACATATATGTATGTATACGTAGGTACATAAGCAGGAAGGTATTTCAGAAACAGTAGAAAACAATGGGTAGGTATATAAAAATTGTTTGCATTTTAAAATCTACATATTTACATATCTATCTATCTATTCTTATACTCCATTTGAGTACAGGTATTGAATCAAATACTGATAAATAGATGGCGGCCAGCGAAAACCAAAATCACCTTGAATTCGAATCCGGCCAACCATGGTATCGTACTTCGAGCTCTTTGTTTTTCTCTTCTTCTCTGACTGTAATCGAAACAACCGAAAGCATCAACAGATAGATAGTTTTCATTAAAATGAATTTTCTTTTCTTCGTCTTTTCTGGATCGTGAACTGGATCTAATTCAGGTAAACTGGAGTTTACAATAACTGATACCGAAAAAAATCCTAATAATGGAATTGGCAGTCCATCGTGGTCAAGTGACCCGAATTGTCGGTGCTGCACTCGAGTATCTGAACGATGAAAAGTCGAAGTTGCGTCATTGCATATGTCATGGAATATACATAAATCTAATAGCATTATCACTTGACGAAATTTATTCTCAGTTTCGGCCGTCGACAGATGGGGTAAGTAAAATAATTTTTCTTTCACACAAAAAAAGAGTAATGAGCGAACGAATGGATAAACGAAGGCAAAGAATATAAAAACATACAGAAAAACTACAATCCGTCTGGAACGGATCGTCTGATACCCTATCCTCCTCTCTATAAAGTGGGCGTGGCCAAATTGCATTTTGTACTCAAATATAGCTATAATGTCGAACGTTTGAGGATGTTACATGTAAAATTTTATCAAAATAGGTTTTTTGATGATAACGCCCCCAAAAAGTGGGCGTGGCCAAAACTCTTCTATGGGTGAATTGTAGGGAATCTAAATACCCAAATATTTGGTCTTAACAAAATTGTTCGGTTTCATATAATTTAGTGAAGTTCTAAAAAAGTAGGCGTGGCAGTGGGCGGATGTAAAAAAATTTTACACTTGTACTGTATCTTTTTCTTGGAAGCCCAGATATGAAATTTCAGGGTCCTAGTTAAAAATTTAAGGCCCAAAAATCGGTTTTGTGATGAAAACGCCCCCAAAAAGTGGGCGTGGCCAAAACTTTTGTATGGGTGGATTGTAGGGAATCTGAATGCCTAAATATTTGGTCTTAACAAAATTTTTCGGTTTCATATAATTTAATGAAGTTATGAAAAAGTGGGCGTGGCAGTGGGCGGATTTCAAAAATTTTTACACTTGTACTGTATCTTTTTCTCAGAAGCCCAGATATGAAACTTCATCGTTCTAGCTCAAAATTTAAGGCCCAAAAAGCGGTGACATACGGACGGACGGACGGACGGTCATCGCTCAATCGCTTTCGCTATTGATTTTGATCACGAATATATATACTTTATAGGGTCTACCTCGATTATTTCTCTATGTTACAAACTATGTGCCAAACTTAATACAGTAACTCAAAAAATTGATCACGCTTTGTTCTGACAAATTAAAACATTTGGTTTAAAAAACAAATAGGGATATAAAGACTTAAGTTTTTTATACCCTATCCTAAGGGTATATTAAGTTTGACACATAGTTTGTAACATAGAGAAATAATCGAGGTAGACCCTATAAAGTATATGTATATATTCGTGATCAGCATCAATAGCGAAATCGATTGAGCGATGACCGTCCGTCCGTCCGTATGTCACCGCTTTTTGGGCCTTAAATTTTGAGCTAGGACGATGAAATTTTATATCTGAGCTTCTGAGAAAAAGATACAGTACAAGTGTAAAAATTTTTAAAATCCGCCCACTGCCACGCCCACTTTTTCATAACTTCACTAAATTATATGAAACCGAAAAATGTTGTTAAGACCAAATATTTAGGCATTTAGATTCCCTACAATTCACCCATACAAAAGTTTTGGACACGCCCAGTTTTGGGGGCGTTTTCATCGAAAAACCGATTTTGACGAAATTTTACATGGAACATCCTCAAACGGTCGACGTTACAGGCATATTTAAGTACAAAATGCAATTTGGCCCCACCCACTTTATAGAAAGGCGGATAGGGTACCATCAGATCCGTTCCAGACGGATTGTAGCTTTTCTGTATGTTTCCTTCTTCGGAGAAGCCGATGTTCTTCCCGTTTCTTTTGCTCGTAGAGCTCACGAGCCACTGTCGTTCTGCTTTGCAGCGCCGCTTTGTGTACCTCCCGTTTAGTTGCATTTGCTGTGCCGACATTCTTCGTCAAACCATGGATTTCTTTGTGGTGGTTGAGTGAAACCCAGCACAACAGTTGCTGCGTTTCTGACGGCATGTTGGCAGCGTTTCTATTGGTCCTCGGCATTTGATGCTGGCGGCATAGGAGTCGTAGCGAGATTTCGGGATACGTGTTCGGCAAAGGTTCTGGCGATCTCTTGCGATTGAAGCTTTTCAACGTTATTTCTTCTTTGTTGTGACGTTACGGATATCCGCATTCATACCGTGGCTGCTACAAGGTAATGATTCGAGTCGATGTTGGCTGCTCGGAACGTTCGAACATCCACAATACTGGAGGCATGCCTTGCTTCGATCGCAATATGATTAATTTGTTTGACTGGAGATCTCAATGTCCTCTTGTGGATATTGAGATAAGGAAACCGTGTGCTTGCTATGGTGATGTTTCGCCCAGCAGCGAAGTCAATGATGTGCTTATTAGTCATTCTACTAAAGATGTCCTCCTTTCCTATTTAGGATTTAAAATTGACCAGAACGATTATAACTTCATATTTATTACATTGTTCGTAAGTTTTGTCGAGGAGCTCGTAGAAATATTTTTTGGTGGCGTCGTTCTTGTCTTCTGTGGGGCATGCGTTCATATAAGGCTGTGTTGGCGAATTTAGCTCTGATGGGGATTGTCATAAGTCGTTTCCTCACGTGTCGAAAGCTTAAGATTTCCTGCATAAGTCTACCGCTTATGACAATTCCACATCTGCAATAACGAGGCGGGGTATCGCCGAGGTGTTGGTATCCCCTTCGTAGCAGCTATTGGCACGCTTGTGGTTGCACGGCGTCAGCTCGTCGGACGGGGGGGGATCTTCGCTGCTACTCTAACCTCACTACAACAGAAAATGAAATCGTGCCATTCTTCGCAATCTACTCCATTCAACTCCCTACTTCCATACGTATCGCAAGATGTAATGTTCGTTTTTGGGCTGACCCACCTCTCAGTGTAGTGAGTACCTACACCACCTGACTACATCATGCCCTGGCTCTTTTGATATAGTCCCTATCTCATAGTCCCGATCTCCATCACATACTCATTTGCAATTCCTCTCTCTCTCGCAGTTTAACCAATCATAACTCTTTAAGTTCAACAAAATACGTATAAGTATATATTCAACATTTTATTGTAATTAATTCTATGCATATATATATGCTTATGCTTCACTACAAGGATCAATTTAAATTCAAAAAAATAACATAAAAATATCGCGGAATATCAAAATTGTATCGAAATAGTATCAAAAATTAGGTAATAACATACAGAAAAGCTACAATCCGTCTGGAACGGATCGTATGATACCCTATCCTCCTCTCTATAAAGTGGGCGTGGCCAAATTGCATTTTGTACTCAAATATAGCTATAATGTCGAACGTTTGAGGATGTTGCATGTAAAATTTTATCAAAATCGGTTTTTTGATTAAAACGCCCCCAAAAAGTGGGCGTGACCAAAATTGTTCTATGGGTGAATTGTAGGGAATCTGTATACCTAAATATTTGGTCTTAACAAAATTTTTCGGTTTCATATAATTTAGTGAAGTTATAAAAAAGTAGGCGTGGCAGTGGGCGGATGTAAAAAAAATTTACACTTGTACTGTATCTTTTTCTTGGAAGCCCAGATATGAAATTTCAGCGTCCTAGTTAAAAATTTAAGGCCCAAAAATCGGTTTTGTGATGAAAACGCCCCCAAAAAGTGGGCGTGGCCAAAACTTTTGTATGGGTGGATTGTAGGGAATCTGAATGCCTAAATATTTGGTCTTAACAAAATTTTTCGGTTTCATATAATTTAGTGAAGTTATGAAAAAGTGGGCGTGGCAGTGGGCGGATTTAAAAAATTTTTACACTTGTACTGTATCTTTTTCTCAGAAGCCCAGATATGAAATTTCATCGTCCTAGCTCAAAATTTAAGGCCCAAAAAGCGGTGACATACGGACGGACGGACGGACGGACGGACGGTCATCGCTCAATCGATTTCGCTATTGATGCTGATCACGAATATATATACTTTATAGGGTCTATCTCGATTATTTCTCTATGTTACAAACTATGTGTCAAACTTAATATACCCTTAGGATAGGGTATAAAAAAGACAAAAACAAACTAGGTACTGCTGCAAACTAACAGTGTGCTCAGAAAAAAATTCAATGTAAAAAAAATAACCAAAAAAATAAATGTACCACTTACTTGGTGTCTCCCACGTTGTTGTGCGCACAAAAACGGTGATCATGATAACGATTTTAGTAAGACTTAATAACTTAACGTTTCTCTCTTAACACACTGGTCATAATTATGCATGTATGTAATGCAATTCTTTCTAATAATAGTTATGATATTCATATGAAGATAGTATGTAGATATAAGATTTACAGGATTTTAAGATTTACAACAATAAAAAACATACAGAAAAGCTACAATCCGTCTGGAACGGATCGTATGATACCCTATCCTCCTCTCTATAAAATGGGCTTGGCCAAATTGCATTTTGTACTGAAATATAGCTATAATGTCGAACGTTTGAGGATGTTACATGTAAAATTTTATCGAAATAGGTTTTTTGATGATAACGCCCCCAAAAAGTGGGCGTGGCCAAAACTATTCTATGGGTGAATTGTAGGGAATCTAAATACCCAAATATTTGGTCTTAACAAAATTTTTCGGTTTCATATAATTTAGTGAAGTTATAAAAAAGTAGGCGTGGCAGTGGGCGGATGTAAAAAAATTTTACACTAGTATTGTATCTTTTTCTCGGAAGCCCAGATATGAAATTTCAGCGTCCTAGTTAAAAATTTAAGGCCCAAAAATCGGTTTTGTGATGAAAACGCCCCCAAAAAGTGGGCGTGGCCAAAACTTTTGTATGGGTGGATTGTAGGGAATCTGAATGCCTAAATATTTGGTCTTAACAAAATTTTTCGGTTTCATATAATTTAGTGAAGTTATGAAAAAGTGGGCGTGGCAGTGGGCGGATTTAAAAAATTTTTACACTTGTACTGTATCTTTTTCTCAGAAGCCCAGATATGAAATTTCATCGTCCTAGCTCAAAATTTAAGGCCCAAAAAGCGGTGACATACGGACGGACGGACGGACGGACGGACGGACGGACGGTCATCGCTCAATCGATTTCGCTATTGATGCTGATCACGAATATATATACTTTATATGGTCTATCTCGATTATTTCTCTATGTTACAAACTATGTGTCAAACTTAATATACCCTTAGGATAGGGTATAAAAAGGTAACTATGCTTTAGACTTTAAAATTTAAACGAAAATTAAAAGTAACAAATTCTTTAAGATCTTTAAACGAAATATGTACATAGATATGTAGCTTTTATATTTATACCCTATCCTAAGGGTATATTAAGTTTGACACATAGTTTGTAACATAGAGAAATAATCGAGATAGACCCTATAAAGTATATATATTCGTGATCAGCATCAATAGCGAAATCGATTGAGCGATGACCGTCCGTCCGTCCGTCCGTCCGTCCGTCCGTCCGTCCGTCCGTCCGTCCGTCCGTCCGTCCGTCCGTCCGTATGTCACCGCTTTTTGGGCCTTAAATTTTGAGCTAGGACGATGAAATTTCATATCTGGGCTTCTGAGAAAAAGATACAGTACAAGTGTAAAAATTTTTTAAATCCGCCCACTGCCACGCCCACTTTTTCATAACTTCACTAAATTATATGAAACCGAAAAATTTTGTTAAGACCAAATATTTAGGCATTCAGATTCCCTACAATCCACCCATACAAAAGTTTTGGCCACGCCCACTTTTTGGGGGCGTTTTCATCACAAAACCGATTTTTGGGCCTTAAATTTTTAACTAGGACGCTGAAATTTCATATCTGGGCTTCCAAGAAAAAGATACAGTACAAGTGTAAATTTTTTTTACATCCGCCCACTGCCACGCCTACTTTTTTATAACTTCACTAAATTATATGAAACCGAAAAATTTTGTTAAGACCAAATATTTAGGTATACAGATTCCCTACAATTCACCCATAGAACAATTTTGGTCACGCCCACTTTTTGGGGGCGTTTTCATCAAAAAACCGATTTTGATAAAATTTTACATGCAACATCCTCAAACGTTCGACATTATAGCTATATTTGAGTACAAAATGCAATTTGGCCACGCCCACTTTATAGAGAGGAGGATAGGGTATCATACGATCCGTTCCAGATGGATTGTAGCTTTTCTGTATGTTTTTAGGTTAGTAACAATACTTTATGAATTTAAGGAAATATAGTAACAAAATGAATAGAGAGAAAAAAAAAAAAAAAGGTAACGGATCTGGTGCAGTTTGTTGTGTGTGATTATGTGTTGTTTTTCGTTGTTCTAGCAGGTGGTGGGGAAGGTCAGGTGCTGAATGTCAGGTGATTTTGCCGATTTGTCCGGATTTTGCGTTGACTCTGTTGTATGTATATGAAATTGCGGCTGATATTAGGATGAGTTACGTACGGCTTTTTTAAAGGCTGGTGCGTTTCATATACGTATGTACATGGTACATATATGGCAGAAGATTTGCGGGAGCCGGGCTACCAAATAATTTGGGCGAGATGGTGCTCTCCCCGAGGCAACTCTTCTGTAACTCTTGTATGATTCGATGATGGATGTAAAAAGTATATGCGCAAAGACTTTGATTATAACAAATAAAGCACTTGATTTATTTAATCAAAAAATCAACACTATTAAATTGCCAAAGGTGAAAGAAGGCTAATCGATCCCTCTTACTGGGGACGATCTTTTAGGCACAACCTTGTGCGTGGGCGGATGTAAGTGAAAAGAACGACGCTTGCTGTTTGACGAGTTAAGTTAGCTTTACTCCGAGCAAAGTTAGTAGCATTGTCATGTCAGGGATGTTAAAATACTGGTATTGATTTCCGCTAGTATGGAATTCACGACACATCCGAATAAGATGTCACAATTGTTCATGGCGGGGATGTCTGCCTTACAGCAGTCTAGGGCCCCTGCTAATTCTTCGGCTGCACGCGGTCTGCTAAGGGTCCGAACATTCCACGTGTAGATCCGAAGATCGTTGTCCGTATTTCAATTGCTGTCGTCGTCAACAGTAAAATCGTCCTTATCCGAGGCTTGTTTGGGTTTCGGAACTAAGAATTTTTTTCGGTGGTCTGGAAATTAGCCCTACGCACAACTCTTAACCTGAAGGATCAGTTCCCTTTTATACCCCTAGGACGAGGGGCTGGATTTTTCGGAGTCAGAAACCTTCTTCGAGAATATGAGTGCTGCCGTTGGCCCATTAAGAGTTCATCCGCCACCCTGGCTTAATGTTGGAGATCCCTATAGACCTGGGATTCGAATAAGTCAAAGCAGCTCATAGAATAGAAAAACATAATTCTCCCGCCTCATACGTGACACGAAGATACTTGTTTATACCCTATCCTAAGGGTATATTAAGTTTGACACATAGTTTGTAACATAGAGAAATAATCGAGATAAACCCTATAAAGTATATATATTCGTGATCAGCATCAATAGCGAAATCGATTGAGCGATGACCGTCCGTCCGTCCGTATGTCACCGCTTTTTGGGCCTTAAATTTTGAGCTAGGACGATGAAATCTGGGCTTCTGAGAAAAAGATACAGTACAAGTGTAAAAATTTTTGAAATCCACCCACTGCCACGCCCACTTTTTCATAACTTCACTAAATTATATGAAACCGAAAAATTTTGTTAAGACCAAATATTTAGGCATTCAGATTCCCTACAATCCACCCATACAAAAGTTTTGGCCACGCCCACTTTTTGGGGGCGTTTTCATCACAAAACCGAGTTGTGGGCCTTCAATTATTAACTAGGACGCTGAAATTTCATATCTGGGCTTCCAAGAAAAAGATACAGTACAAGTGTAAATTTTTTTTACATCCGCCCATTGTCACGCCTACTTTTTTATAACTTCACTAAATTATATGAAACCGAAAAATTTTGTTAAGACCAAATATTTAGGTATACAGATTCCCTACAATTCACCCATAGAAGAGTTTTGGCCACGCCCACTTTTTGGGGGCGTTTTCATCAAAAAACCGATTTTGATAAAATTTTACATGTAACATCCTCAAACGTTCGACATTATAGCTATATTTGAGTACGAAATGCAATTTGGCCACGCCCACTTTATAGAGAGGAGGATAGGGTATCATACGATCCGTTCCAGACGGATTGTAGCTTTTCTGTATGTTTAATATTTTATTTTAACAATTTCAATTCATAACATATGCTCTCGACCAAGTTTTTGTAAGTCTTTGGCGTAATGTTTACCCATGCGGTCCTGAATTTGGCCCAGAGTTCGTCTAAATTGCCGATTTCGCCTGTAAGGGATCTATTCAAAGTCCCCATAGATGTTCAATAGGGTTTAGATCCGGGGATTGCGGTGGCCATCATAACACTGTCAAATTATTGTCACTTAACCATTTTTGAGTGATTTTAGCTGTGTGCTTCGATCATTGTCCTGCTGGAAGACGATGTCCGAAGTTTCAATACCGAATTTCACCAGCGATTCCATTAAATGCCGACTCAAAATCTCTCTGTATGATGATGACGTAATGTGTCCTTGGACCCTGTGAATGTTTCCAACTCCTTGTGTCATCATCCAATCCCAGATCATAATGAATCCCCCACTGAATTTCAGAGTGGACTTAACGTGACGAGGTTGTAATTTTTCTCCAGGAGATTTCCATACCCGTTCTCGCCCATATGAGCCCAAACGGTTAATTTTAATCTTATTTGACCAGATCACTCTTGCCCAATCCTCAGGTATCCAACTGGAATATCTTCTTGCAAATTTCAGCCTTAAATCTTGGTGTCGTTTAGTAAGCAAGGGCTTTTTTACTTTGGTTCTTCCTCTTAAACCAGCTGCCCTTAGAGTCCTGCGAACAGTTTCCGCCGAAACGGTAATATTCTGTTCCTGTTTCAGTGCGTGCTTGATTTGAACTTCATTTTCAAATTTTTGCATTCTCAAGTCTCGCACAATCTTGTGATTTTGAACTGCAGACAAGATTTTTTTGCCTCCAGCTTGGTTTCTGCAGGGCAAGTTTTCAAGGGTTTGACGAAATTTGCTTAAAGCACCAAGGGATATTTCCGTTGACTCCGAAATTTGACGATGGGTCACACCTTTCCTTAAAAGGTCTTCAACTTGCTTCTTTTGTGCTATTTTTAGTGGTTTATTAGTCGTACCCATTATTAAAAAGCTAAATAACAAAAAATACCAATATTTAAATTTTATTTAACGACAAAACAGAACAAGCCATATTTCCAATTTGTTACCTTGCTGCTTTTTTACTATACTTTTTTTTTATTTTATTATTTGTAAAGCAAAAAAAATAAATTTTCGACTCTCGTTTCAAACTCACAAAATTGATCACGATGCCACTCCAAGTGCATTTGTACAAAAAAACCAAACTTTTGACTAAAAAAACAAAAATCCTTCACAAACCGTTAGAAGGAACTCCTAGTGGACTAAAATCATATCATAAAAGTTAAACGCATCTACCAATCAAGTCGTTTAAGTGAATGCGGCATTTTTAAATAAAAAGCGTGATCAATATTGTGACTCACTGTATACCCTTAGTATAGGGTATAAAAAGAGCACGATAAACGCATGATCGAAGATATTGTGAGATTATACCGCAGAAATAATGAACGGAAGTTTTACCAACAGCTAAAAAAAGTGTCAAGCAACAAGATCCGTATAGAAGCCTGTAGAGGTGAGGAAGGAATTCTCGTAGTAGAGTCACAGTCGGTGCTGATAATACGGAAACATTTCTTCTGCAGACTGTATAACGGCAACGAAGACCAACATGCCACTGTCAGGCAGAATGAAGCATTCAACCAGAACAATGATAGCCAAAACTTCCGGCCACCTGACCAAAACGAATTGAGGATAGCAATATCCAAACTTAAGTCTAACAAGGCAGCAAGTCTTCACACTTTGATAGATTCTGGAAAAAACTCAAGAAGTTCAAATCGATACTCACCATCTTGTCATCGATTTTAAGGCCGCATATGACAGCATCTATAGAGAGGAGCTAAATCGAGCCATGGCTAGTTTTGGCATCCCCGCCAAACTCGTCAAATTATGCAGAATGACGATGAAGAATTCTCGCAGCTCCATTAAGGTCGGTAACGATCTCACCGAAACCTTTGATGTCAAAAAAGGATTTAGACAAAGTGACGCACTGTAGTATGACTTCTTTAACATACATTCATATATACTTGAAAGAATTGTGCGAAACTGACAAGCCAACACCGGAGGCACAATCTTTCAAAAGTCTGAGCAACTACTAGCGTACGCCGATGATATCGATATTATTGGTAGAACTCAGCGGGCTGTCACCGGTGCGTTCGCTAGTATTGCAACGGTAGCTGCCAAAATGGGTTTAGAGGTAAACGAGGGGAAGACCAAGTATTCATATGCTAGAAGAAGGAACACTCAACATCGACGAATTGAACATAACTTCAATTAGACTTGTAGACTTGAGTCATGATAGTGATCATTACTGCACACATTTGTAAACGATGTTCCCTAGTTCCCTATATTACTAGTAAGATATGGTTTTCATACTTATTGGAAAACTCGAAAAGTAGACAGGACTTTCAAAGCTCTTGGCGAAAATATGTATTGCAAGCAAATTGTAATCAATTCGTTGATTTTCCGAATCTATAGTTGCTAAGTGCGTAAAGTAACAATAGCTTCCTAGCGTTAAGAATCAGTCATGCTTTGTGGAAATAAAATCAAAATCGCTTTCTTAAGAATTTCTTTTTAATAAAAAGTTATTTGGCGAAATTCTCTTATTTTACATTTATTTTTCCCATGCTTCCTTTGAAAACAGTTTCTCTGACGGTACAATTTCATTTAGTCTTTCTGACAGCAAAGAAGAAATTTCCCAAAGCGCTATAGAAGTAACTTTCCATTCACTTTATCAATTTTACGACGATACCTGCAAAACTTCATTACCGCGTCGACAAAATTGAATACCAAGTGCTTCTGGTTCTGCAAACTTCTTTGTAGATAAATACATACATTTCTATTTATGTATAAGTATGCCACCTAAAAACGTTCTTTGTCATTAGTTGAAATAAGTAAACCAATTTAATTAACTTATATTTATATGGACTAACATCATATTTCTGTCTTACTTTCGGACCTAATTAAGTTTATATTTGGTTATTAAACCACTCAAAATAGAAAGTTTGAGCAACTGGGCAAATTGACGAATCCATTAAATCCAGTAATTGATTGATATTATTTCATAAAATCTTTTGATTTAATTCCCTAGGCATATTGAATTCTATTCGCAATTTAGAAAACGACTTCAAGACTTCTTAATTAAATTATTTCAAAAAGGATATCTTTGCTGATTAATATCTTGTCTATCCTTTATTTATTTGAAACAAAGATCGTACGACAAATAATGCTTTTCATATCCCTAGGGTGCCTTTAGGTAACGAACAAGAACAACAATTAAGCTTATGTCCTTAGGGAAAGGATTTTGGAATAATTGTATTGCTTGGCAAAAGTCGTATCTTGTGCGTAGAAGTTATATTTGCATATTGAATTTGTCAACCCTCTGTTTTGATAAGATTATGGGATTTGTGACTATAAGCAAGGAGTAGGTTGACGTATAATAATAACATTTCCGATTTGGTTAAATGATTACAAACATCGTTTGAGTCTAATATTGAATGATTTAAGCGCAAGTTGAATTGAAAACATTTTTGTTTCATGTTTTAATAATGAAATAAGGTATTTATCTTTAAGATAAATCAGTTTTATTTGTTTTATTTATTTTTTTGCTAAACATGATTAACGGTACTCTGTAAATCTAATGATTTATGTGTGTTTTTGTAATTCGATTTTTTGAACAAAAAATATCCTTTTACTTTTCATTTGGTTTTCATAAAGATGGCGTGATTAGTGGAAAGGCTAGATTTTAGTGGAACGTGCTCTGCTCAGAGTGTTCCAAGACATTTCTGAAAAATTAATAAGTTAATAAGTAATTAATAAGTCTCTTAGAGGATTAGAGGTTATAAGTTACAAGAAAATTACTGACATTATACCAAAGCATAAAGAAATACATCTTTTTTTGTACATTAATAACTACATATAAAATGGGTGTGGCTTCTTTTTATACCCTATTCTGAAGCTATATTAAGTTTGACACATACACTGAGTTACAAAAAAAGTGGCGCACTTTGATATTTCGCAATTACTTCAAGTAAGTTGAAAAAAAAGGTTTTTTTAATACAGTTTTGTTTATTAATATAAAAATAAGTAATTCATGTTCAAAAAAAAAATTAAAATAATAAAAATTAAGGAAAATGGACAAAACTTCATAAATTAACATTTTACATTTTTATTATTATTATTTTTTTTTTAACGAGTCCTTGTTCCTGTAATAGTGTGTATTGTCTCCCCGAACATCTAACAAACCAGATATTTTTTACGATGGTATTGTCCAAATTGTCCCATTCCTCGATCAGAGCAGAGACCGCTGAGTGTCTCTGGAAGGGCAGATCGTATCCCAATTTTTTTCTCCAGCAGGTTACAAACATGTTTAATGGTATTCATGTCCGAGTTCACTACAGGCCAAGCCATCACGTCTATTTCCACTTCTTGCAAATATTCGGTAACGCACCTGGCGACGTGTTGTCTAGCATTGTCTTGCATCAGCAAGAAGTTTTCCTCCATAAATGGTGCGAATAGAAGCACATATTCCTCCACAATGTTGGTGATATAATACGTAGAGGTCAGTGATCCTTCCATGATGTACAGCTCGGTTTTTCCGCGCATGAAAAATTCTGCGCACACGATGACGGAACCGCTCCAGAAATTTTCCCGCTTTGCAACTGTTGCCGAAGAGTATCTCTCATCTTATCATCCCCACACTCTGCTACGTCCATCTGTTGAGCGGAGACGAAACCTGGAGTCATCAGTGGAAAGGACTCTATCCCAGTCGGCCTCTGACCAATCCTGGTGAAGATTAGCAAATTCAAGTCGACGTCGCTTATGTTGTACCGTGAGTCTCGGTACACGAGCAGGTCTTCTTGCTCTCAGGCCACTTTCTACTAATCACCTCCTCACCGTTTGAGCATTTACAGCTGTCCCTCTAACAGTTCGAAGTCTGTGAGCCAGCTCAACTGCTGTTTAGAGACGATTCCGTTTGAGCATTCGCAGCTGTCCCTCTAACAGTTCGAAGTCTGTGAGCCAGGTCAACTGCTGTTTAGAGACGATTCCGAAGACTTTGAATCACCAAATATCGGTCATTCCTTGCAGTATGTACTCCGGGGCAACCTGATCCTTGACGCCGTATGTAGGAGTTGGTGTCCCTGTACCTTTAATGGCTTTTTTTAACGTCTTCTCCGGTTTTCTTATCATAATATCGGCACAGCGCACGCCCCGGCCACCCTCAACTAAAGCCGGCATAGAGGCAACTTCTTGTGCCATTATTTGTAAATTTTTTTTTACAAAAATCAGTAACAACTAGTAACCAATCAAATTAAAACAAATCCAGAACAATAAACTTACGACAATAAACATACGGGATCATGGAAACTAAATTTGGTATGCCTCACTTCTGTAGGAAAACACGAATACAATACTTTTTTCTTCAATACGATGTGCACATCACAAAGAAAATTAAAAGAAATTATCCAAACTAGCAAACAAATAAACCAGTAACACACTAAAACCAAATAAAGCTCGGAAAAAACATAGCGGCATAGTACCAAAATGATAAGAACATACGAAAAAGTATCACTGCGCCACTTTTTTCTAACTCAGTGTAGTTTGTAACATAGAGAAATAATCGAGATAGACCCTATAAAGTATATACATATATTCGTGATCAGTATTAATAGCGAAATCGATTGAGCGATGACCGTCCGTCCGGCCGTATGTCACCGACATTGCAAAATTATAACGTCGATTAACCTAAGAGATGCTATGCACTTACTTTTTTCTGCATGGAATTGAATCGCATCAAGGAGTATCAAAAAACGTTAGACGAAAATAATGCCGCGGGAGTCTGAATGAGGATGATTTACCTCTTTCAACTCTTGGCTTCCATTCGTCAACAGGACACTGATGAATGTGCTTTATCACGTTTTTTAGTGTAAATCACGCCGGAAAATTAATTTATTGGCAATGAAGAAATTCGGGACTGGGTAGAGGATGCAGGGAATGAAGCAAAGAATGTATCAACTGACTCGGATAGCGATGTACATAGAAAAAAAATCATGACCCCCAAAAAACTATTAGTAACGGCAATGCTCTTCACAACGTGAATCAACTACTGGATTATCTTGTGGAGCTGTAGTACTGTATTTATATGTACGTTCTCCTAAGGGTATATTAAGTTTGAAGCAAAGTTTGTAACGTAGAAAAATTGTCGAGATAGACCCTATATATTCACCCACTTTTTTATAAGAAAACTTTTTCAGAAAACATGACAAATTTATCTCACAAAAGTAAGTAGACACTAACAAAAAGAGTGCTTTTGAAACTGGTATTATTTAAATTCATGTCTTAATATTTGGTAGGATATTATTTTGCCTTAATTACCGATATCATTCTTTCCTAAAACCTTTTGATCAATTTTTGTCCACTCTTCTTGAATGACCCTTTTCAAATCTTCCTATGTCCTTATATCGCGTTTTCCTATTTGAAGTTCCAAATGCTCAATAGCATTCATAGGCGATTGGGAAAGGTTTTTGAGCTGATTTCGGAAATTATACTGCAGTCACTCTTTAATGGTTTCTTCCTAATAGATCGATCATTATATCCGGCTTTATAGAGCACCCTACGAATGGTTTGGGAATTACACGTTTGTACATTGAAGGTTTTTTCCGCAATTTTCCTTCAAAATATCTCTATTTTCATAAATTTCCTCAAACACTATTAAAATAATATTTCAGTAGAAAGATATACATATGTTAATGTAATAGCAAATCTCTGTACCTATGTAAATTGTGCGACAACAAACTCATTGTAAACTTATTACGAAAATACATATATCTATCTATCTACAAGTTCAGGAGCACTTAATTTCGGATTATGCTTTAGCCTTCTGATGATGATTCGATTTTTTTAATCCGTAAGCTTTAGTGGGCGTTCATTTCGGGTCTTGTTGTTTGTATTTCCTTGAGTCCTGAATTTTTAAATTATTGTCTGGACTGTTGAACTGGTTTTTTTATTTTACTATCAAGTCCTTGATATCTTGCTAAAGCTCCTTTTCTCGTGGTGTCATTTTGAAAAATTAAATTTTTCTTGCTTAACTAAAGAAAAAATTTTTAACACAAAATATCAAAAATAATCTAACGAAAATACATATAACTTTTGTCATTCGAGAAAAAAATGTTGTATGCCGCACCCACTTTAGTAGAGCTAAAAAGAAAGGAGGATAGAGTATCAAATGATCCAGCCATTGTTGAAAAGAAAGAAAAGTAATGGCCCTATAACAGATCCCCGAGCAACACCGACCTCGATATTCAATATTCTACCATCAGAGAATACCGCATGAGTACGATTCGTAAGGTAGCTTCTTATAAGCTTTATGGCAGTTCCAACAAAGTTGATCTTCCTTCAATTACATAAAATGTAAGTGAAGACTGTGAAGATATAAATTTTGTATTTTTTTACTTGTTGAAAAAAAAATCATTATTTTGTATATGAAATATACAAAAAAAATTCATCAACCAAGAAAATACATAATATGCCATATGTTTCACAAACTATTTACATATCTTATTTAAATTAATAAAATTGAAGACTTATGTTGAGAAAGTGTAGAGATATAACATTTACTGAAACTAATTTTTGTACAATTTGTATTAAAATTTGGAAAGTTCGTACATCTAAGGGTTAAGTTGACGGTATTAACTGCAAGTTTTCCAAAATTTGAATTTTATTTTACTGTCTTAATAAATTTATTTAATACTTACATATTTCAACACTTTCATATTGTCTTTTGCAGAAATTATTATCGATTTCCCTCTAAAGTAAATAAAAACTCATCATTGTTTTAGTAACGTAGCAACATTTATGTACTATATTGTTAAATCAATAGTTTCATTTTTCTGCTGGTAGTTTTGACTTTATTCTTAGTATATGTAAAGGCTAAATCGTACCATTAAACATAAAAATGAACAAACTAGAAGAAATTTTGAGTAAAAAAAAGACCGTCATTCCAGTCTTAGACTTAAGTAAAAACATTATACAATCAAAAGAAGAATATAAGCGTTTAATGGAAAAGGTCCCTGACTATAAAATGCGACCCATTAAAGTCCGCCCCGAAGAAATTAAAATCAAAGATAAGGATTTCTCATTTAAAACACCAAGAAAAGAAGTGCGAAAACTACTGAAGCATAATGGCGAACGTGAGCCCATGTATACCTACGCCGACCCAATACCAAATGAAATGCGCGATGTTGTCCTGATGGAGCTTTGTGCTGTTCCCATTGATTGGAAAATGCTGACCACACTGCGGCCAAAATCCAAACTGGAAGAGGACTACTTCAGCCGGCTCATTGAAATGGGGAAGCTACAGCTGAAAACGGAAGCACGTGACAAGAGAGAATTCACCCTCAACAATGGTATAAAAAAAGTTAAAAACAAATCCGGGGTCATCGAGACTAGACTGCTGACATGCACTGAATGTGGCGAAGAGTTGTGCTATGGTATGATGAAATGAATGTTGGTCAACATTCCTGTGTGATGTTCAAAAATTTGAATGTTTTATCTATTTCTTTTTTCTTTGTTTTCACCAGGACGAACATGTACGGATTTCAATTATGATTTGTTTGTGCGAGTTGAGCTAAAACCACTGAAACCAAAACCACCGCCAAACAATGCCGTCAATAAAGGAAAGAGTATCCTCAGAAATAGCAGGAAGAAATCTGCTGCAGCTGTGGCAAATTCTGGTAAACAAAAAAACCGCAAACATAGTCCTAGCAAAAAGGGAAGAACGGATTCATAGAAGCGATTGCACTGAAATGCAACTAACAAAATCCAGAATAATTACATTTTCAGGAAAATAAATACTTAATCGCAGAAGTACTCTCTCAATTTTGTTTTGGGATAATCTTTTTTCCTCATAGAGCAGTAATTTATATTATAGTGCTTTTTATCCATGAAAACAGTTGTTTGTAATTGATAAAACACTTTAAAAAAAAGCTCAGAATTTATGATTGTTTTTTGTCTTTTAGTTTTTATTTTGTTATGCACATAGTTATGCAAATCCTGCGGTTTTTTCAACCTCTTTGATAGTCATTACGGAGTTTTAACCACTTAAAAGTTTTGCGGAGGCAGAGGAAAACACCTGGATTAGTTGGTCTCCTTTAAATTCAAGAAAGGCTACCTCCTACAGATACGGTGTTGGTTACAGGAAGGAAACTACATTAAGTATGCATGGAGATGGGTTTGCTTCTAAGGACGTGAATTTTGACACATTTTTCACACAACATTATTCCTATTTCCTATTCCGAAGATAACTTTCTGTTTATCCTATTTAGTAAAGGAAACATACAGATATGTATACATTACATACATGTACAATATGTGTATGCAAGTAAGTAATGCCTGCATCATACAGAATTTATCATTAAACATGATTGACTTAACCAATTTCAAAGTTACCGCTGTGGATTAAGAATGATTATTTCTTGGTCATTTGTAATGTAATAGCACGGGGTTTTGTCGTCGCCAGGGACATTTTTTTTAAATTCAGATACAAATGTATTAATCAAAAGTATGAACTTGTGTAAATGAACAAAACTAAAAAAAATTGTAATAGAAAAAAAAACTATTCTCGATCGGGCGCTTCTCGTGCTCCGTTTCCTTCTTTCGGAGAAGCCGATATTCTTCCCGTTTCTTCTACTCGTAGTGCTCGTGAGCCGCTCTCGTCCTTCTTTGCAGCGCCGCTCTGTACGAGTCTTGTTTAGCTGGCATTTGCTTGCCAGTATTCTTCATCAAACCATGGGTATCCTGGTGGAGGTCGAGCGAAATCCATCACATCAGTTGCGGCACTTCTGATGGTTTATTGGCAGAGTTGCCACTGGTCTTCGGTATTTGGCACTGGCGGCAGAGAAGTCGTATGGAGATTTCGGGATACGCGTTCGGAAAAAGTTCTAGAGGTCCCTTTGCAATTGCAGCTTTTCGACGTTATGTCTTCTTTGTTGTGGCGTTAGGAATATCCACATTCGTACCTTGGCTACAACAAGATAGTGATCCGAGTTGATGTTGGCTTCTCTGGAGGCATGCCTTGCATCGATCGCAATTCCAATTTGGTTTACCGTTTGTTGATCAAGAGACCGCCATGTCCCCTTGTGGATATTGAGATGAGGGACGTCTGCTTGCTACAGTGCCCCGTTGCAAAGTCAATAAGTCTAAGTCTGTTGCCAAACGTAGGGTCGTGTAGGCTGTGCTTACGAGCTGACCTACCAAAGTTATCCTCCTTTCCTATCTTGGCGTTAAAATCAACTAGCACGATTTTAACGTTATACTTCGGACATTGTTCGTAAGTTTTGTCGAGGAGCTGGTAGAAACATTCTTTGGTGGCGTTGTTCTTGTCTTCTGAGAGCGCATGAGCGCATATTAAGCTTACGTTGACGAATTTAGCCTTGATGCGCATTGTCATAAGACGTTCGCTCACGTGTCGAAAGCACAAGACTTCTTGCATAAGTCTGCCGCATATGACAAATCCGCATCCGAATAAGCGCTGCTTTTACTCTCTATAGCAATCACCGTAGTAAATGTCGCACTTTAGGACCCTTTTTTTGCCCGGCCTATGCCATCGCACTTCCTGGATGGCGGTGGTGTCTGTCTTATAGCAGTCTAGGGCCTCTCCTAACTCTTCGGCTGCACGCGGCCTATTAAGGTTTCGAACATTCCACGTGCAGATCCGAAGGTCGTTGTCCTTATTTCGATTTCTGGTAGATAAGTTACCCCGACGCGCAACCCTCAACCTGGAAGACTATTTCTCTTTTATACCCATAGGACAGGGGCTGGATTCTCCGGAGTCAGTACCCCGCTTCGGCGTTGGCCCATTAAGGGTTCATCCACCACCAACTCTTTTTCAATGCCCTGCCTCAGTGTTGGAGATCGCTATAGACCTGGAATTCAAATATGTTGATAACAGTTCATATAGGGATGACACTGATAGTTCAACTTGACTAGAACTGTAAACGTCACCGTTGATTCCATCTAGGAAATTCGTCCGCTGCCGCCTGGAGCAAGAGCGAGCGCCTTAGTGAGAAAACCCCTCTCCTCCCCCCTCTCTCGTTCGCCACCAACAACCTTCCAAAGGGGTTGGTAACCCAATCTCCAGTCGAGGTACTAGGCACCCAGCAGCCACCATCGTAGAGATGTAGAGTAAGAGTTCATAGTGAGAGACTAGCGTAAGAGCGCTTGTGCTGACGTACATATATTCGCATCACTACACTTTGGCTACCATCTGAATCTGCTATAATGAAATAAAGCAACTTGACCGACGATGCAAATAGTTTATGTTCTAATCACATGTGTAAAATATCTTCTTTTGCCGATTTCCACATTTTAATTAATTTGTATACCTTATTACATACGTATGTGCAAAGTTTGTTACATAGAAATCTAGCCCATAATCATACATAGATACACATGTATGAATGTAGATTTGTGATCACTATTAATAAACGAGTCGAGTCACCCATGTCCGTCCGATGGATTTCGAGGTAGGAAAAATCAATTATGTATGCATGTCGACTTTCTATATACATACATATATACATACATACATACATAGGTACATACATTTTCAGAATAGATAAATAATAATTTTCTGATTTGAAATTTTTGTATGGAAATATTAACTTGAAAGTTTCAAACCCAGTGTATCTTCTCTGTGTGCCTGTATTGAATCTCATCTCCCTACCATAATGAAAATGCAGGCTCAAAGTACTGTCTACTTGTATTGGACTTATAGAGTAATATGGCTATATCCAATCGGTTATATTGTCTCTTCATAATTTATCGATGTTATAAACAAAGTTACAAGTTTTATAAGGATACTCCACGGATTGGTTATAAAATACACGAATAAAGCGAAGTTTAAAGTAGTGGCAGTGGATAGCATTTACTTACCTTTATTTAAAACAAGGACTTCAGTTTGTTTAAAACAAAGACTTCTACAAATGGTATCGATTTCTCATTATATAAGACAATAGCAAGAGATACTTCAACACAAGCATAGTTAGGCAATTGTACGTTTTTCATTTTTACCCTTGCTTCGGGGCCCTGAATACCTGACCATTTCATTTCTAAAGTTCTCTCAAAAATTTTTATTGTTTCAATTCTTTGGTCATTTTGGAACGAATTTAAGTAGAAACATTAATAAATTTTATTCAACCTTTATGTAGAGTACAGTTGTAGAGTCCAATAAAAAAATAAATAACTTTTCACGTTTCGAAACTCTGTTGTATTTTATGAAATTCATCTCTTTTAATGGCGGATACTTTAATATCCTTCAGTTACCAATTGTTTCTTCTATTTCAAACTATACATAAGTTGTTCATAAGCTTCAGATGCTTGATGCTTTTTTCCGGTGTACCTTTCCGTGCAATACGCACTCTCATTGAAGTTCTCAAGTTGATTTTGAATAAACAATAACAGGTTTCCTTTTTTTTGCTTAAACGTAGAATAAAAGTTGAACATAATGTTTCATTAAAAAGTAAAAAAAACATACAAAAACGGTAGAATCCATTTGGAATGGATCCTCTTCCTTACCATCAACCCTTACAAAGTGGGCTGGTATACTGCATTCTTTTTATTGAATTACTACGATAACATCGAACGTTTGAGCATGTTACATGAAAAATTTCTTCAACATCGATTATTTGATGATGAAAAAAAGTAAATAATTTAAATACATAAGTACATACTTATGTACGAGTACGATATCCTACCGTTCCTTGGTACAAAGCATATTAACTTTCGTCCAGATGAGAAGACTACGAGTATAGCTGGGTTCAAGCAATCCTTGTAAATCGAAGGCAAGCAAAGGGTCACCATATTGTTGAAGTTTCATTAAAACTACATATAACATCGGGATCTGGCAATATGTAAGATAGAGAAATATTGATTGTATTGAATTGTTCTTTACTACTTATCCTTCTTTAATTTCTCTAATGTACCTTTTGGATCTACAAAAAATTACAAGCAGGTAACAGGGTAACCCAGGGCTCCTCAAAACTAACTACATATATAACTTACATAGCTCTATTCTTAAGGGATCATTCCCCAACATCTCTGATGAAGCGGATGTAAGTCTTGGTACACTCGGCTTCGACACAGCCTACGAAGTATTGTACCGTGACAGAGAGTATTAGCAAATGAAAAAAGTTTCGATCGAAAACGAAATTTCAATTTATACGTATGGCTCCAAAACTAGTGAGGATGCGGGGCCATGAATATATTCGAGAGATATATGCCACATGCAGTTTGTTCCATTCAGAGGTTCTGGCCGTACTCAAAGCTGCGGAACTACTTGAGATGGGATCAAAATCCAACAAAAATATCGGCATCTACATTGATAGTCAGCTAGCGTGCTAGAGTTCTACATCACTAAATCTGAACTAGTCAGGAGTTGTCGCACAATGCCCAGGGCATTATGTTCGCAAAACCGAGTCAGATTATGTTGGATTCCTAGACACTGTAATATAGAGGGTAAAGAAAGTGTCGACGTACTGGCCAAAAATAGGAGCAGAGCTCCCAGTAAATGATATAGTTGAATTCATTAGTCAACCGACCGTGACTAAGAGAATTATTATCGATAAAATCATCAATACGGCTGATCTAAGATGTTCAAACTTAGAAGGGCACAGGGTTTCTGAGACCTTGTGGCCTGAGCTAGATCTAAAAAATCCGCAGAATTAATAAAACTCAGCAGATCAAAGTTAAGAATAACGATAGATATATTCTCTGACCATTCCCTTTTCAGGAACCACGACGTGAGATTAATTTTGGGGCGAATTTTAATCTCATGTTTGGGCGAATTGGTTTAGGATTCTGATTCTGTGATCGGGATGAGCCTACTATAGTGCTCGGTGCATATGACGACCTCATAACCCTATACATTCTAATACATACTTCAATATTCTCAATCAATCATAATATTTTGTTCTAGGACGCTTGTGCATTTGAATGTGATCCTTCTATATGCTCTATGAAGATTACATACTTTTGGACCTTAGATAAGACTGAAGTCACAGTTGGTAAGATAAGATAATAAGCTATTCAGTTTGCAGCAATGATGTCGGATATCGACATATCGTTTAACACTTTCAAAATGAAACAGACGGACTGACTTACAAGCACAACTTCTACCAGGTTCTTTATTATAGTAACACCGAAAGTCAACAAATCTCGAAGAAAATCCTCCTATGAGGAGATACACGACATACCATTTATGTTGATGATTTCATTACGTTAGGGATACCATTCCGAATTATTAAAAGGTTATAAAGGATCCAAGTCTTGATAGATTGAAACGTTAAATAAATCTTTGTCGCGACAGACTATGTAATACTACATCAATATACTTAAATAATAATTAATTTGGCGGAATATTGAAATATGAATATGAGAAAAATAACGAAAGCTGAATTTCAATCGGAACTGTTCGAGTTTTAGGAACATTGGAGGTCAAATACAGGAGACTTGTATATATTTTTATACATATACCTAGTATATAAAGATAGACATAGATATTCTAGTGTAATGCAACTAAGCACACAAATTCTTTTTTTTTCCAAAACTGTTCATTTTATTAAGGTAATAGTGAAAAACTGAGATACCTCTTCCAAACCAGGTGACTATAAAGCTAATGCGTTTGCCTCACGCACTGTAGGCCATTAGGACATCCTTTGTTACTTTCAATTCGGCTCAAAGTAGATTGGTAATAGGTACACTTTTTAAACAGAAGATGTGATCCCTTTGCGTGTTTCTGTTGACCTGCTTACATTTGATTTGAACACATTCTATTGTGTCTTTCACTGATTTGCTATTTGGATAAATCTGGTGATTATTTGATGGAGCCAAGAAAATATCTGCTTTAATTTGTTAAACATTATGCATCAATATTGTTGATTGGACACATTTTTTTATCATTCGAACAGGTATTAGTGTCAAAGATCGTTAAGCTTGTAATTTATTAGTTAATTGTGAAATAAAAGTGCTGTAGGTACAAGTGTTCTACCCCATTAATGTGCTACTTGGGTCACTCATCATAACCAGATAATGCCATATATTTTCAACCTCTTGGGAACCCACTTTTTTTTAATGGCTTACGATCTTTTACAATTGTCTTTCTGCACTTACCCTGGGGATTTTTTTTTGTTTGGAGAACTCATGCCTTGTAATTTTCACAATCCATAAAACTCAATTAACGGCTTCTTTATATTAACACAAAACCCAATTCTAATTTATTTCCGGAGCAGAGCAGACATGGCTGGTTGGTTCTTTGAACCTAAGGACAACTATATTACCATTCGAATTACATATAAAAAAGTAAATAAAATGAATCAGGGAAACATGATAAACATTTCTAATGTAAACGAACAAGAAGTGTGCCAGCTAAAACAAGCGAAAATGAAAAAGCAGTTAACGCTGAGATGAGAAAAAAATTAAACGATAAAGATGAGGAAGAGATTTTCTTGTAATGGTCATGTAATTTACTTGTAAGATTAATGCGAGTACATTCAGCTGAGCATACAACGAGAAACTTCTCTTTGCTGATGGTATTCCTTTTTGTGTTTAATGGACAGACTTAAATTTCCATTTGCAGATTTCTCTTCCCCTATTCATTCAGCTAAATAGAAAGAAAATATGTATGCATTACAAGAAAAAAAATGTTACTTAAAATTTAATCTTTTAAATTCAACAATAAAGTGTCCATTATAAATGTATGTAGGTACGAATGAGATAGAACAGCTTAAATGTGTATTTATTTCGCACTCACAACCATTTATATTCTATTTTGCTTGTGCAGAAAAAAATCATTTTATATGACAGAACCCTTACAGAAAAAGTTTCGGACACTTGCTGCTTTTTGTAAGCATTGTGGTAAATTGTTTTATTTATAACCTTAACTGCTTTAATATAAGCAGTGTGCTGCTGTTCACCTATGTATGAACTAGAAGTGTGTGAATTGTTTGAGGGTACACCATTTTGCACGTGTGCAACATCCTAGACTTTCATTCTTCAAAAATATAATTGCACCTGTTCTTATAATGTTGTATTTTGAGTATGGTATAGTCTAGTTTCAATCACTGCACTATGCAACTGGTTCGCGCATGTTTTTTCCTTTTCAGTATGATCCTACATGCAAACACACACAACACACGCACGTCAATGCCATAAGTTTACAATCTTATAAGTACTGAAATTCAAGTCATGTTCTTCTTAGACATGGAACTTAATAAAGTGGGCGTGGCATTCTGTATTTTTTATGGAATTGATAATATTGGGAGATCTCATTGACGCGTGACCATATATGTTGTTCAGGTGAATTATAGAAAACTTCAAGGCCTATTAATTTTGCATTAACATTTTTAATTCTTAATAAAATGTTTTTAAAAAACTAAAATTTTTGAAAAGTAGGCGTACTTATTTACTTACAGAGGGGGCGCTACAGTTCTGGGTGAATTTGGGCCTCAACCAACAAGCTTTTCAGTTAGCCCGGTCCTTAGCTAACTACCTCCAATTACGCACTCCAAGTCGGTTGAAGTCCTCTTCTACTTGTGCGTGCCAGCTAAGGCGAGGTATTCCTCTACAGCGTCCCGGTGGAACGGGTTTGAACGCAGGTGTCCACTGTGTTCGCTCAACATGTCTCCACTCAAACGACTGATGCGCAGTTTTTGAACTAGGTCGATGTCGCTGTACAGCTCGTATAGTTCGTCGTTCAATCTCATCATTCATAGCCCGTCAATGCAAACGGGACCGAATATTCTACGACGAATTTTTCTCTCTAAACGACCCAGGATATCTTCATCCGCTTTCGATAAAGTCCATGCTGCAGCGCCATAAAGAAGGACTGGGATGATCAGGGTCTTACAGAAAGTCTCCTTAGTTGTTCGGAATAGGGCCTTACTACTCAATTGCCTTCTCAGCCCAAAGAAACAGCGATTGGCAAGAGTTATTATTCATTTTATTTCGGCTGAGGTGTTTCATAATTGATAATAGAGCCAAAGTAAACAAAGTCTCTTACTATCTCAAAGTTATAGCTGTCGTTTGTGACATTCTGTCCAATTCGTCGATGTTATGTGTCCCTTCTTTTTGCAGATGGCAAATAAGATCTAGCACGCGATGTTGAGGAGACTGATACCATTGTAATTGGTGCAATTGAGGAGTCTCACTTAAAAGACTCGAAGAGCGATATGACAACAAGTGTCTCATATTCTTAGAGTATAACTCGCTACTTTTTGACCTTCCGAAGATGAAAAGTGCTTCGCCAGCGTAGCTTAGAGGACTCGTCGACATTGTTTCAGCACTTTTTGACTCCCTAATGTCCTTAGGCAGTCATGAAGACATCTCCAATGCCATTTTAATATATTTAGTAATGTCGAAGGTCGATAGTGAAACCCAAATGAAGTGGGATGAGTCATTAGAGTATGCCAAATTACCGAAGTGGACGGAGTGCGCTACGGTATTAAATAGGCGTTGTCAATTTTTAGAAGGTAGGGAGTCTAAATCTTTGTTTGCCGAAAGTGGAAAATTTGAACAGAAGTCAAAGCAGAATCAGCGGAAACTCGTGCATACTTCCTTGCCTGTTACCAACTCTGCGTGTTATTTTTGCAAATCACCGCATCACGCAATTGCCGATTGCAACAAATTCAAACATCTGAACGTTTATGATAGGTTTAAAAGCGCTAAACGGTTGTCATTGTGCATTAAATGTTTGAGGAAAGGACATGAAGTGAGCAACTGCTCTTCAAGGAGGTGTGACGTCTGCTCTGACCCGCATCATTTATTGTTGCACAGGTACAATTCACATAGGGATCCAGATGAGCCGTCGACATCGCAGAAAGTAGGCAATCCCAGGACAGCTTTGCATAGCACAGTGGACACTTGTGTTGAGCCACAAGTCATTTTAGCAACAGTGGTGGTGAACGTTAGGAATCAGGCAGGAGGTTTCGTTTCGGCTAGAACCTTACTTGATTCAGGTTCTCAGATTAATTTAATGACTGAGTCGCTGGTGAATAGTCTCTGTCTCCATTCAACCAATAGCCCAATTGACATAAGTGGTGTGGGAGACATCAACGCAAAGGTGCGTTCGAAAACTAGGATGACAGTCAAGTTAAGGTTCGAAGGCTTCTCCAAGAATATCGAATTCTGGATCGCGCGTTCAATCACGGAGTTTCAACCTCAACATCGATTACAAATAAAGGATTGGAAGATTCCCCTCGACATCAATTTAGCAGACCCGTTGTTTTATAAGCCTCAAAGTATTGACATGTTGCTAGGAGCAGATATATTCTTCAATCTCATGCAGAAAGGCCACATCAAATTGGGTCAAAAACTACCAATTCTACAAAATACGTTATTAGGATGGGTAGTTTCAGGAGCTTACTGTGCAAACAGTGCACGTCGGGCAACTTGCAATTTTCTGGAGACATCCTGTAAGTATTCGTCCGCAGGCTTAGAGAGATTGGTGGAAAGGTTTTGGCAGGTAGAGGAGATCGAAAATAAAATCATTCGCACTCCCGAGCAACTTATTTGCGAACAGCATTTTGTAGAAAATATGAAGATATTAGAAAGCGGAAAATTTAGTGTAAGACTTCCATTCAAGGATAGTCCAGCTCAACTTGGTAGCTCTCTGGAAATAGCCAGAAAAAGATTCCTTTTCCTGGAAAGAAGACTTAATAAGAATGCGGAGTTAAAGATTGAATATTCCAAATTCATCCGAGAGTACTTGGATTTGGCACATATGTCAAAGGCAACCAACGTCGATCTTAGTAAACCTCACTATTTTTTGCCACATCAGTGCATTTTCCATCCTGAAAGTTCGTCCACGAAACTTAGAATAGTGTTCGACGCATCATGTCAAACAACATTTAATATATCTCTTAATAATATTTTGGTGGTGGGACCAACAATTCAAGACGAAATGTACACGATTGTTCTTCGATTCAGATGTCACAGGTATGTTTTAACTGCTGACATCAAAAAGATGTATCGTCAGATCGAAGTCGATTCCAAAGATAGACGGTTCCAGCTGATTCTCTGGCGAGACAATCCAAAGGAACACATCCAAACGTTTTGTCTAAACACCGTCACTTACGGTACTTCATCAGCGCCATTCCTCGCAACTCGTTGTCTAAAAGAGAGTGGCCTTAGATGCAGGGAGGAGTTTCCAGTAGATTGTTCTGAGGGATTTTTATGTCGATGATCTCTTAACAGGAGCTAGTTCGGTCGATGAATTAAATCGAATTCAACAGGAGGTCACTGCAATCCTTCAGAAAGGTCATTTTGAACTCCATAAATCGCATTCGAATGCACCGTCTAACCTATCTATGGAAACAACCAATGTGGAGATAAATATGGATATCCAAGAAACTACAAAAACGCTGGGAATTTCGTGGAATCCCACACTGGATATCTTTCAGTACACATACAAGGACTCATTTTCACCGTCTAAGCTTACCAAACGCACCATCTTGTCGTCGGCGAGTAGGTTGTTTGATCCCCTTGGTCTAATTTGTCCAGTTGTTGTCAAGGCTAAAATGTTCTTAAGATCGTTGCGGATAGAAAAGCTAGAGTGGGACGATCCTTTGCCTAGTGCATTTGTATCCTGTTGGAAGGAGTATACTACGGACTTGCAGAATCTCAACTGTATAGCGGGTCCCAGATTTATATTTCAAGCAAGTTGCATGAGTATCCAAATCCATGGGTTTTCTGACGCATCGACCAAGGCCTACGGATGCTGTCTGTATACTAGGTGTGAAGATGAATTCGGCGTTGTCACTGTCAACCTAATCAAAAGTCGCACCCGCTAAAACCCAATCGCTCCCGAGGTTAGAGTTATGCGGAGCTCATATACTGGCTAAACTTTGGAACAAAGTAAAGGGGACGTTTGACTTTAAGTTCGATCAAATCTATTTTTGGGTAGATTCAACGGTAGTGCTGTGCTGGCTTGATGCATCTCCAGGGTCTTGGGAAACTTTCGTCGCAAACCGAGTTAGCGATATACAATCTATAAGTGCAGGTGTTTGTTGGAAACATATAAGGTCCGAACACAACCCTGCAGGTCTAATTTCGAGAGGATGCACTGTGCAGGATCTACAACACTCATCTTGGTTTGCGGGGCCTGATTTCCTGAGGAAGAGGTGTATCAACTGGTCAAATAACTCAGATCTGGACGAAATCGATCTAGGAGATCCGTTATTAGAACGAAAAAAGAGGAAAAGTGTTTTCATTTGCGAAAAAATAGACGAGAACTTCCTGCAAGTGTTCTACAAACATAGCTCATTTACAAAGACCATACGAATAGTCGCATACGTCTTGACATTTCTACATATTTTGAGGAAACGGAAGCCAAATATGCAGAAAATCTTAACCAGGCGCTGTTGGCTAGTGTACGTTGCATACAACAAGCAGCTTTCGCAACGGAGATTGCACAAATTAAGGCACAAGGAATTACGTCAAACACAAAGCTTCGCATTTGTGTCCATTTGTGGATGAGAATTCAGGTTGGAGTATTCTAAGAGTTGGTGGCAGGATAGGCAACGCGGATATCGAGTACGATAGGAAATTTCCCATGCTGCTGCCAAAGGATGACACCTTCGCAAAGAAGTATGTTCGACATTTGCACCTCAATCGGTTCTGGATACTTGGCGGAAGAAAAATAGCAAGACAGGTCGTCAAGAATTGTGTCCATTGCAGAAGGTACAAGCCGAAGCTCTTGCAACAAATTATGGGAAATTTACGGATAGATCGGTTGACTCCCAATCGACCTTTTTCTGTCTGTGGGGTAGATTTCTGTGAACCAATTATGACTTCATGGAAAATTCGCAGAAAACAACCCTACAAAACATACATATATCTCTGTCTTCGTCTGCTTCTCTTCAAAAGCAGTGCATCTGGAAACAGTTTCAGATCTTACTTCCGACGAATTCATAGCGGCGCTAAAGCGTTTGATAGGGCGAAGAGGTTATCCAACTACAATATATTGCGACAATGCAACAAATTTCATAGGCGCCAAAACTAAATTAATAGAGTTTCGTAACAAATTTTTCAAACCGTTTAATCAAACAAATATTCTTAATTTCGCTTCAGAGAAAATGGTGGACTTCAAATTTATACATCCGCGCGACTCACTTTGGAGGGCTTTGGGAGGCTGCAGTGAAGTCAGCAAAAACACTTTTGCACAGTGCCTTGGGTAACGCATTGTTGACGTTTGAGGAGTTGGCGACAGCACTAGTGGAAATTGAAGGAGTCCTAAATTTGAGGCCTATAACTCCAGTGTCATCAGATCCCAACGACGTTAGCGCTCTGACTCCGGGACACTTCCTCATCGGATCGGCGATTAATTCGTTCCAGAAACCAAATTTATTAAAAGATAACTTTTCTTATCTCAATAGATGGCAACGAATATCCGCAATTAAGCAGCATTTTTGGAAGAGATGGATGAAGGAATACCTCGAAAATCTCCAGGTGAGGGCTAAGTGGTTTACGGCACAACCCAACATCAAAAGAGGAAGTTTGGTAATCGTCCATGAAGACAGCGTACCTCCATACAAATGGGTGCTAGCAAGGGTGACCAAAACCATCAAGGGTGATGACGGAAAGGTTCGTGTAGTCCAGCTTAAGACCAGTTCCGGAAGTTATCGACCCATCACAAAGATCACACCATTGCCTGATGATTGAAGGTTTGCAACGCATCAACGTGGCCGGAATGTTGGCGCCAAACATTTAAAACTGTCCCAAAAATAAAAGATTTCCATTGCCCCCACTCATTTGTTAACCATTCCCATATTCACCACATTCCCATAGTTCACCTTTGTTGAGTAATATTTAAAAATGTACAAGCATTCGATAGTGGGACTTATAAGCGTTCGGAGCTATTTGCTCAACTAAAGTATAGAACAATACAATTATAACGTTAAAGTCAGTGTTTAATTTTTCGATTGCATTAATCTTTTTCATATCTCTCGTGGATCGGGCAAACGGTGCTGAGATTCCATTCATTGGGCATACACTCATCTGACCAAATTATAGAAATAAGTTGGTGTATGCTCTCTACCAGGTCATTTCCAGCTGCTTTGAACAGCTCGGCTGGTCCAGCAGCCTTGTTGGACTTAAGTTTGGATATTGCTATCCTCACTTCGTTTTAGTCAGGTGGACGGAAAATTTGGTTATTATCGTCTGGATTGAATGGTTCATTCTGCCTGACAGCGGGATGTTGGTCTTCGTCGCCGTTATACAGTCTGCAGGAGAAGTTTTCCCATATTCTCAGCACCGACTGCGACTCTACACGTTCTTTTTACCTGTTGTTAAAACTTTCGTACATTATTCCTGGAGTATAATCTCTTAATATTTTCTATCCCGCGCTTCTCATGCTCTTTTTTCTTCTTTTGGAGAAGCCGATGTTTTTCCCGTCTTTTCTGATCATAGAGCTCACGAGCGGCCCTCGTCCTTCTTTGCAGGGCAGCTTTGTATGCTTCTTGTTTAGCTGCATGTGCTTGCCGGCACTCTTCATCAAACCATTTGCAGCACTTCTGATGGCATGTTGGCAGTGTTACCACTTGTCTTCGGCACTTGATGCTGGCGACATAGGAGTCGTTGAGAGATTTCAGGATACGCGTTCGGCGAAGATTCAGGCGTGCTCTTGCAGTTGCAGCTTTTCGACGTTAAATTTTGTCACAGCATTTGCACCGTGGCGATATTGGCTGCTCGGAAGGTTCGGACATCCAGAATACTGGAGGCTTGCCTTACGTCGATCGCAATATGATCAATTTAATTGACCGTTTGATAATCAGGACACCGCCATGTCCCTTTTATTGATATTGGGATGAGGAAACCGTGTGCTTGATATAGTGACGTTTCGTCCCGCAGCGAAGACACCTAGCACAATTTTAACGTCATACTTCGGATATTGCTCATCAATGTTGCCGTTTTGACTATTTTCCAGTCAGATCTGAGTGGATTGATATGAATTTAGATTTTTTCAATCCAACAAACACTACACTTCATATAAGAAATCAGATTACGCGTCAGTTCAGCTCCTCTTCCATACAATATTTCATTCGGAGTTGTTTACTTCAACTTACTGTCATTTATTGTCGAGCAGGTATAACAAAACAAAAAGAATTGTTGCAAAATGGATTTATAAAGGTAAATGCATACTATCTTTAAATTCTCGCAAATCAGTAAACAATTTTCCGAAACATTATTACATAGATATTTCAGCACAACTCAAAAAAGAAAACATCAAACCTCAACAACTCCGTCGGAATCTCTGAAAGGCTATCTAAATGAACAACTTCCATCGAATTCAAGTAGAGATTTGGAGGACAATAATTCCACAGATACTCCTTTGGCAAAAAAATATATGAACAAAAATGCAGAGATTCTTGGAGTTCCGATCCTTTTTTCAAAGACTGGATAATTTTTAAGGACCGAAATGCAGTTGAATGCAAATATTGTCGCACTATTTTTGGAAAACCAAAATATTCAAATTTAAAAGATCATGCTGCAACACTGAAGCATCGAAATGCTGCTGAACCATTCTCAGTAGCACAGGGAATGCCAAAACAATCATTTTTAAAATACAATGAAATGACTTTGTTAAATAAACTACACGAATCTGAAGCTCGTACCAGTTTGTATATTGCAAAGCACTCTAGTCTATTTTGTCTGTAGACCACTTTACAAAACTAACGAAAGAAAATTTTAAAGACTGTCCTGTATGTTTATATACAAAACTAAACCGAACGAAGTGCAGCGGTATTCTTCAAAATATTTGGTATCCATATTTTAAGGACAAAATTGAAAGCGACGTTGGCAGTAGTCCATTTAGTCTTTTCATGATGAGTCAACCGATATAAGCATAGTCAAATACTTAGGTATAGTAATTAAATATCACTGTAAAAAAGAAAGTGTGATTAAAACAAATTAGCTAAAACTTAACCCACTTGTTGCTTGCGATGCTAATGCTATTGTCGCGGCTATTCTTTATGTACTAAAGGAACAAGAAAGAAGAAAGGGTAAATAAAGGTTTTGAAAGCGAAAAAGCTGATTTTGTAAAAATTCTATGTGATTTGGATTATTTAATGAAGTTCTTACTAAAATACATACATATATATTAAAGGTAAACCCAAGTGGTAACATAGACGATATCTTCATTGATCTCAAAACTGCAGGCATTCAACTCAAACCTCATCTAAGGTATGAATGTGAAGAAAATTGATGGATCTGAAAAATAAGGGTTCTATCACAGTTCAACAAGAAGATTTATTGCGAGTCAATTGTAATTTTTTTTAATTAAACTGCTTGAAGAATTGCAACAACGGATGCCGGCGAATTTAAAAATATTGAAACAAATAAATTTGATGTCCATTGACGAGTGCTTGCGTACAACCAGAAGCTCGTTAACTCCACTTCTACAGGAGTTTAGTATAAATGCCGAGCAATCTGTAAAAATCAAATCGCAATGGGATAACCTTATGCTCACGAATATTTCATGCACAGAATCATTCTGGCGTGATGTTTTTAACTACAAAAATGCTACGAATGAGGACTCCTTACTCTGATCTAGCAAAATTTGCCTTTGCTACCTTTATCAAATGCAGAAGTGGAAAGAATATTCAGTCACCTAAATGTCGTAAAAACAAAATTACGAAATCGGATGAACCTGCATTTGGCGAATTCGATTCTAATAATAAGAAACCAGTTGAGATCTAGTGAATGGTGCTTCAACTATCCTATAGTGGCTGAAGTAACAAAAAAACATTGCTACCAATTTTGTTTACGAAAGCAGCAATACAGTATGTGATACAAATGATGATGATGATGAGACAATTGAAGCACTCAGAAAAATACAGTTGTGTGCAAAATAATAGTTGCACCTTCATTACATTTGCGAAAATTTTAATATTTTTTTTTTCACACATAATTCTTGAAAGACATCTGCTTGACATGCCAAGGTTCGCAACTTCTTTTAGCACTGAATTCACTCTTTTAATATGATCTTTTTGGAGACAAAAATGAAAGTAAAAATAACGGATTTCTGTAAAGTCAGTTTTGATGTGTGCAAAATAATAGCTGCGATAAACAAAATTCGTAAAACAAGTAGATTTAAATTTGTTAAGCAATTTCAATCTAAAGTCAAGGTAAAATAATTAAATTCGCCTTTGTAAGTCCTCATAATAACCACGATATTTATTAGAATATTTAAAAAATGGGCCGAGGAAGGCATTGCACACCAGAGCAACGAAATCTGATATTAAAATTAATATCCGAAGCAAATCTTACCGGCAGATAGAGCGTTTAGTCGGTTGTTCAAACCGAATGATCACAAATGCAAAAAAGTGGCAAAACAAATCCGAATCAAGAAGACGTATACGCAAACTGGACAACAGAACTGTCAGAAAGATTAAACGCATGACCGAACAAAACCCTTTAACGACATCAACGAAAATAAAACAAGATCTCGAATTGGATGTGAACACCTCAACAATTCGTAGATGTCTTAAAGAAGTTGGGTTATCCGGGAGGAGTCCAAGAAGAAAGCCGTTGTTAAGCCAGCGACACGTAGAAAAACCATTCAAATTTGCATCGGATCACCTGCAAATGGCGTAATGTTTTATGGTCGGACGAATCCAAAATTGTGCTATACGGAAGCAGTGGTCGCCGGCAATATGTGCGAAGGCCTCCAAATGCAGCTAATGACCCAAAATTTACCATTAAGACTGTTAAGCACGGCGGAGGAAAAATAATGATTTAGGCTTGTTTTTCTTTTTATGGTCCTGGCCCAATATATCGCATAAAAGGAAACATGGATGCAAAGGCTTATTTTCGCATGTTGGATTCGGTAATGATGCCTTATGCTGTCGAGGATATGCCACTGCAATGGGTGTTTATGCAGGACAATGACCCAAAACACACTAGCAAGTGCGCTAAGAATTGGTTCTCTACCAACAATGTCAACGTTATGGACTGGCCAGCCCAAAGTCCGGATCTCAATCCTATTGAGAATTTGTGGGGAGATGTTAAGGAAGCTGTTTTTAACAAAAAACCAACCAGTGAAGACGAACTGTGGCGTGTGGTGAAGGCGGCCTGGTACGCAATTCCCATCGAGAGATGCCAACGATTAGTTGACTCTATGCCTCGTCGATGTAATGCAGTTATTGCAAGTAGGGGCTATTCCACAAAATATTAATAAAGATAATGATTTGTCTCAAAAACATAGTATTGTTTCCGTATTATTTCATTCCTAAATCAAAAACACGAAATCGCAGCTATTATTTTGCACACATCAAAACTAACTTTACAGAAATCCGTTATTTTTACTTTCATTTTTGTCTCCCAAAAGATCATATTAAAAGAGTGAATTCAGTGCTAAAAGAAGTTGCGAACCTTGGCATGTACATAGATGTCTTTCAAGAATTATGTGTGAAAAAAAAATATTAAAATTTTCCCAAACGTAATGTAGGTGCAGCTATTATTTTGCAGACAGCTATAAATATATAAATCTTATTTATGAATTGAATGATTGAATTATAATTAAGTTATTAAGTTCTTCAACTAAACTATATACGTGTATGCGTGAATGAAAATATATTCTGTATTATTTTTATTTCGAAGAAAGTTTATTTATGATTTTTTTGCAATGTACTATGTTTAATTTTTGCAATAAACACGCTATACGTGTTATTCTTATTGTTATTTTTTTTTTAATATATTTAAACGTTTTTAATTTTTTATACTAAATACGTACGTACATACATACATATGTGCAAGTATGAAAGAAAATGAATTCTATTACCTTTATTTCGGATAAAATATTTTGTTTTTATCTTGGCTGGATTTTTAGTTGGACTTTGTGTTTAAAATTTTTTGACTGGTTTTTAGTTTTTTGACTGGTTTTTTTTCAGCCAATATGTCACAGTTTTTCATCCTCCTTTTGCCCGAGCTATCCTATCGCAGTTCCTGGGTGGCGGCGATATCTGCATTATAGCAGTCTAGGGAATCTGCTAGTTGTTCGGCTGCACGCGGCCTGGTAGGAGTCGGAGCATTTCACGTGCAGATCCGAAGTTCGGAGTCCTTATTTCGCTTAGGAATATTGAAATACGCTTTTCTTGTTTAGGATGGCTAAAACTGGGGTCCAGTTCAACTATTTCAAAGTACCCCTAAATCTTTTGTCGTGCTAATGTAAGATGTAACTCAAATGTGAGTTCCACAGTTTGAAAATAAGACGGCGCTAAAAAGCTAATAACCTGCCTTGTTAAGTTAGCTTTCTCCTCTGAATTTAGTCCTTTTATTAAAAAGTAACCAACAGGAAGTTTCCATGCACTGTTTAACCAACTAACAACAACGCTTTATTATATAATGAATGGCGATTTTAATGGAAAATCCCCATTAATTATTGTACAAAAAAGGAAAATTGATTCTAAGTGTTATCTACGACTTGGTCCTAAATTAACGGCGGCACATGTACGGCCAGACAACTTTCAGAGGATGAAAGTAAAGTATGCCTCCCAAGCCTTAAGCTTCACTGTGTCAGCGGATCTTTTAACTTATGCAAGCTCCGGTCATGGATCTGAAATCCGGAATTCTTCGAATTTCTCGATAATTTGTTTAACATTTTCAATTCGTCATCTCGAATAAATGCAACTGCAGTTCTTTAAATCCATTAAAGTAGTAAGGAGCGCTGGTGGAAACAGCAGACGCGTAACACCTTTGCAGTTCATCAGTACTTTCCGAAAACTTTGGGGTCTCCAATACCTTAAAATAGCAAAAACGGGAAACTATGTGCTACCGTCAGCCGTTAGAAAAGCAACCAACATAGCTGCAGGCTAATTTAAACCGAAAACCAAGGAACACTTTTATGGTAAATTTGTCCAAAAATGTGAGTGTTACTGCTTTCCTAAAGAAAACAAGTAAGTGTTACAATAGTCATAAGTGCAAATTAGAACTTCCTACTTTTGACAATGCTGATCCGTCATTAAATATGTTTTGATCAGCTTCAAGCAATTTACTAACTGTAACTTACTTGCGCCACCTCCGAAGTTCATTAAATACATAAAAATTGTGAGATGGATGAGCAATTTTTAAATATATTCTACGAATGTTGCTATATGAAAGGTGATGCTAAATATCTTGCAAGAGTCATCAAGCTAACATCGCTGATTTCAGTTTAAATTATTTCATTAGACTAAGGCTATATTTCATTTTAAAATTTTGGAACCGCGATTTAATCGATCCCAATTTTCAAGAACAAAATGGTTTGTGTAGCGCACTTATAAAAAATAAATTTAAATAATCATAAATAAGGCCTTCCATTTTTTTTTTTTCTTTAATTTTTTTTTTTTTCTTTTTGGGATTTTGCAGCGATTTTGGGATTTGAAGCAAAAATATTATGCTTCTCCTTTTTTTTAGAATCCATTTGTTTGCATTTTTTTGTTGTAATTCGCAAAGACGTCAACCTTTTACAAAGAGGTGAATGAGTTTTCATGGAGTTCAGCACTCAAAATTTTATGAACTGAACGCACTTCTTCATTTCTGTGGTGAATTATTTTCGTTTTGACATTTCAAATTTGTTGCAAAACAAACAATAAAAAAAATATTTTTTGGAGCTTGAATGAGTGTTTTTTCCAATTTTCGAACTCCAATTTAAGTCAAATTCATTAAAAAACAAATCTGTGGTACTGTGGTCACATTACCGCTTAAGTTGATTTGCAACATAAGTCCACTTAGTCGGTTATTACTTGTGACCACAGAAATATGTAAAAGGAAAATAAATCAAGACAAAACGAAGAGCAAGAACCAGTGACAAGGTGAGTGAATAAGTTTCTTTAACTTCAAAATGACAAAAAGGGCCAGAAAACCATTCAACAAGAAGATGCAGAAAAGGAAATTCTGAAAATAGCGCAAAGATAATAGAAAAGAATGAAGTTGGTCCGAGCCCAGCAAAACAAAAGCTGTAAGCCAAGGAAGGCACCCACTAAGGCCCCAATTACAATTATCAGCAGTTGGTGAGTAAGACATATACATTATGCACATGTATGTACATTTCTGTGCAATGTTCAAATAAATTTCTTTTAATTTTTACAGATTCAACTGTATTTAAGTGGGTAAACCTAATTTTGCGCCAATTTTGAGCCATCTCTTATTTTCTTATTATTTTATTATTTAATTCAGCAAAGTTTTACTTTACCGGAACATCTTCAAATATTTTTTTTTATTATTTTATTCCGTTAGCTGAATTTTTGCGCTCGCTTTCCTGTGTTTTTTATTTATTTCCTATTTCTAACTATACTGCACCGTTTTTCATTGGACTTTTTGTTTCTTAATTAGAAAACGTTAATAGTAAAAGGGCATAATAACCAGATAATAACATTAGTATTAAGTGATTTAGTTTTGGTATTTCATACCAATTCACATGCCTTTTTTGAAAGTTTGTAAGCGATTCAGAGGAAGGTGAACGCCAATATTTTTTCTTCAATTTTGTGATGTGTGTAAACTAATATAAGGGATTAAAATAAAAAAAAAAAATTTGAGGTTTTCCGATAATAAAATTTTTTTATGATTTCAAATTTCTGTTGTGTGAGCATTTCCACACCACCTATGAGGTATGCTTCGCGGTGCGTTAACCGATTTTATTTCTTTAGGGTGTTCAGTTTCCCCAGTAGGCCTATTCCATCCGTTTTATAAGAAAAAAGCATTGATTTGAAAAAGTCATGCATGTTAAAACATTTTTTAAGTTAACCGTTTCGTGTCCAAACAATTTTTAATTAAATAATTTGGCAAAGTTTCAAATAGACATGAAAGGGTTAATAAAGGGTGTTTTTGTTAACATAAAACTTATGATTTACATTTATGTATATTGTTTTTGGTTATAAGTACATATATGAAAAACCAATATATATGTATACATTACATACAACCCTTCTTTTTAAAATGGTTTGCAGAACAACATTTTTTTCCATTTAGGTGCGTATGTTTATAGCAAAACAACAAAATAACAAATTAACTTAATACATCAGGAATTTCAACAAAACTAGAACTTTAAGGCAGATTTGTATTGCTTTGAGTTTGCTGATTTATATACAAACGATCAAAAAGATACTTGTTAGAACACAAACAACTTAAACACACGACAAGAAAAATAAATAATAATAGAATCATAGAATAAAATAATAACACATTTGTCGGTTAATGATCCTAAGTTTTGCCTTAGAAATTTGTCAAAAAAAATCGTCGCATAAGGAGGTGTACCCATCAGACCAGACCCTATTATAATCTGGAAAATCCACTGTTTAATGCGATTTCCACGCGTATAGCATCAACTAACTTTATTTTCTTAGAAAACAGGTCGGAGCTTGCGTTGCGGTTGATGGGAATCGTTATTATTACCTTGTGATGGTACTACGTTCCATATATCAACCAAAACCACAGCATTTTTACAAATGTTTTTAATTTTTAATAAATGTTTATATTTAATATGGTACATTTAACACTTTATCGATAATTATTATTTTTCATTATTTTCTATTGCATTATAAGCAAAAGCAGAAAATAATGACAAACTGTACCTACACAAATGAGGTTCACAATACAGGCAGTAAAACATAACTAAAAGTTCTTTCGGGCTCAAAAAAAAAACCCTTCAAATGTTTTACACAGCAAAACTTTCATCCTCTGAGAGTTGCTTAGCCGTACATGTGCCTTCGTTAATTTAGGAGCAAGTCGTACATCACACTTAGAGTCAATGTCGTACAACTCTACGACGTCCTTCCAGGAGGCCCGTTGAACTTCGGTAGAATCGCTAAATGTGATATCATTTTTTAACAGGCAATTGCGACTACTTTTTATAAAGTGTGGACAATCAAAAAAGAAAAAAATTCGCCCACCGTCGACTTCAAAATAAAGATTAGCATTGTGTATTTTCAAAATTGTTGCTAAGCCGCGGAAGTTCGAAGATGTTTCCATCTCCTCGCAATGCCTTGAACCATAAGCACCAATATATTTTGGGCGGGCCATTTTGAACGGTATTCATTATAACCTAAGTCTTCCAACCCTATAACTGTGTCCGTTTTCCTACAATAATCGAGATGGGCTTTTTATGACATCTCATCAGCTACCAACAGTATTTCAAAATACTGGATAGCTGAATTAATTTCAACTCCAACGTCTTTACGTTGAATTCAATATTGCCAGCACTTTCAGCCAACACGATATGAAGGCCTGCAACGTGATAGCTGATGGAAGATTCAAGAATGGCCGCAATAATCTATATGCCACAGGAGAAAAGAAATGAATGAATCATCGCAATACCTATTACATTTAACATACCTATTTAAATTGTTCCTCATATTTGCGACGATGGTTTTTACGTCAGCGAACAGACCTTGGCAAATATTCTCTTTTTTTTTAAACAATTAGTATGCTCCATTTGAATGGAATGCAATTGGTGTTCCAAAAACAAAATTTCAGAGTCTTTGTTTTTTAAGACTTCAAGTAATTCGCGTATCTTCCATTTTTAAAAGAATACACTCGATGGTATTTAGTCGTTGCCTGAGTGCAACCTTTTTAGGAGTGTTGTTTTGCAAAAACTCACATGCCTGCGTACTGGCATCCACGATTTCACAAATTGCCCCGTTGATGTCGAAAGGGTTAGTGTCCACTTCGGAATCTGGAATTCTGCATTTAAATTTACAAACCTCTTCCAAACTATCACACGGAATAGCATTCCGAGATAGACGGAACCTTTTAGAAGAGGCGAATATACTTTCCCTAAAGTGGTTGTCACTCTGTCCGTTTTATTTAAGGTTGGGCCAAGAGCTGTTTGCCATATCTCCCTATCATTGGTAAATGAAAAATTTTTAATAGCTGTTGAAATATAGAATTGGAGTTAAGGTGTTTGAATGATTTATAGAAATAGCAAGTTTACTCTACAAGGAAGCCTACGTATTAGCTTGGAAGCACATGCAGTAAAACTATTCGCCTACGAAGCGGCACTGCATAGGAGGACGAGAGCGGCTCGTGAGTTCTATGAACAAAAGACGAGGGAAGAACATCGGCTTCTCCGGAAGAAAAAGAAAGAGCACGAGAAGCGCGCGATCAAGGAATCAGAGAGGTTGTACTAGTCCAGGAATAACGTTTGAAAGTTTTACCAAAAGGTAAGAAGAACGTGTCAAGGCAACAACATCCGAACAGAGTCGGTGCTGAAGATATGGTAAAACCACTTCTGCAGACTGTTAAACGACGACGACCGAAATTCCGCTGTCAGGTGGTATGAACCATTCAACCTGGACGATGAAAACCAAAACCTCGCGTTAGGTGGCGCGCAGAAGTAGAAGAGGACCTCAACCAACTTGGAGTGCGCAACTGGCCAACGATCGCGCTAACTGGAGATGCTTGTTGGTTGAGGCACAGGTCCACCCCGAACTGTAGCGCTACCTAAGTAAGTCTTACCTTCTAATGTTATACTAATAGTTTTCAAAACACAACAAAATAAATTGGTTTTGTGTACAAGTGTTTGCAAGCATGGAATAGTTAACAGGATATTCTTACCTGTCCTCCTGTGGAGCACGATATGTATGCTGGAATTTGAGGCATCCCATAATGCATTCCATTATCATTCTATTTTTTTCAACCATTGTATTCTTTCTAGAAATGTTCATATACAATTTTTTACATTAATAAAAATACAATAATAAAGAAAAAACAATTGACATACATACTTATTGGAGCCGAACTTTCTAGTGTAACCCCTATATGAGCTGCTTCGACTTATTCGAATTCCAGGTCTATAGCGATCTCCAACACTGAGCCAGGGTGTTGGAAAAGAGTTCGTGGCGGATGAGCCCCTAATGGGCCAACGGCCTTGAGCTTTCGACACGTGAGCGAACGACTTATGATAATCCGCGTCAAGGTTAAATTCGCCAACATAAGCCTTATATGCGCTCATGCCCCCACAGAAGACAAGGACGACGCCACAAAAGAATGTTTCTATGGAGCTCCTCGACAAAACTTACGAGCAATGTCCTAAATATGACGTTAAAATCGTTCTGGGTGATTTTAACGACAAGATAGGAAAGGACATCTTTGGTAGGCGCAAGTAAGTTACAGTTAGCAAATTGCTTGAAGCTGATAAAAACCATATTTAATGACGGATCATCACTTTCGCAACACTTACGGTAAAGCCAAGCGCAAACATAAACGAAACTGTTTTCTTTTATGAAAGCAATTACACTGACATTTTTTTGCCAAATTTACCGTAAAAGTGTTCCTTGGTCCTGGGTTTAAATTAGCCTGCAGCCATGATGGTAGAATTGCTAACTGCTGATTTTAAATTGCATGCAACTGATCCGGTTGCACTAGCTCGCAGTTTCCCGTTTTTACTATTCTAAAGTATTGCAGACCCTAAAGTTTTCGGAATGTACTGATAAACTGCCAAATGTGTTACGCGTCTGCTGTTTCGACCTTACTTCTCCAAAAAAATTCCTCTAATGAGTCCTGTTTTAAGTGCCTAGTTTGGAAAAATTCAAATTGGCATGGCTTCAGGAATTTCCACAAAGACTTTAGCGACAAAATATTGATTAGCCAGCCTTTTATGAAGCTAAACTGTTTGGTAATATCTTTACCTTCAGGATCAAGCACTTTAACGGATTTCAGGAGCTTCATTGGCTGCCGTAAGAACTGCAGTTGCATTTTGACTGAAACCTAGTTTATACGCATTTGCGTTTATTCGAGATGACGAATTGAAAATGTTAAACAAATTGTCGAGGAATTCGGAGAATTCCAGGATGCCTTTCATAGCACCAGGACCGGAGCTTGCGAAGGTTAAAAGACTCGCTGAAACAGTGAAGCTCAAGGCTTGGGAGGCATACTTTACTTTCATTCTCTGAAAGTTGTCTGGCCGTACATGTGTCTCCGTTAATTTAGGAGCAAGTCGTAGATCACACTTAGAGTCAATGTCGTACAACTCTACGACGTCCTTCCAGGAGGCCCGTTGAACTTCGGTAGAATCGCTAAATGTGATATCAATTGTTAACAGGCAATTGCGACTACTTTTTACTAAGTGTGGACAATCAAAAAAGAAAAAAATTCGCCCACCGTCGACTTCAAAATAAGACTTACCACTGTGTATTTTCAAAATTGTTGCTAAGCCGCGGAAGTTCGATCGCTGTTCGCATACAAATTGCGATTCTTCCTATCATTGGTAATTGATTGCGTACAACTGCTGCGTACGAAATAATAAGCTTTGGGCGGGCCATTTTGAACGGTATTCATTATAACCTAAGTCTTCCAACCCTATAACTGTGTCCGTTTTCCTACAATAATCGAGATGGGCTTTTTATGACATCTCATCAGCTACCAACAGTATTTCAAAATACTGGATAGCTGAATTAATTTCAACTCCAACGTCTTTACGTTGAATTCAATATTGCCAGCACTTTCAGCCAACACGATATGAAGGCCTGCAGCGTGACAGCTGATGGAAGATTCAAGAATGGCCGCAATAATCTATAAGCCACAGGAGAAAGGAAATGAATGGAAAACGCCAGGATTTTCAATTCATCAAAATACCTATTACACTTAACACACCTATTTAAATTGTTCCTCATATTTGCGACGATGGTTTTTACGTCAGCGAATAGACCTTGGCAAATATTCTCCTAATTTTTTTAAAACACTTAGTATGCTCCATTTGAATGGAATGCAATTGATGTTCCAAAAACAAAATTTCACAGTCTTTGTTTTGTAAGACTTCAAGTAATTCGCGGATTGTATCTTCTATTTTTAAAAGAAAACACTCGATAGTATTTAGTCGTTGCCTGAGTGCAACCTTTTTAGAAGTGTTGTTTTGCAAAAACTCACATGCCTGCGTACTGGCATCCACGACTTCACAAATTGCCCCGTTGATGTCGAAAGTGTTAGTGTTCACTTCAGAATCTGGAATTCTGCATTTGAATTTACAAGCCTCTTCCCAACTATCACACGGAATAGCATTCGGAGATAGACGGAACATTTTAGAAGAGGCGAATAATCTTTCCCGAAAGTGGTTGTCGCACACTCTGTCCGTTTTATTCAAGGTTGATACCCCCAGAGCTGTTTGCCATTTCTCCCTATCATTGGCAAATGGTTAGTGGTTAATTTTGAATAGTTGTTGAAATATAGAATTGGAGTTAAGGTGTTTGAATGATTTATAGAAATAGCAAGTTTACTCTACAAGGAAGCCTACGTATTAGCTTGGAAGCACATGCAGCAAAGCTATTCGCCTACGAAGCGGCACTGCACAGGAGAATGAGAGCGGCTCGTGGGTTTTATGAACAAAAGTGGAGGGAAGAACATCGGCTTCTCCGGAAGAAAAAAAAAGGGCACGAGAAGCGCGCGATCAACGAATTAGAGAGGTTGTACTCCAGGAATAATGTTGTAAAGTTTTACCAAAAGGTAAGAAGAACGTGTCAAGTCAACAAGATCCGAACAGAGACCTGTAGAGATGAACAAGGAAACCTTATAGTTGAGTCACAGTCGGTGCTAAGGATATGGTAAAACTACTTCTGCAGACTGTTAAACGACGACGACCCAAATTCCGCTGTCAGTTGGTATGAATCATTCAACCTGGACGATGAAAACCAAAACCTCGCCTTAGGTGGCGCGCAGAAGTAGAAGAGGACCTCAACCAACTTGGAGTGCGCAACTGGCCAACGATCGCGCTAACAGGAGATGCTTGTGGCCCAGCTCCACCCGGAACTGTAGTGCTACATAAGTAAGTCTTACCTTCTAATGTTATACTAATAGTTCTATGTTTATATGGGTTTTCAAATGTGATATTTTAGTGCATTTTAAATAAAAAAAATATTTTCCTATATTTCGAATTTTTCCATAAACGGTTTTCAAAACACAACAAAATGAATTGGTTTTGTGTACAAGTGTTTGCAAGCATGGAATAGTTAACAGGATATTCTTACCTGTCCTCCTGTGGAGCACGATATGTATGCTGGAATTTGAGGCATCCCATAATGTATTCCATTATCATTCTATTTTCTTCAACCATTGTATTCTCTCTAGAAATGTTCATATACAATTTTTTACATTAATAAAAATACAATTGACATACTTATTGTAAGAGCGGGCAATATCACTCAAAATGTACATGAATAGGTTATGGTAGAGCTATTTTTCGGCAGGATATTAAATATGTATATAATATCCTGCCCAAACTTATATCCCCTTATATCCCCGAAGTGATTTACTGACTCCGGAAAATCCGGCCCCTCGTAATAGGGGTATAAAAGGGAACGGGTTCTCCAGGTTGGGGGTTGTGCGTAGGGGCAACTCCCTGACCACGGAAAACAAAATAAGTTGAAACCTAAACAAGCCTCGGATATGGATGGACTCACTGTTGACAACCTCAGCAATCGAACTAAGGACAACGACCTTCGGATCTGTACATGGAATGTTTGGACCTTTAACAGACCGCGTGCAGCCGAAGAATTAGCAGAGGCCCTAGACTGCTATAAAGCAGACATCATCGCCATCCAGGAAGTGCGATGGGATAGGTCGGGCAAAAAGAGGATGAAAAACTGTGACATCTATTACGGTGATTGCTATAGAGTTCAGAAACTGCGCTTATCCGGATGTGGATTTGTCATAAGCGGCAGACTTAGGCAAGAAGTCTTAAGCTTTCGACATGTGAGCGAATGACTTATGATAATCCGTATCAAGGCTAAATTCCCCAACATAACTCTTATATGCGCTCATGTCCCCACAGAAGACAAGGACGACGCCACCAAAGAATGTTTCTACGAGCTTCTCGACAAAACTTACGAGCAATGCCTTAAATATGACGTTAATCGTTCTGAGCGATTTTAACGACAAGATAGGAAAGGAGGACATCTTTGGTAGGACGATTAGTAATGATTAGTAGATTAGTAATGATAATTAGATTAGATTAGTAATCATAGCCTCCACTACACCGCGTCTGGAAACGGAGTTAGGCTTATTGACTTCGCTGAGGGGCCGAACGTCACTATAGCAAGCACATTTTTTCCTCATCTCAATATCCACAAGGGGACATGGCGGTCTCCTGATCATCAAACGGTCAACCAAATTGATCTTATTGCGATCGACGTAAGGCATGCCTCCAGTATTCTGGATGTCCGAACCTTTCGAGCAGTCAAAACCGACTTTGTTGTAGCCACGGTACGAATTAGGATATTCCTAACGTCACAACAAAGAAGAAATACTGTAAGAAGATATAAGGTTGAAAAGCTGCAATCGCAAGAGACCGCCAGAATCTTTGCCGAACGCGTATCCCGCAATTTCGCTATGACTCCTATGCCGCCAGCATCAAATACCGAGGACCAATGGCAACGCTGCCAACATGCCATCAGATGTGCCGCAACTGATGTGCTGGGTTTTGCTCGACCACCACAAAGAAACCCATGGTTTGACGAAGATTGCCGGCAAACCAATACAGCTAAACAAGAGGCATAGAACGACGAGAGCGGCTCGTGAGCTCTACGAGCAAAAGAGACGAGAAGAACATCAGCTTCTCCGAAAGAAGAAAAAAGAGCATGAGAAGCGCGCGATCGAAGTTATTGAGAGATTATACTCCAGAAACAATGTACGGAAGTTTTACAAACAGGTAAAAAGAACGTGTCTAACAAGACCCGCACAGAAGCCTGTAGAGATGAGGAAGGAAACCTCGTCGTAGAGTCACAGCCGGTGCTGAGAAAACTTAAATCCAACAAGGCTGCTGGACCTGACATCTTACCAGCTGAGCTATTCAAAGTAGCTGGTAGAGAGCATACAGCAACTCATTTCTAAAATTTGGTCAGATGAATGTATGCCTGATGAATGGAACCTCAACACCGTTTGCCCGATCCATAAGAAAGGAGACCCCCTCAAAAGATTCTATCTGCCATATTGTGTGAACGTCTGAAACCCTTCGTCAAGGGTTGCCAAACTCGTTCACCTGTGCAGGATGACAATGGAGATTCTCGCTGTTCCACCAGGTCGGTAACGATCTCACCGAGACCTTTGATGTCAAAAAAGGATTTAGACAAGGTGACGCGCTGTCATGCGACTTCTTTAACATCATACTTGAAAGAATTCTGCGAAACTCACAAGCCAACACCGGAGGCACAATCTTTCAAAAGTCTGAGCAACTACTAGCGTACGCCGATGATATCGATATTATTGGTAGAAATCAGCGGGCTGTCACCGGTGCGTTCGCTAGTATTGCAACGGAAGCTGCCAAAATGGGTTTAGCGGTAAACGAGGGGAAGACCAAGTATATGCTATCAACAAGAAGGGACACTCAACATCGACGAATTGGACAAAACGTCACAATAGACAGCTATAACTTTAAGTTAGTAAGGGACTTTGTCTACCTTGGCTCTGCTATCAATTCTGACAATAACACCTCGGCAGAATTACACAAAAAATAACACTTGCCAATCGCTGTTTCTTTGGGCTGAGAAGGCAATTGAGTAGTAAGGCCCTATCCCGAACAACTAGGAAACTCTATATAAGACCTTGATAATCCCAGTCCTGCTTTATGGCGCTGAAGCTTGGACTCTATCAAAAGCGGATGAAGATATCCTGGGTCGCTTCGAGAGAAAAATTCTTCGCAAAATTTTCGGTCCCATTTGCGTTGACGGACTTTAGAGGAGGAGATTGAACAACGAACTATACGAGCTGTACAGCGACATTGACCTAGTTAAAAAATTGCGCATCAGTCGTTTAAGATGGCTAGGACATGTAGAGCGGATGGACACAAATGCTCCGGCGCGTAGAGTCTTTAAATCCAACCCGGAAGGACAACGCAGTAGAGGAAGACTTCGCCTTGTGGCGCGCACAAGTTGAAGGGGACATAAACAAACTTGGGGTGCGCAACTGGAGGCAGTTAGTTAAGGATAGGGCTAACTGAAGATGCTTGTTAGTGCAGGCCCAGGTTCACCCCGAACTGTACCGCCACCTAAGTAAGTAAAGTAAGTAATATATGTGTAACTGAAAAGATTTTTAACTTTAACATTAAAACTCTTTTTGTTGTTTTTAATTTTTGTATAAACAAACGATATTAAAATAAATCAATCAAGTTTGGAAAGATATCAAAATTGCTATTTGAAAATAGAGAAATATGTTGAATATCTACGTGTACTATGTATTAAGATGATGGCCAAAAGGGGTAGTTTCAGATCTCCTTACGGTTCCGTTGACTATGGGTTCAAAAGAAGAACCGGTCGCGATACTACAGAGTAACACCGATAGGCTACGGTTAAAAAAACAAATGAGTACGAAGGCTGACTCGACTATAGAACAAATTTTCACTAAGGCGAGTTTAATTAACACTTTACTTATCTTTAATCCTGGATTTGCTATCCTTCCAATGTGGTCCTGCGGGTCCTAATAAGAGACTATCCTGCGTATGTGGTGGAAGAGATAGATCTCCGCCACAATCACTGTGTATTCTTTCACTATTTTCTTTTATTACAGAGTGCCAAACACCACTCTGTTTTTTGTAGAACATTTATTTTCTTCTTAAAAAAACTTAAAACTCCTTGTTTTTCTCACTGATAAAAATTTTTTTTTTTCAGACTGACAAATCTTATTGTTTTTCTCACTAGGTATCGTGATGTCCTGAACTCGGTCAACCAAGAAGTGAAGTCGCCGGGTCAACCGCTCCACCTCTCTTACACTCCAACACGCACACACACACTCAGCTGAGGCGAATTCAGCTATTCCGTATTGTCCAGTATGACTTAACAATTGTTTAAAAAATTATGTTTTAGACACACCTATTTTGCAATTTCGGATTGGTGAATTTTAAACTGTTCTTTTCGCAATTTTGAATAAAAAGGGAGTCACTTCCAGCGCTACCATTTGGAGGGGTAGCCTATGAAATATATCGAGAGCCCTACTAAACTATTCTTTACAGTTTCAATGTCCATTTTCTTTAGATTTTGGTTTGATAATATCGTTATTTTGGAAGTTTGTTGAGGACAATGGGTTCTGAGGGTGGGCGCATAGCCTTTTTTCTTTTTGACGTTCTTCGAGCATCATTTTATGCTGATGTGACAGTTTCGGAGTTATCGTATTTTTGAAAATTATTAAGGGGATACCCAGCGGCCGAAATTCGATGGGATTATGTACATACTCGTATAAGTACATGCATTCAAACAAATCCAACAGCACCGATATTTCCATTTACATATGTACCTAAAACATTCCATGACTAGAATCTTCGAAATCTATGGAGAATGATTGTTTGATTTACCCGAGTAAGACGAATAAGGTTAATCATATACAGAATGCGTTTATCCACCGAAGCATAGCAAGAAAATTGCAGTATATACATAGCTATTGATTTCGAGATAGAACATCGAAGAGAAATTTTTTTCTTTTCATAAAGAACAACAATTGCCTCCAAAGATTGACAATGTTACTATGATTATTTAAATATATAAATGCAAACTTTAAAACAGTAGAATTACAATACAGTAGATTAATAACACCACCCAGTAAATAAATATGTACATAATATACCCTATTTAATTAAATGTCAATTGTCAATTAATTTTCAGCTTTATCCAACTTCCGGTAACGACCTTCACTACTATAAAGTACAGTCTAGTCTAAAATTGAACCATTTCTACAAAATCAGGTGCGTGTTCTGGTCGATAATGTGGTGCGGAGTGTTGTCCTAAATATTTGACTTAACAGGTAAATATTAGTTTGGACTCGCACCATGAAACAAATTTCCAGTGCAGTTGTCACAAGAAGAATTGCTTACAATAATTTGTTGTAAAACAAATTAAAACTTATTTATTAACAAATAAAAGCTTGTTTATTAAATATATATTACAAACACAAAGACGCGTCTTGTGTTGTTAAAACTTGAGATTCCAATGTCATTTAATTAAAAAATTATGACATTTACAATGTTGGAAAGAGATTAATTTAAAGAAGAGCATGTCAGAGTAAAATACGTTATCTATGCTATGAACCACTAGAGCGCTGGATGTGTTCCAACAATACTCCCTTCCGAGGAGCTGAATTGGTTCAAGTTGTTAGGATTTTAACTTGTTTGTGTCGTCTTAAGGGTCCAGTTGAGTAGGTACTGATGGATTAGGTTGCTGTTATGAATTATTGTAAAGCTGGGGATCTGTCGATGGTAGGTGAGTTGGCTTTAATCGTTTAACGTTGATGTTGGAAATTTTGCCGTTGATGTCGATATGTTATTGGGGACCGCTTTTCATTATGGCCACCTCGCAAAAAATTTGAAAAAAATATTTTTATATGTAGAATGGGCTCCTAAACATGAATTTGAAATTTATTTTCGCTTATAGGCGCCTGCCTGACAGTTGTTGACATACCCTTAGCGGAGCGACGAAGTCGCGTGAGCGTCTAAACCCTGCGGAGAAAAGGGTGAAAACCCTGTTATCGAGCGAAGCGAGCCACCCACCCCAAACTCGCTTATAGGCGAGTTGTTGACAACTGCCTAACAGTTGTTGATATTTGAAACAAAAAAAAAACAAAAATATGTTCCACATTTATTGCATATTTCTAGGGAATTACGAATATACCTGTCATTTTTGAAAATTATGGCTACTGTTTTTTATTATCTTTATTTGTTTATTACTACTATTTATTTATAATATTTTACAATTTTAAAACAAAGAATATGATGTTAGAAAGCGGAAATTAAAGAGAAATTGCTACTTATCTGTGAATAATACCTCGAAAATGCGTTCAGTTTAGAGGTCTTTTGGGAACTTCAAATGTTAATAACTTTGTTAATAATAGTTTGCGCGCAAAATAAATTTCATATTCGTGTTAAGGAGCCCATTTTACATGTAAAAATATTTTTTTCAAATTTTTTGCGAGGTGGCCATAATGGAAAGCACAGCCTGTTATTGTTTAGTGTTAGATTGATTACCTTATGGGGTCCTAAATAGGGTTGGTCCAGTCCCTGTTTGGTAGAAGGTCTTGTCTGTTGAATGGTGGGTTCCTAGTGCCGGTCTTAACTTGCGCATATGTACTCTAAATTGTTCCATGAAAACATTTGGATCTGAAGATGGATCTTCTTGTGTGATGAATTCGCCAGAAATTTGTAGTGTAGTGCCCTATACACAAATATTCCGAAGTTGATGATTTCAGGTCCTCTTTATAACAGGTACGCAGTCCAAAAAGTACGACTGGAATTATTTCGGTCCACTCTGTATTGTGATGACAACGAATCGTTGCTCTGAACTTGCCCTGTTCGAACTCGCTTGCTCACAAATAGGTTTGCCATTGCTTTGAAGAAGGTCGATTCGAACTGAGAGCCTTGGTGTATTATGATTGTCTTAGGACATCCATGTCGTGTAATCCAGTCGGTAAAGACATTTTTGGCGACAGTATCAGCTGATATGTTTATCATCGGTATCACCTCAGCCCATCTTGAGAAACGGTGGACCATTGTCAGGCATCGTTCTTATGATATCGATATGTACTTATGTACATATGTACATACATATGTGGTCGAAGCGCTTAGTACGGACATGCGTACCTGTTTTGGATCACTGACAAGAGACACAGTTCCGATTCCAGTTGGTGATATTCTTAAGCATAAAGGCCGAGACGTACCGTTTGATAAGTTTGCATGTGGCTTTGGGTTCATTTTTTTGTTGAAACGTCTTGGGTGCAAAATCCTGGATGTCGTGTTGAGATACGATAGATAGTAACATCGTGAATTCCTTTTAGTGCTTCGATGTTAGTTGTTTCCGTCCATGATATAGGTTTTGGATCCTTCTTGTGAGTGTCCTTAACAAGTTCCTGCAATGGTGCCTGGGTGTCGGCAAAGTCTTTGATATGTGGTTGATTAAAATTGATCATGCATAAAAATTGTCGAAATTGAGCAAGGGTCTGCGGTTCCTTGTAGGATTTCAATGATTCCACTTTGTCCTTGAGCGGTTGTGAGCCTTCAGCCTATTTTGGCTAACATTTTTTTACCATGAATATTGTTGTCGTAGTCATAGATGTTGCCAATCGTGTACTAGTTAGGTATGGTTTGAGCATTTAGCCATCCTATAATCTCCACATGTTCTCCTGTCACCAGATTTTTTGGGGACCATGATTTTTTGGCCATGGACTACTTGAAAGACAACAAAATCGTTGGTCCACTATGAACTGGAATTATTCTTTTGACTTCTTCAACAATTCTGAAGCCGGTGGTCTCGTTGATGTTCCGAACGTCATATGATGTTGTTGATTGCTTGCTATGCGTTATTCCCCAGGATATTGGGAAAATCTCTGAAAAGATTTACGTCTCCTCGTCTTTACTGAGCTGCGTCATTCCGAGGAAGGATGTAGGAGATAGTGTACCTTTGACTTTAATTTGTGTTTGATCTGGAACTGTGCTTCCAGTGAAACGAACCACAATCAGGATTTTTGTGACGACATTAAGGGATCATCAGAATCTGCGAGACTAAGGAAGATCCTCTTCAGACAAACTACAGCTACAGGATGACTCCAAGATCCTTACGAATAAGTAGGCACTTCTTACGGACAAACTCTCTCGATGGAGTAAACGGTGGCGTCACAGCTTCAAACGGAAGCATAATACTTTATCTGGGCTACTTCGACATATTTGGAGCTCAGGCCGATAAAAATTTCCAAGAATAAGTCAGGTTTTTGGAAAAGAGATGGTAGCGGATGAGCCCTTACTGGGCCAACGGCAGCGCTCAAACCCCCTTAGCGGGTTGCTGACATCGGTTTAAAACCGGTCCCTCGTCCTAGAGGTTTCAAAAAATGGAACTGGCCCTCCAGGTTTGGGGTTGTGCCGTTGGGGTAACTTCCTTACCACGTAAAAAAAACCCTCAGGCTTTTACGGCAATCGAAGAACAGGCGAAGTGAATGAGGATAAAACCAAGTACATGTTGTGAATAAACAATGAAGCATCTGTCCACCGCCTAAGACATAACGTCACTGTTGACAACAGTAACTTCGAAGTGGTTAAGGAGTTTATCTACCTCGGAGTAAATATCAACTCCACGAATGACACCTTAGTGGAGATTCGACGAAAACTTACAATAGAAAACCGCTGGTACTTCGGTTTGGCGAAACAAATGGGGTCAAAAATCCTATCTCGGAAGACGAAATGTATGCTCTACAAAACTTTGATCCTACCAGTTCTGCTGTATGGAGCCGAGTGTTGAACGATAAGCAGAAAAGCAGAGCAGATATTGAACACTTTCGAAAGAAAAATTCTTCGTCGGATTTTCGGTCCCTCATGCGAGGAGAACGAATGGAGAAGAAGATGCAACCGCGAACTATATGAGCTGAACCAAGGTGTGGATGTAGTCCAAAATGCCAAAACACGTCGACTACACTGGCTCGGCCACATCGAGCGAATGGACGATTATGCTCCAGCAAAGAGGATCTTCGAATCACAGATTCGAGGCGACAAGGAAGACCGAACTTCCATTTTATGGATCAAGCTATCGCGGATACCAGATCGCTTGGTCTAGACAACTGGAAGCGTGCCGGAGATCGAAGCCAGCTAGGTTGGAATTTTTCTAAAATCTTCTGGCTACAGATTGAATATCTGTATGTAAAATCGTCGTTTAGGTATGGTTAATTTATGACCTAGATGGTCAACTTCGAGGGGGTCTCTCTTTCGAACCCACAAGCTGTGCCCGTTGGTGAGCAAGAATGTATGCGTAATTTGCCTGCAAACTCACTAATATATTCTTGCTCCCACCAACGGGAGCCACAACTGTCATAAGGGCGCAGCCATCTTGGACAATTTGTGCCAAAAATTGACAAATTGTGGAGGGGATGCTGTGTCCAATAAACAACTACCAACAATTTTCTTCGTTTCGTGGTGAATCTGTATAAAGTACGTTACATTTAAAATAGTTAAATTCAAAATGTAACGTATGTTTTAAATGACGTATACTAAATAAAAAACTAAACAAAAACATACAAACATGTATCAGAGCTAAAAACATATGTACATATTTTAATTTCTTCCACTTTGTTTTTTCAACAAACGTTAAGTAGATACGTTAGTTATATATTTTAGGTCAAATATGAAAAGAATATGTTTGATTAAAGGACATACATATGTATGTATTGAGATGGTGAACGCAAATTGTTGTGTTATCCTTAAACTGCATATCTTGTTGTCTTTCTCTTTGTTTTATTCTCTTCCTTTTAATTTTGTATTTTGACTTAACCATCTACAGTAATTTTTTCATTAAAGATTAACAGAATGGAAGGTTTCGACCAGCCTCATCGACACATAAAATTTGAGAACTAACAATTTATTCTCCTGTGAATAATTTATACATATGTATATGTATATTGTACATATTAGTACTTTAAATCAAACATTTCTAGAAATCAGTAAGCACGTAAGCAAAGAACAACCCAATCCAGTACGAAATTTCATACAAATGTAGAATAATAACACAACAGAATAATAATTATTTAAATAAAATAATTAAAAATCTAAATATCCATTTCCAACAATTTAGTAGTTACATTATACCAATTTGTTTATTTGGAGTTTAGGATGTTAAAACAATATCTTTTTTTTTATAAATAAATGAAAAACACATGTTTCATTTATTTATAATGCACTTCCAAACACACCCGCGGCGACCCACTGCCTTTGTTTACATTATTTCAGCACAATTTCAGACTGCTATACATATTTCTTAAACAGAAAAAGTGCGACAACATCTGAGTACAGATTTGAATTCAGTGCAATAAGTCGAATCGAGTGGCATAAAAAAAAATATAAAAAGTTGTCTAAAATCAAAAATATATTTACTCTTTTTGAGCTAAAAAGTAAACAAATTTTGTAAAAGGAAAATCACCTCCATTTATGACAGCCACGTGTTTAGTCGATACAAAAAAAGTATCGATTTACTGAAATTTGGTGAAAACTGTCAGCATAGATTCACTCCACTCTAATGCAAAATTACATGAGCTATTGTTTTGGACCTGTAGATGAGCTGATTAAACTTCAAATCTCTCATTACACGTATTTACCGATGGGAACGAAAGACAGGATTACGCTCCGCCCATTTGCGGGTTTTAGCGGGTTGGGGATGGAAAGTTGACTATCTAGGTACGGTTAATTTATGGTATAGATGACCCAATTTCCGGATCTTCGTATTCCTTTAAAAATTACCTACAGTCCCTTAAAAAAATGATCAAAAAGCCTTCCAAAATCGTAAAACAGCTGTTTAGAAAAGTTTTTGGATACAGAAGAGGCCAATTCTAATCTACGAGACCTAAAAATAAGGCAAGGCATGCTCTTTCAGAGGGTGTCTATTAAGTTTTAAGCAACCTGGCAATTATTGCTTTATGAGAAGCAATATTCCTGTAGTAAAATAATATTAAAAGATGGTTCGATTATAGGAAAAAGGTTCACTACTAAACAGAGCTCGTATCAAGAACTTTTTGATTAAACATCATTAGGCATATATATTATAGACTCTAATGACAGCGTGAGGTGAGGTGTAATTTGACTGATTTAGAGTGTAATGCTATTGGGATTCGGTGTGGGGAAGTTTAGTATTAATGCCAATGCTGCATTTCTATTAGACAGTAGAAGTAACTTTAATTTTCATTTCAAACTGAAAATTATAATAGTAACTAAATAATAAAAGTAAATAAAAATAAAATAAAATCAATGAATAAAATAAATTATAAAATAAAAATAATAAGTAATAAAAATATACAAAATAAATTATAAAATAAAAGGAGGAAGCCAAGTCCAAAAAACTGAAAAAGATGAAATCTCAAACTGCAAGTCAGAGTAAGTACACTTCTTTGTTTTGACCGACCCTGCTTAAAAAAATTTTAATTTTAACCAAAGAAAACAAATGGCTGTCGTACAACGAATGGGAAAAATGCGTGACAGATCTCAGAGGTGCATTTGTAAACAACATTTTTTTAATAATTCTTTTATATTAATTATTAATATTGTTCTAGATACATAGAATAGAAGAATAAAATATATACACAACAAAAACAACTGATATATTAATTGTTCGAAAGGACTATACAATTCGCTAACATCTTCTTACCAGTGACGTGGCTAACCACTTCGTACTATCGAAATGGCATACTCCTTTTCCATAGCTAAGTGGCTATTGGCTAACCATTTTGTACTAGCGAAATCGATATCCACTTTTCCCTATTGAAGTGACTGGGAAAGGTTGTGTGTCGTACCGCTCCGTCCCTGCTAATGACATCCCCATGTAAAATTCGTTAGGGAAATGCAAGGCCGGTGGTTAGACAGGGCGTCAGTACCCATCACCGATAGTCAGGGTAATCGCTAGTGCTGTACCGGTGCGGCCGAACTACAGGGTAGTTTTATCTCGTGCTAACAGTAAGAACAGTAAGCAACGGAAACGGTTCGATGGAGTGATCGGGTTGCTTTTTTTTATTTTTTGTTTTTAGTCTTTTTGTGCTATTGTGAAATCACACGACGGTTACCGAAAGGCCGGAACAAGAAGTGTGTGGGATATGCGAAGGGAATTATTAATTTTGTATTGGACACGATTTATGAAGGTAAGCAGTGATTTAATTGCTTGATCTGGGGATGAAGATTTTGAGTGCACCGCGTACGCCTCGTCGAGGATTATTTCGGTCAAATTGAATAGGCCTATACGGCACGGTTCGACGCAAATCCGAATTGTGACTTGGTGATAATGTGGGTGGCGATCTGTCCGGTCAGGGTCATGTTAAATCCGGAACAGTAGATCAACATTTGGCACGCGAAACCTGTTGCGATTTACCTGTAATTAAACTTCCAAAGTTCGGTAGAGACATTTTTGACTGGCCAACGTTTAAGGAATTGTTTACCTCGCTTGTGTATAACGAAACAAATATTAAATCTGTCAATAAGCTCCAGTATTTACATGCCAGTTTAGTAAGCGACGCGGCCCAGTGAGTAAGAAACACAGGTATTACTAGTGCCAACCTCGTTGCCTCTTGGAAGCATTACTACTTAATTACGACAACAAGCCATTTACCATTTAGTGTAAGAGCCCACAGTGTATAAGTGTGAACCTCTCAAATAACTAACAACAAATACGGAAGTCTGGAAGCATTTTTGCCAAATAGTTATCATGAGTTTATTTATTTAAGAAGCCAAAGTTATTTGTAATTTATTCAAAAACTAGGAATCCAGGCGTTTAATATGTATTTATATTCCATGTTAAAGTTTTTTTAATAATCGGTAAAGCAATGAAAAAACGATAAATGTTTACAAAACGGGTCTCCCCCCGATTTTGATAAAATTTTAGTATGAGGTAGAGGGCATTTTTCTGAGCATTTTGATATACACATATACATACATACATACGTAGGGGTCGCAAACGAATAGTTTACGAGATTTCACTTGCTTGGGATAACTGTTGGATTTGGAGTTGGTGCGAGGTTGGGTATGTGCAAACTTTCTTTAAATCCATGCGAAACATGCTAAACATGGATATAAAAGAACTTTGCATACATTCAACCTTGCACCTACTCCAAATCCAACACCATGCCCCCGCCATATATATTCCTATATCTCGTAAACTATGTATGTTTGCGATCCCTAAATATACGATTCGAACTTGAGATTTGAATCAAAATTAACATTACTATAATAGAGAAGTCCAAAAAAGTGACTCCGCCAATTCCGTTTGTCTGTCTGTCTGTCTGCCTGTATATATCTGGATTTGCTTTAAATGTCATATCTGGGGTCTGTGGGATGTTCCCTAGAGGCGAAATAGAAATTTTCATTCTTTCGATTTCACTAAAAATGGATTTTTTCGAAAACGGCTCTAACGATTTTGATAAAATTTCATATGTATATGAGTTATTGGGCATATATTATTAGATGGCGTACCACGTTTTGCGCAAAAAATATGTACATACATATTACGTAAATTTAACAATTTGGCTTTTTCTCAGAATGAACAGGCCTTGAAATTTTCTTTAATTCACCTGAACACTGTGTCACGCCCACTTCTTGAGGGCGTTTTTACGAAAAACAAAAATTTTTTTTACATAACAGATACATCTGTTTAATGTTATTACTTCCATTAAAAATGCAGAATCCCACGCCCACTTTATTAGGCCTCATGTTTCTTACACAAGAACAAGACCTGAATTTCAGTGCTTATAATATTGTAAACTTATAGCATTGAGGTGCAAGTACATATGTATGACCCAGTTGTGCACTTTATTTTTAATCGGAAAGAATAACCTTAGAGATAAATTTAAAACAAAAATATTTATTAATATTCAAATAAATAAAAACGACGATTTTGCATACATATATCCAATCCGTAGCCAGAAGATTTTAGAAAAATTCCAACCTAGCTATTTTGTGGCGACAAGAATTCATGTTATCATCTCTTCCAGAAAACTTTAATTTTTTGAGATGTACATATTTACCAATAAAGTTCACCACACCTAATAATCGTTAAACCTCCTTACTATTAGTTGATGCTTTCATATCTCTGATAGCCCTCGTTTTTTCTTCGTCAACTCTTATTTCCCCTTCCGAGTATGACTGGAGCCTAAGTAGCTTATCTTTGTTTCACCGAGCTCCGACTTTCCTTTGTTAAGCATCATCCCGTTTTCACTAATTTTCTTTAATACTGCCTCTACACACTCATTGTGTTCCTCAATATTTCTTCACCTTTCAAAAATATCATCGATATGAACCACGCAATTTCTCATTCCTGCCAAGATTTTTGACATTTTTTTTTACAAGCCTCTGAAGCCGGTGTAATGCCAATAGGTAATCTGAGACAGTTAAATCTACCAAATGGGGTTAAAAACATCTTCAACTCCTGGGATTCTTGTGACAACGGGACTTGCCAAAAGTGACTGTCGGCGTAGAACTTCGGGAAAAATGTTTGCTTAAGCTGATATAAATTCTAATGCCCTCCTTCTTTGGGAAAACGACCAGGAGCGCCCACCACTGTGATGCATTTTCAACGGTCGCAATTACCCCGTTTCGTAACATTCTCTCTAATTTTTGTATAACAATTGGCAACAAATGGATTTGTACAAATCTAGAAGTGGAAATGGCAAAGGGCTTCGCTTCAGCTCTCGATTCAATTTTGTACGTCTTCTTTAACGTTCCCAAGCTTATTTCCTTAAATTCTTCAAACCAATTGCTAGATGAAATTGCAAATAGTTTTTTAATCAATTCTAGTTTTTTTTATTCCTGGTTTTCCCAGGAATTCTCCTTGATCACATAAATCACCTTCTTGATATAATTTTAAAATATTACATCGGTCGCCTCAATTATTGTTATTTCGTTCACGTTGTTTTTTCGATTAACGTTCCCTTACATTCGATTTACATCGTTGCTCGAAATGCTTATTTCACCGATTTAATGCACGTGGAGGCCTTTTTCGCACTTGCCTTAGATAATTAAATTTTTTATTTACTTCGCATTTTCTTGGTCTCGAAAACGACGTATATCGAGGACTTCCTATATTTGCAAGAATCGAGTTCCCAATGTATCTTGTTCGCTTATACTTATACATACACTGCCGCTCATCTGAATAGGTTCAATTTTGTTTTCACCTTGTCGTTAGCCTCTCTTCATATATATTGCAATCACATATATTTGTTATATATGTAATGAAAAAGCATCATTAGACGCTTAGTTTGAGAGAAAAAATTTTGTCTTGGAGCTTGCCGTTATTGTCACACACTAGCTTGAGCAAATGCATTCATAAAAACAAACACATTTTTTGGCTCATCTGAATAGGTTCAACGAATGAAATGGAATAAAACAAGAATAGTAATTTTATTTTAATGATTTATTTTGCACTTTTGTATAGGTAGGATTGTAAGAACAATAATTAATAATGAGTATTGCCGCCTTTTTTTAATAGAGTCTCGTAAATTCGATTTGGTATAGAACCGTACAATTTTGCAAGGTATTGAAGCGAAATTTCGGTCCAAGCTTTTTTAATTGCTTCGATTAATGACTTTTTGTCTTCGAATTGTCTCCCTGACTCGTATACTTTACGTGAAAGTAGTCCCCACACATTCTCTATTATGTTTAGGTCAGGAGAGTATGGAGGCCACACCAGCATCTGAACATTTTGGCTCTCAATCCACTGTTTTACCGTCCTTGCTGTGTGGATAGGAGCATTATCATGTTGGAATGTCCACGATATTGGTCCAAACAGGTCAAAAATTTGTGGGAAGGCCTTTTCTAGCACACCTTTGTAACAATTAGCATTCATTCTCGACGAAATAAATTGGAGTTCGAAGGTTCCGTAGATGGAAATAGCTCCCCACACCATGACACTGCCTTCACAGCTATGCATACGGCTTAAATAATGTTCCTCTTTTCAAAGGTCATGAAAATAATAATTATAGCCGTCAGGGCCCTCTAAATTAAACTTTTTTTCGTCTGAAAAAATCACATTTTGCTACTCCGACTTCCACGACATGTATTTTTTACAAAATTGGAGACGAATTTCTTTTCTAGATTCGTTAAGTGGTGGTTTTTTCTGAATTTTTTTTCTTTTCAAATGTTTAGCACTTTTAATAACCCGTTTTACTGTCGCCAAACTACATTTTACACCTGTTTTTATCTTTATTTTTGACGCGGAATCATGAGAATTTGAAGCTGCTCTGATGATTGCACGTCTATCGGCTTTTGATGTGGCCCTATAACTTCCACCTTTCATATTTTTTCCATACTGTTCGACATTTCGCAAATAACCACTTACTACATTTTGACTTCTGTTAATTTTCTTCGCAATTTTAGTAAAATTGACCGACGCAACTACACGTAAACTAAAGTTTTTGCTGTTGAACCTATTCAGATGAGCCAAAAAATGTGTTTGTTTTTATGAATGCATTTGCTCAACCTAGTGTGTGACAATAACGGCAAGCTCCAAGACAAAATTTTTTCTCTCAAACTAAGCGTCTAATGATGCTCTTTCATTACATATGTATATAACAAATATATGTGATTGCAATATATATGAAGAGAGGCTAACGGCAAGGTGAAAACAAAATTTAACCTATTCAGATGAGCGGCAGTGTACTTGTACTTTATATCGCTCAAGTCTCTTTCCACTCTTACTTTCCGTCGGCAATAACTCCATATCACTTCGATGAATAAAGTCCCAAGCAGGTGGATAAATTTTTCTGCAGTCTCATAGCGAAAACAAATCTGCTGTAATGTAATGCGTGGTAATCGGGCATCATAAACAGAAGGCCACGCAAAAAAAAAACCTTTTAATTGAGTACCTACCCAAATACGAAATATTAACCCATTCTCACCCTACCAATCGTGTAATCTAAGAAAACGAAACATTTATCAAACAAACCAAACCATTATCAACTAAATTTATTGCAAATTGTACAAGCGTCTAACATTCCACGCCTTCATTCGTGTATCTAATAAAAATTCGATTCCATAATTCTTCTTCTAACGGTCCACCAAGTCGCGGCACCTCAAAATTGGATATTCACTTTTCGGCCAAAAAAACACCTGCACCTATTCCTTTGCGGGAAATTTTCAATTGAAAAATTGAATCTTGCTCTACATGCCGAACACAGGTACAACGTCAAAGTGATTTAACGCACGTCCACATTTTAAGTCAAGTGTTTTCCCTAAGCGGCATAATTAATTTCAACTACAAATTCGAAGGAGCACCGGCGAACAAGAAACCCCTCCAGCGTACTTGCTTCACTGAACGCGTGCAACATTGCATGATATAAACGACACGTTTCTCTACTGTTAGGCTTGTCCAGCGTGGGAGGAGCGCTTTATACCAATGGTAAATTATGAGCTAATTCAGTTGAAAAATATTTCCAAATAAGAACACCATCCTGCTGTAGGCGCACAGCACAATCCCGAATAGTAGAAACCTTTTTTGAATAAGTTACACACTGGGGACAATTTTATCCAAGAGAGCGAAAAATCATTCGTGCCGTAAATGAGTTTTAAGTGCATGGGAGAACGCTTTGCCGAAAATATTGTATCAACCACATTCATCGACCACCTGAGCAACCTGCAATGATAAACTGCCACTAATCGTATAAAGTGGTCAGTTAGGTAACAGCCTTATAAAAACGGTAAAATGCAATTAGACCCACACCCAAAGTAAATTCAGCGGGAGTATCTTTTCACCGAAATAAATTATAAATGCAGATCGTGACTTGTTCATTAGGAGGCACCTCCTTGTTGGCGTTTGGAATGTACGGCACAGAGGCATTACAATTAGATATGCTAAAGAAGCTTTCTCCTTAGGCTCCATAGAGAGAGAGTATTTTCTGGAGCACTATTCACTTCGAAGTCTATAAAGCATAATTCAACTTGGATATATGTATGTATGTCTGCAACACAGTCAAGAGCCATCGTTTGCATGTCCAAAGGAGACAATGTGACGTTGACAATGACAGTATTTGTTGTTCAACTTGTTAACTAAATAAAAGAAGGAATAAATGGTTGTAGCACATTCCAATTCGTCTTTTCAATCGCACTCGCCTACAATTGAGTGTGTTTGAATGTCGCTTAAATAAAAGAGTAGGAGTCAGGCAACAGGACGACTTACGATAAAGATACAAAAACCATCTGTCAGATAGTAATCTTCGCTGTAATGCCTCTGGGCATGCGAACATCGAGATTAAGCTGAGAAATCGGGTTTGTCGCACAGAAGCTATTTCCTCTTCTTGAGTGATCATCGTCGGATGATCGTACCAGCCAACACTCAGTGTGTATTCTAAATGACAGGATATGGGTGACAAGATTTTCGACATGGATTAGCATGGTAGTGCAAACAGATATCGAGGAAAAACCATCACACCCGGGCACGGTCATTTGTAGCAGTCATTTGCACAAAAGAGTAAAGAGGTATGATCAAAAGGCTGCCCTACTGTGGTCACAACGAATCTTCCTCACTTTGTGTGTTTAGTTAAATGGAGTGTGTAGCAGTTATACGGTCGGTGTTGTGGTCTTTTGTTTGGGTGGCTGTCTGTGCAGCATTGCAACATCGATAAAATGCTGCTCAATTGCTGTGATCAATCTTCAAGCGATCAATCCAATTTGGAGACGCAATCTTTGCCGTCAGTTCATTCCCTGCGGCCGTCTTCTTTTTGGAGTGGTGTTCGGGTTTGTTTTGTTATCTCGTCTTTGCGACTTCCTTTCAGCAGTGCCTTGTATAGTGACTGCGGGGTTGTCGTCTGTTGGCATCTACAACGGTGATACATATAAATAACTCGTTAGTCTTTGGTGACAAAAAGCGCGTGAATAGGCTGTCACTGGTATTGCTGCTGGCCATAAATTGATTTTCTTTGTGTGCTAATGATAGAGTATCTGTTGCGTTTTGAAACTAAGTATTTCGAATGGTAAATGGATTAGATGGATTTTTTCTTCGAAACTGGTCCTAAGATTATTGTCAAATATATATTTATATAGCTTTTATTATATTTATATATTTTAGACTCGATAGTGATCTTGTTCCCCATTATATGGAACATATTTTAGAACGGGACTACGTACATATGTACATACATAGTATACACAAATGTACATATGTATGCACATGTATGAGCAATAATTTCTGAAAGCCGATAAATGTTTGATCGTTACATTTCCAAGTATATTGTGCTTTATATGCGTGACTGATAGACGCCCACTTTTACATAACTTTGTTAAGAAAATTTCTAGTTTTTAATAAACATAGATTGATATATAGAGAAATAAGTGAGGCACAGACGATTTAGCATTTGTCCGTCCGTCTGTATGTCACTAATTTGTGAGCCTTAAATTTTGACCTAGGATGATGAAATTTCGTATTTGAATTTTTGAGAAACAAAAGCAGTACAAGTACAAAATTTTAAAAATCCATTCACTGCAACGCGCACTTTTTCATAACTTCACTATTTAACATAAAATAAAAAATTGTATTAAGACCAAATATTTAGATATTCAGATTAGTCATTCACCCGCATAACAGTTTTGGCCATCACCTCTTTTTGGGGCCATGTAACATCCTCAAACGGTCGAGGTTATCGTAGTAGTTCAATAAAAAAAATGCGGTATGCTACGCCCACTTTTGTAGGATTCATGCAAAGGAAGAAGAATAGGGTATCAAAAGATCCGTTCCAAACGGATTGCAACTGCTGTATGTTTTCACCTTATTTTGGGTTTTATCTATATCAGCAAGTATGTATGTACTTTAAGTACGTACTGTGATAAGTAGGCAATCATTTTAGTGTCGTCTGGAAATAACATTTAGATTAAACGAAAACGCAGGCGAATTTGTAAAACCCGGACTTTCACTTAGTAGTTCGACGCACAAACCACTATGTCAGGGCGTTCGACCTCAATATTTGTTAAAATATTTTTCTGGGGGTAAGGGCGCCGTGGTTAGTGCGTCGGACTATTGAGCGAAAGTCCTGGTTTAATTTCTCGTTTACTGTATTTTTTGTATAATGTTTATTATTTTGATATGAACGATCCTTACGATTCGACTGATCGATTTCAAGTCGTTAAATTTTTCGCGCAAGGTGCTATACCTACAGATCGTCACCAACACGATTAACTTGGTTTGAGGAATTTACCAGGGACGCTGGAAACTTGGTCAACGACTCATACATATATACGATCTGCGAACATACTTAGTTGCTCTTGCGGTTAGGTACTCTCGAAGGCCGATAAACACGTTCAAAGGAAAGTGACAGTTTATTGTTCCGGAACTTTTTAACCCTAGAAAGATAAACTGCGCCTCGGAGGCGCCCGCGAAATACATATATTTTCTGTTCCTTTTTGTTATGGATTTATAAAATCCTACTTTACTTAGAAAAAAGAGTAATATATGTTCATGTTTTACTTAATTACTAATAATGTAACAACAAAATGAAGTAATAAAAAATGAAGTAAATAAAAAATATTTATTTTATTTTGTAAAAAAAACGCTTTTTTTGATTGTGCGCCTCGCAGGCGCATGTTTATCTTTTCAGTACTAAAAAATAAGATTATCTTTCTAGGGTTAAGAGAGAGGGATTGACCAAATCGTTTCCGTTTGCGCTAGATTTCATGACACGGTGATTTAAAACAATTTCCAACCTACTCTCATCTCTATCTCAATTTCTCTCAAACATCGGTTACTTATTGTTTTTTTATATAAAACGTTTATTTGACGTTTATTTGTATATTGAACTAGCTTAAACCTCGCCCGCTTCGCCAGGCACACCCACAGCGCATCTAATGCAATTTTGTTATACTCAGCTGTATGTACTACAACGTTATTGCACACAAAAATGTCTAAGTTTTGTTCAATGTTTTTGTAATTTCCTATCACCTTTGTTCCGTAATTATCTAAATTTTAAAACAAAAACTAACTAAATCGGTTGAAAATTACGGGCGGTAGAGGGAAACATACGCATTTTACCACTTAGTTTTATATACATATAAATGTAACAAAAAAACAAACGATTTTTTTTAGTCAAAAAAAAAAAAAATATAACAAACAAAAATGAACACAAGGCACTCAAGGTTGACAGTATTAAATTTTATATTATTTACATATGGGTATAAGTAAATTATTACGCAAAAACAAAATGTTTAATGATGGTATAATCAATACAAATAAGCTCTTTTTTTAAGAAATATTACCTTAAACTAAATCCGTAAACTAATCTTAATAAAAACTACTTATGTACTCGTATACATAAAAGATAAAAAAGTAACATCAACACTGAACTAGCTACCCTAGTCCTAACCATAATTACAACTACTAATTACATAATCCACCTTATACTAAAAGGAAAAAAGAAAACATACAAGCAAACAAACAATTATAGTGCAGCAAAAGACACAATGTCAGTCCTGAGTCTCGTCAAGTCTAACGTCATGTCAAGCCACACCCCCCAGTTAAGCCAGAAGTACTTCTCTGGATTAACCTGAAATTTGTCAGTTCTTTCAGGAATAGACATGTTGTATCTTCAAATAATGTTAGCTACACTCGAGTCGCAGGGCGGTTCATACACTATCGAGTTGTCTGTTGCTCTACGATAAGCATGATAGAACGTAGGCACATTTTGCATATCGTGGATGTATCCAAGGCTGTCAAGGTACATGAAAGCTTCTGGTGGAACGTGACCCAACTCTAACAATTCCTTGAAGAAAAGCGAATTCTTATAGAGAGCCGGCCCACATACTACATTGTTCTCTATAACCTCTGCCGATCGCGCAATATGATTGCGCATTAAATTAATTACGAAACTATCAACACGCCTCGTCGTAAATATTTTTGTTTGAAATAACCCAGGGACTAGTTTCTCACAACCATTCGGGTTGTGCGAAACTAGGCCCAGATAACCCTGTAATCCTTCCAGAAGGATTTAAAAAGAACTAACGGAAATATTTTTGTTTTCATATTTCTCATTCTTTGACGGACGAAGACTCAGGGACTGAAGATAATCCGATCATAGATAATGCGCCAAAAAGTCAATTACATTCCGAAGTTGTCGTCAACATCACCAATCAGGACAACGAGGAAATACTAGAAGCAGATACGTCTTCAAATACAGACACTTGCTGCGGTCAATATATCAAACGTTCCCGTTTCGAACAACAGGTATCTCCTGCACCACCAGAAGGTAAAAAACGAAGAAAGTTGGGAACAAAAAAGACTGCCGCAAGGTCTTTCAATTGGATACAAAATGAGCTACTTCAAACCATGGGAGAGTTTTCTGCTATCTTGTCCTGCAATTTAGAGCCAGGAAAATCATTATTAAATTATTAATTATTATTATTAATTGTTATTACTAATTATTATTATTTAATTATTATTATTACCTTTGACCTTTGACCTTTCGGCCTATTTCATTACCATTTCATTGCCCTTTGTGCCTATTTTTCTTTTACCTAGTTCATTTAGTTTTGCACATTTCCATACAAGTTTTGACTTAATGACAAGGAATCAAGTATCATGATGAGAGCTTGGCTATTTGACCTTATAGCTAAATATATGTATCACAATTGACGCGGTTACTGTCAAGATTGATTTCAACGAATCTATCTATGGTATAACTTCCATCCTAAAAGTTGCTGGTACTTTTGCCCATAAATTGGTTGATTGGTTCTAAGACCGAATAGTCCTGCTCCAGTTCCTTCATTAGTTCCTTAGACTCATATGTGCCGATGAATTTTTATTATGGGTTAATGGTTCTTATGTTCAATTCGCCAATATTCAGGTTGAGTTTCTTGCTTCTTCCTTCTAAGTATTCTAATTCTGTGGGGCTAGGTTTATATTTAGGGAATTTGTAGGTATCCATTAAAATACACAGGTTTGGGTTTTAGTTTTTTAAAAAGTTTTCGAATACTTTTACATGATACATACAGATTTTGGTCTGGCGATATAGAATATCAATTCCGTTTTCACGCATCAATTCGGAAAACGTATCAATGATATTCATATACACATGTAGATATTTTAATAATATCATAAACACCACATCACATTCAGTAGATTCAAATAGCACAGTGCTTGAATGAAAAATCGATGCACAGATATGTGTTATTACTATTTAAAAGTATCTGTTTTTAAAAGACTTACTCGTTACCAAAGTACATTAACGCACATGGTAATGCTAGGTTTGAATTGCTGGATAAATAAAACTTGTTTAATTTCCCTACGTTGTCGTTCTAGTAAATACATATTTTTTAATTTTTATTTATTCATTCAATACATTTAGACTCAAAATTAAGAACAACTGAAAGAAAGAAATAAATTTGTTAGGCCTGCAACATTCTGTGGATACTGTTGCAAAAGAATTTCGCTCCAAATTTTTTAGCCACCGATCATGATTGTTTTTTTTTAAACGCCCCCAAAAAGTGGGCGGGATTCTATATAATGTTCAAATGAATTATATAGAATCTTACCGCTTATAAATTTTCTCTTTTTAATTTTTTTTTTCCATTTCTAGTTCAAATATTGAAGTATTTGGATTTCAAAAAGTTGGCGTGGCTATTTTAAAATTTGGTAAGCCACGTCTTTCTACACCAACATTTGTTTAAAGACTCAAGACTTGTCCTAAGCAATATTGAACTTGCCATTGTATTGAGGATGGTAGATAAGTGCCTGACAGGTTGGAAGTCGCTGGAAATATTGCAATGGTATAAGAATTTTTTTTTTGCATGAATTATTGAGACTTACCAATCTAAAAGCTTAAAAATTTTAATGAATCTTTTTGTGCACATAAGTGTAAGTCGATGACCGAGCTGAGAAGAGTTATCTCAGAGGAATTTGAAGATATACTACCATCCGCATTAAAGACTCGTTAATGAATTGCCAATACCGATTAGGTAAATTTTTCAATACTTTAAGGAAAAATCGACTAATTATTAATTTTAGTGTCGCATTAATATGAAAGCACATGATTTCAAAATGTGTTCTGTTTCTTTTTTTCAATTACATATACATATGTAGATATGTAATGTAATGTAAAGAAAGTCGATAAAATAAATATCTAAAGTCTAACGTGCTGTGCTCAATCTTTACTCATTCAGTCTTTTAATTTCACGCATAAACATATAAAGAAAAATAACCGTCAATCAAATTTAACTTGATTAAGTGATTTCACTTATATCAGAGATGCCTAACAACGTACCACCATGCTGCGAACACCCATAAATAGAACCTTACCTGCTGTGAAAACAAGCCAAATTGTACCGACATGTCCGTCATCATCGTTAGTACATACATACATACATTCAGTACAGCTTCTGTCCCGGTATTGTAGTGAGCCTCATTGTATTATCGTTAAAGTAAATTGATTGAATTAAATGATTCTGCAGTAATGACGTTCCTCGGTTAAAAGAAAGATACCCCATCTCAATTAGTTCAATAGCTAGTACGAGTCCTCTCTATGTAACCATTTTATGTAACAAGTTTTTAGTGTACCTCATGTTTTGAAAGACCATATTCGATTTGATTATTATTTCGATGTAGAGATAATCGATTGTACTGACAGTTTTGACTAATTCTGGTTATTGCTGTTCACCGCTGTCTTATTTGATAATTTGTAGCAAACATATTAGAGTAAGTTCTAATCAGTAAAGGTTTGCATTACTGACTACAGAGTCATTGAAAAGTAAATTAAGTTGTTGTCGTCTGCAAAAATAAGAAAAAAACGGTAATTGATAGGAGGTGAGTACTTACATATGTACATATATAGGCTTACGAAGAAGTTAAAATGCAGAATATGATCCACACGATCCTTATTGCGGAAAAATGTTAACTGTTGACAAATTTTAAGAGAACGGTCTCATAGTGCTTTCTAATCACAAATAGTCTAGACACACTGACTCATGTTCCAATTTAAGCTGTAGTCTATGATCCACTGATTCTGACATATGTATGTACATATGTATGGACGTGTACTTAAGCTACCTGTCCCGGACATGGTTTTACAATCTTAAAGTCGGGGTTAAGGCTTGTGTTGATTAGTGATAGGCTTTTTACATTGGAATTTGTTTTTTTATAATTTTTTTTTTAATCTGCTCACCTTCAAGGTCTTGTAACAATTATGGAGGCATATCCCTGATTAAAAAAGTTCTTCCGAACTATTCCAAATGAACTGGATTTCGGCAAGGAGATGTGTTATCATAAGACGTCTTTAATCTCCTGCTGGAACAGATCTTTAACAAACAGTTGGCTACAGTGACTTCGAAGGAGTTTTCCTACCTCGAAGTAAATATCAACTTCACGAACGACACCTTAGTGTAGATTCAGCGAAGACTTACACTAGGAAACCTCTGCTACTTCAGTTTGGTGAAACAAATGGGTTCAAAACTCGTAACTCGGAAGATGAAATGCATGATCTACAAAACTTTGATCCTGCCAGTTCTGCTATAAGGAGTCGAGTGCTGGATGATAAGAAGGAAAGCAGAGCAGATATTGAAAAGTTTCGAGAGAAAAATTCTTCGACGAGTATTTGGTCTCCTATGCAAGGAGGCGAATGGAGGAGAAGATACAACCGCGAACTCTATGTACTGTACCAAGATGTGGATGTAGTTCAAAAAAGCCAAAACACGTCGAATACACTGGCTCGGCCACATCGAGCAAATGGACAATAACGCTCCAGCAAAAAAGATTTTCGTTTCACAGCCCCCAGGTTGGAGACGACAAGGAGGACCAAACCATCGTTTTAAGGAACAAACGATCGCGGATGCCAGAGCGCTTGATCTAGACAACTGGAAGCAGTGTGCCCGGGATCGAAAAAAGTGAAAGGCTGCTCTGTCTTAGGCAGATACTCTCCTCGTGTCGGGAGCCCGTCAATTAATTAAGTCACGCTCACGGTGTTATGAATACACTTATTATATACGAGCATGATACGAGCGGCAGATTTTTACCTAAGCCTAAGAGTTTTCACTCTTTTGCAAATGATGAGAAGTTAGGATAGAGAACGTGGTGTAGTGGTTTGAAACTCAGATCCATGAGGTTTAAATACACCATGGGTGACGTCTGTAATAGTCAGGAAGTTTTTGTATAACATTTTTGCATTCGGTTTAGCTCCTATTATATAATTCAAGTGTTTATATGGTGTAATATCAAGAATTGAGTGGTTATAATTGCGACTTGAACCAGCAATCTACTATCTAATGATCGAACGGATTTCCACTACACCGTTGCTACACACGATAATACCACAGAAGTACAGTCCGTCATGAAAGTCTACATACAGCGCTGAAAAGTGCTAAATTTGAATTGAATTTTTGGTTTTATTCTTGTTTTCTTTGAATTATTGTGAGGATATGATTTGTTTTGTTTTGAATCATGTTTTTAAACAATAATAATGTTATCTAATAAAAAACAAAATTGAAATTTTGTCTATAAATGAGGATTTAGCACTTTTCAGAGCTGTATGTAGACTTTCGTGACTGACTGTACATACTGCTCTGTTTCACCCGGTTTATGATTATGTTCCTCTATCCACTATTTGATAGTACCTAACAAAAAATTCAGTTGGAGGACCATTTAGATGATGCCAATGCCCTAATATGATTTGTCGAACACATGTGACAGTATATCCCAACATACTAACGTTATCATTGAGCATCTCGTTATCGGTTGAATTGCTCCGAAGCTGGACATAGTTAGCAATGACTTTTGCAGGAAATTCAGGAGTAAGAGAGCATAGTTCACTTCATTTGCACATATCCTAGCCTTTGCTCTCAACAGAGCCTAAACTCATAAAATAAATTGCTTTATCAATGGAGCTCTCACAAATAAGCAACTTATGTATGTATGCGCATATGTATGTGTATGTTCGCAAAAATTTCATGAAGGTCTACTTATTTCCTAAATTGTTTTGTATTTACGATTAGTAGGTACTACTTTACGAAAGCAAATATGTATCCTAGTAAAAACCTTATCATTCTCAAAGTTCTCATAAAAATAGGTGTCTTGATTAATAGTGTTTTACAACTGTTATAGAATTTTACAAAGACTGTGCCTTAAAAAAGGAAAACAAGAAAACCGAACCCCTTTACTTTTTGTATTAAATTCCATAAATCTAAAAGTGTTTCTTTTTACACAACCGCAGCTTTTGAAAATCCCGCTTGATTTATCCCATGGGGCCAACTTAAACCAAAGCGTATCTGTCAGCCGGAAATAATATGATTGCCCATTCCAAGGTGTACAGATTATCAATCGCACCCACCTGTGAGGTGCACAATTTTTCCCTGGAGACTACACGTCAGGAGCTAAATCAGAGATTGACGTAAGATATCCTTGTTTAGAACAAAGATAATTATGTTGCACCGTCGAATGAGATTTCAATTTTGATAACACTTCTACCCAAGCACCCTTTGAGCTAGTTTGCCGTTCTGGTGCCATAATAATGTTACAACTAATTTATGAGGTGCTGTGCTTGCCAGAGATATTACCAACACACACACAGTTAGTGACAGTAGTTATCTGTTCTAGAAAGCTTCACTTCAAGACATATCGACGATTTCATGTGCAATATAATTCACTGATTTCAATTATTGATACCATATGTCCAAACATGTGCTCCCACATTGCTGCGCCGCAATAAGAATGAAAAAGTTACGTTAATTGAAAGACATGTACGCAGAAAAACAGATCCACATCCACAGATGGTAGCTAAATCGAACTCGCCGCAAGGATCTCTGGGCGTCAGTTCCAAAATCGATTCGTGTACTGTTGAACGAATATAGAGCGTTACAAACAACAAGATGAAGAACTACAGCAAAGAGTGCGCTAAGCACAAACTATAAACACATTATTTATTTTATGAGGGTAAGCCTTATGCGAATTTATACTTCCAAAGCCACCTCAACGTCCGTCGTCCAGCATCTTCCAAATTGACCAATGATGCTGAACATATATGGTCTGACGGATAACAAACGAACATCGATGGACCGACCGATCGATCTGCAAACCGGCAGAAGTGAACATATCACAGCTGGTTGTTTCTTCGCACACGTAGAAGTCAATTGTAGCTACTACCTACTACTAACGAACAAATAGCTGGAGATTCCTCTGTAGGAAATTAAAACAAAAAAAATATACCATAGGATTAAAAGAGCTGACTTACAGAATGTGATACGATTACCAACCTTTTGCTAGTACAACATGTCAGCTTTTGATGCACAATATCCGTAATCATATAAATCATGTTCGAAGAGGGATTCATTAAAACGTTCTCGTTCGCTTCCATTTCCTACGCATGTCAAGTTTGTTCAACTCGTATTCGGTTTATTAGTGCATCATCTACTTGAATGTGCTTTTACTGACACTCGACACCAGATACACGACAGTGAGTGTTTCTGTTAAGGCTGTACACCGAGTTTTTGTGACCGAACCTCCTAAGTGCGACTTCCTTTGGTAGACAGTCGAATAGAAGAAGAATAAAAGTTCACGGTCAATGTCACCGATGTGTGTTGCCATGATTACAGGACCTGCACAGTACGTACTACACGCTTATGCGTTATGCGAGCATTGCGGGAACTCCCCGAGAATATATGTATGCGTCTCGTTGATGATTGAACTTCAAGTAAAAACATAGTGTTTTCGATTCTTACATCTTGTTCATGCTGCAACAAACATGGTATTGTTGTGATGCTTGTCAATAGTGGACGCATTGAAAACGCAAACATTTCTTGTATTGTTTTCTTTATTTTATTTTTTTACTGGACGTTGTATGCGGACAAGTAAACCTCGGGGGAATGGTAAGGCGCAATGGAATGAACAATTGAACTAAAAAATGTTTGTTTACAGAAATAATGAAACTCACGAAGTTCCACTTTTTCTCGTAATAAAATTAAAATCAATAAACCAGTCAAGACTTTCATTAGGGTTTTAATAAAATTCCAATTACATATGTATACTACAAGTACGTAAATATATACGTATGTTTGTAAGTAAATATATATCATGAATACATACATGCATATACATATGTATGGATATATACGTACATATGTACCTATACATCTACGTAATTTATACTCGAGAGGGGTTATATTACATATATTATAGGGGCATAATTAGTTTGAAACAGTACAATTATATACATATGTACATTATGTACATATTTCATTATACTGGCCACTAAATCCCTAACCTACCCTTACAAACAAACGATAATTAGGAAAATCAAATAGTAACTGCTTTCTTCACGAAAAAAGGAAATCGGGATCAAAGTATTACAAAGTACTCGGATGTATTAACGCACATACAGACATATGTACGCATACATGTACATAATATGGACATACATATGTACATATGTACATATAAAGAATCAGTGGGATGTAGTGTTTTTGCTTGTAATTTGTGAGCCGCGCTGTGCAAAATCAAGCCAGAAAGAGAAGAGCAACAGTCACTCATTAAACCATGTTGAAGAAAGTATACTATCTAAGTTTCTCCAACAACTGCACCGAAAAAATCAGTTTGCCTCGTAGTGCAATGAACCTACATAGACTGAGTCTGAGTGCTCTGGGATTTGAATTTTATCTTTGTTATATCTTATCCTAAAGGTATTTTAAGTTGGACACGTACATAGTTTGTAACAGAGAAATAATTGAGATAGACCCCACAAAGTATATATGCATGTATAAATGTATGTACCTATGTGTACATATATTTGTGATCAGCATCCATAGCGAAATCGATTGAACCATGACCGTCTGTCAGTATGTCACTTTTGAGCCTTACATTTCGAGCAAAGAGGATGAAATTCGATATGTGCCATGCCCACTTTTCCATAACTTCACTATTTTACTTGAAATCGAAAAAAAATCAATAAGACCATATATTTAGATATTCAAAATACATGTCTACAACTCAGCCATACATTATATAAAGCCATGCCCACTTTTTTTCTTTAAAAAATGATTTTGGTGATACATATTTTGCAACTAATATCCATATATAAATGTGCGTGGATTATAGGTTTTTTTTTTTTAAATCTAAAGAAAATAAAAAATAAATATTAAAACGTCAAATAAAGTCAAAACATATTGAGCAATTCGGTTTTATTTCATTTTTATACCCTATCCTAACGGATATTACATAGTCTGTAATATAGAGAAATATTCGATATATGTAGACCCTATAAAGTATATACAGGGTGTTTTCAAGTCAAATATCAATACTTTGAGAAATGATTCTCGAGTATAATCTAAGAACAAAACATCATTAAAGAAAAGACTTACATTGGTGTACCTTGACCCACATCTCTGCTAATACTTATTACAAAAAATTTTATTTAGGAGTTTAATTTTAGAAGAAATAATTGTCTGCGTTTAAATAAAATTGATGTCTTTTTTGACTTTCTAAAAATTTATCTTTAACTCAGTTTAATTTTTCTTGCGCAGGAAAATGTTTGCTTTTCTACAAAAATATGATAAATATGCTGAAAACCCCACAGAGTTTATGATACTTGGGAAAAGCTGCGGCAGGCCAAAAATATGATTTTTTACCTATTTTTCTAACCACAGTTAACAATAAGAGCAATTTCCCAACTAGGTATTTATAATTTTGTAAGATTGTATTTTTATAATGTATGGCTTTAGGAAGGTTATAAAGCATGCTCATTTATTAGACTACCTGTGAAAACTATAATTTCCTTACCCTTTCCCTTAAAATCTCAGAAAGAGTTAGGTTTGAGTATGCAGCATGCAGTCCTAGTTGGAAAATGTACCTAAGAAAAATTGTGTAAAAGATTAGAAAACAAAATTAAATTCATATCTTTATCCGCACCACGATACACCTGTGCAAGAACGGCATCCAGATGATTTGGAAGGGAGGCTTTAGTTTTGTAACTGTTTGTTAGAGCGAAGCTTGAATGACAACAATTTTATTAGCAGAATCATTTGGACGAACGAATCTCAATTTACAAGGAATGGGACCACAAATTTTCACAATCTTCTCACATGGGCTGAAGAAAACCCACACAGATGGAGACAGTCATCATTACCTACAACACAAATTTAGTGTCAGTATGTGTAATTGGAAACAATTTAATCTGTCTTTGCAAACTACCACCAAAGCTGAATTCTACAACCTACCTGCAGTTTTTGAGAAATAATTTACCAAACTATTGGAAGATGCTCCACTGATTCAATAAGCTTCATCATATTTTAAACATGGAGTTGGATGGAGCTCCAGCCCACTTCAGTTGAGAGGACGAAGAGTACGGTGACAGTTGGATAAGAAAAAATGGATCAGGTTAGATCGGTTAGATCGGACCTAATTTCAAAATTCGGCTTTATTTTACTTTGACAAAGAGAAATAAAGCCGAGGCGGCCTTATTACGCTTTCAATTTATTCACACATTTATATACATATATTGGTATGTTTATATGTATGTACCCTGTGTTCAGATTTTACCGTGAAAACGTATTCACACATACATGTGTATGTATAAAGCGACATTAGGCCAAGTTGGCTTTATGTCATTTATATGCATAAACAGTGGAATGTGTATGCAACCCCCCTGCTTGGGGTCACTGTTGGATTAGGTGCGAGGTTGGATATGTGTAAAGTTTCTTTTAAAAAATAGCATGGATTTATCGAAACTTTGCATATACCTAACCTCACACCTACCCCGAATCCAACAGCGACCCCAAGCAGGGGGGTTGCAGGGGGGCAGCATGCCCCCCATACATATTCCATTGCCTTATGTTGCTTTATCAAAGTGTCATGCGAGATTTGGCATTATGTCAAGACACCGAATATAAGTTCTAAAATTCTAAATGGAACGGCCGAAATTCGGCCTTATTTCACAATACGAAAGTGAAATAAGCCCGCATTTCAAAATTCGGCTTTATTATACCCTATCCTAAGGGTATATTAAGTTTGACACATAGTTTGTAACATAGAGAAATAATCGAGATAGACCCTATAAAGTATATATATTCGTGATCAGCATCAATAGCGAAATCGATTGAGCGATGACCGTCCGTCCGTCCGTCCGTCCGTATGTCACCGCTTTTTGGGCCTTAAATTTTGAGCTATGACGATGAAATTTCATATCTGGGCTTCTGAGAAAAAGATACAAGTGTAAAAATTTTTTAAATCCGCCCACTGCCACGCCCACTTTTTCATAACTTCACTAAATTATATGAAACCGAAAAATTTTGTTAAGACCAAATATTTAGGCATTCAGATTCCGTACAATCCACCCATACAAAAGTTTTGGCCACGCCCACTTTTTGGGGGCGTTTTCATCATAAAACCGATTTTTGGGCCTTAAATTTTTAACTAGGACGCTGAAATTTCATATCTGGGCTTCTGACGAAAAGATACAGTAGAAGTGTAAATTTTTTTTACATCCGCCCACTGCCACGCCTACTTTTTTATAACTTCACTAAATTATATGAAACCGAAAAATTTTGTTAAGACCAAATATTTAGGCATTCAGATTCCGTACAATCCACCCATACAAAAGTTTTGGCCACGCCCACTTTTAGGGGGCGTTTTCATCAAAAAACCGATTTTCATGAAATTTCACATGTAACATCCTCAAACGTTCGACGTTATAGCCATATTTGAGTACCAAATGCAATTTGGGCATGAGCACTTTATAGAAACGAGGATAGGGTATCATACGATCCGTTCCAGACGGATTGTAGCTTTTCTGTATGTTTTTTACTGAAAATATGTAGGTTAAGACGAGCTATGTATGTTTGTATATAATAATAGGAAAAATAGTGAACAAAATTATATGTATTTAAGAAAAAGTATTTATTTAAAAAATACGAGGTGATGCAGATGTGCCTCATGGTGATAAAACATTAAAATTTACGATTTATGAAAGGAAACGGAAACATAATGCTACACAACTACACAAACCGGTTCTGACGGGTTCGTCACTTCGAGTGGCCAAAAATTACAAATAACGCTATCTAACACAAATATGGGTAACAAATTCGATAGAATGCTTTGCTGCAGTTATGTATGTTTTGCTGTGTTAAAAGGTATTTTATTAGCTTCTTTGAACAACTTTGCTAGTTCGAATGGTATGATGTAGATCTGCTATTCAGCGCCGTAAAGGGTTAAGTACTTTAATAAAAGAAAACAAAACTCTATCATTCATAATTTAAACTACAAAATTCCTGTTATCAATTAAAAAATTTAGGTATCAATATTTTGTTAGTCGCCACTTGGATTCCAGTGTAGCCTGTAAACTAAATTTTGTGTAACCTCTGTAGGCACTCGGTTCCATTCTTCTAGCAAAGCCTTTTTAAGGAATTTCTTTGAAGTGATTGTGTGCTTGTGCAGTTTCTCCTCCATGAAGTCCCTCAGATGTTCAATCGGATTCAAGTCCGGACTTTGTGCAATTGTTTGGGAACATTATACAGCAACCATTCCTTGACCATTCGAGCTGCTTGCTTGTGGTCGTTGTTCTGTTGAAATATTCAATTCGGCCCAAGCCTACTGATCTATTGACGTAAATTTGTCTTTAAAATGTTGAAATACCTGCTGGTCTATTTTCCCCTCGATAAATACTAAATTTCCCACACCAGATGATGCCCTGCATCCCCAAACGAGGGCATTTCCTCCGCGGTGTTTTACCGTACTTCACAGGTTCTCCAGATCCATGTCAGTTCCATTTTTCTGCATACTTTGGAAGAACCATCGTGCCTCTCATCGGTGAAAACGGCCCCGTTCAAGAAAGATAAATCCTCATTTTTGTGAGCTGATGCAAACTGTTATCGCTTTATCTTCTTTGTATAACTAATAAGTAGTTTTTTTCGAGCATTTCTGGAGAAATATCCATGCTTGTTCAAAATCCTTTGAATTGTGCGTGAACATAAATGTTTGTCACATTTGTCAGAAACCATTTCCACCATATTTGAGCTGTTGGTTTTGGGACATTTTCGAACAGTGTTTAGAACTACTCGCTCTCGTTTAAGGTACGTGACCGGCCAGAACTTTTGGAATACTCGACATTTCCTGTATTATTGTACTTTTGTATGATGTGTTGCATTGTAGACTTCACCTTACCAGTGATCTGATCGATTTCAGCCAACGATTTGTTGTCCTTGAAGTGTAAATTTACTACCACTTGTCGAAAATCAGAACTAACTAACAAATAACTTTTTGCTTCGACATAATGGCACTATAAAACTTGAAATTTTACATGACAGATACTTTTTAGCTCTAAAATCAGAATGACGACATCGAACTTCATAGTAAGAAAAAATAAAAGATACATAACGGTAAAAATGATAATACGCCTGAAACATAGCATCAATTTGTTTCTTGTAAGCAAAATGTAGAAACAATATTGCTAAGAAATGAGAAACATACGTAGTAATTACTCTATTAAACAGACAAATTTAATAGAATAATAAATGATCCATCATTCGCGGATATATTTAATAATGGGTGGTTTAGGTATCGTACGATAAATTTTGTCGCACACTGTATGTACTTGGCGAAGTGGATAAAGTTCCGAAAAGTACTCATCTCCGATTTTCTTTAAATTTTTTGTGCGTGCAGTGTAATACATATGTCAGAAGTAAAAACCCAAAGCGGTTTTTGGCGCAAACTACTGGGAAGGACGAAAAGGACATGTAAAATTTTAAAATCCTGGATACAAAAACTCAAATATCTTTAAAACCATAATAAGTAATAATAAAAATGGGCATCAAATGGGCACATACACACAAATGCACACACACGATATGGCAATGATGGCAACTGGTGCATCCCTGCTGGCTGGGACGGAAAATTATTGGGATGATTTGATTAATTTTTATGAACATTACTTAGCTTCGGGGACAAATTTACTAACTGTTTTTTTTTCGAAATATTACATTTTTCAAACCCGCCCTGTTTGATGGCAGAACCGTCGTAAGGATTACAAAGGATTAAGGTGAATTGTAGACAATCTGAATATCTAAATATTTGGTCTTAACAAAATTTTACGGTTTCATATAATTTAACGCTGAAGTTCTTTAACAAAAATTTTCCTCAATCTTCATGACTTCAGCACATCTTAATATTCAAATAATCAAGGGCTGTCTCAAGTTACAGTATTTTCCGCAGGCATGGAATGTTGTGAAATTAATTGATATTCCGAAACCTCATAAACCTTTTCATGACCCTACCAGCTATCGCCTCATCAGCCTTCTAAGAATAATTAAAAGAAAGCTAACTACCTTTATCGACGACAACTCATTACTGAAAAACCAACAATTTGGCTTCAGATCAAGTCATAGTATTTCTCACCTTGTCTTAAGAATTGCTAGACATGTAAAAGCCAAATTTACTATGAAAAATTCTACCGGTCTCGTGTTACTTGACATAGAATCTGCTTTTGATTCTGTCTGGCATGATGCTTTAATTCACAAAATGATAAATTTTGGTTTTCTCACCGCATTGACTGCTCTAATATGAAACTTCTTGCATGAACGCAGTTTTAAAGTACATGTCGGCTCTGTGATATCCACAGAGAAACCTGTAACTGCTGGAGACCCCCAAGGGTCAGTGCTTGCACCTAGTTTATATAACACATACTTGACAGATTTTCCCAATCTACATAAATGCTTTTTGTCAATTTTTGCCGACGATACTGGAATTTATAGCCTGCATGAGCAACCCTCAAATACCTGCTCAAACCTCCAACAGGGTCTCGCTACGCTTAATGCCTACATATTTTAACAGATGGAAAATAAAAATTAATGAAAATAAGACTCAAGCCATTTTTTTACACGCAGAAGACATCCTCGTTATTTTCTGATTAGATTAATAGTCTTAATCTAAACGGTTGTAATATCCCTTGGGCAGAAAATGTCAAATATCTTGGCATCCGTTTTGATAAGACCCTGACATACATATAGTAACCATATAACAAACATTTTAAGCAAATATTTAATAAAAATATTATACCCGTTTATAAATAGGAGATCTGCACTGAACCTTGAAAATAAGCTTATAATGTACAATGTCATATTTCAGGCACTTAAGTTTCTCACTCACTAAAGTTTTCCTGATAACATCAATTTAATTTAACTTAAACCAAATAAATATGAATGAATGAATATAATTTAGTGAAGTTATAAAAAGTGAGAGTGGCAATATACCCTTAGGATAGGGTATAAAAAGTGGCGGAATATTTGAATTCCTAATTTTATCCTTTTACCTATCCTAAGGGTATATTAAGTCCCTCACTCTACATGTTACAAACTATGTACGAGTATGTATCAAACGTAATATGTATAGGGTATAAATAGGTGCCTATGTTAAGTCACTTCGCATTAAGTTTATGTTACGTTTAACTCTTTACGTTGTTAAGTTTACATTCATCCCACTGTGTCCTGAAACACCATTCACACCATACACAATTTGCTAGACAAAAATCTAACATAACCCATGATAATTAGATCTACGGTCTCCGCTTGAACAATAATAACGTCTAAAATTTTGCTCCGAGTTACCTCTGGATTGCAATCAATCACATAAGATAAACACAAAGCGCTAATATATTACAAATAAATTTTATAACTTTGAACATCACTGCAAATTATTACACTAGTCACAACTCCCTTTGGACTCGCTGTACATGTGCATGGAAAATGGACAACACAGTCAACGTTGACGATACCATCTCCACCGTGATTTGTAGTGACAACAAAAAACATGTTAAAGTTCGATAGAATGGGCAACCAACTTGTATTTCGATTGATTTAAAATCGTTTTCTAAGCGTTGAAAGTCTGATTCGTGAGGTGACCTTTGGCGGCAATAAACTTTTGTCGTAGGGTTTGACGTGATTTATAATTTCGATTATGTTCGATAGTCCTACTCTGGCAATATATCCTTCAATTGAGACTGAAGAAAAGTAAATAAATCGGAACCTATGGTAGGGGGTTATTCAAGCAAAGTGACCGCATTGGACTTGATTTAGTGTTTATAAAAATTCGTAAGGAATTTTTGCTGTAAATAATATGTAAAGATATAAATGTTTAGTATGTCAATCGAAAGATATACATATTTTTTACATACCTTACATACATGTATGTACATACATATAACCCATATGTATGCATGTACTATGAGATTTTAAAATATTCGATAGTGGTATTTAAGAGAGCAATGGTGAGTTAGGAAGTCCGTCAGGATCTTAACGTTATCCATATATGTTCTTTGATAGAATCTCATTCGATTCTGTTGTATCATGTTCTTAGGGTATAGACACATCCTTAAAAAGTATAGAAATAATTTGTGATCGGTATGGCAAAGACGATTGAGTCATGTCCGTCTGTCCATATAAACCTACTTTTTGGCCCTTAAATATTTAGCTAGGAGGATGAAATTTCATATCTGGGCATTTCAGAAAGAGAAACAGTACAAGAGTACAAGAGAGATTTATAAAACCAGTCTACTGCCGCGCTTACTTTTTGAGCTTGCAGGATGATATGTCACATCTGAGCATTTGAGAAGGAGAAGGAGAAGCAGTACAAGTGTAAAGATCTTTAATCTATTAATTTTGTTGTAAAAAATTTTTCACGAAACCAATACTTGCGCTAAAGGTATAGGTAAAAATGAAACGTTAAAGCTCCGTACAAGCCGGGGTAAGTACCATGAGTTTGAATCTTATTAAAATAATATTCTCCGGCAATCCAAAAATTATTGTCAGCTAATAATCTTATTTTAATTGCAGCGGTAAGGTAAAATAATCTGTAAACAAAAGTGATTACGTTGCAGTGTCTTAGTGGTTATATTTTTGATCTTTTGGCATATCCAAGATATAACCTCCAGACCTACATATACACTTTGCTTACTTTTTTTTAACAATTTTTCTTCCCCAGGCTTGAGATATTGGTCTCCATGTCAATGATGATAAAACCAAATGTTTGCTGTCTACAAACAAACAAACATCTGTCCACCTTTTAGGACAAAACGTCACTATCGGTAGCTAATACTTCGAGAATGAATACAAAAACTAATTTGTGTTGCTTAAGTCTTAATATAAGATCGTGTCAAAAAAACTGAAATACGTTTTACGCAAACATTAGTAATTTTTTGAGCTTAATAAATGCCATTGTTCTTGTTGAAACCATTATAAAACAAGAAAATAATGAATTATTTACCATAGAAGGATTTAATATCGAGTTTTTAAATAGAAACGAACATGGAGGTGGAGGTGTAGCCATGTTCATAAAGAATAATATTAAATATCAAAATGCTTCTTCGTTGTTCGTTGTTCGGTGTACGTACGTACACGAAGGAACGAACACCGAACAACGTACACTGTATGAAGCCGCATTCTATAAAAATCAATTCACCCAGACAGGATATGATCCTGGAAAAATATGGAGACTAATTAACGAGATAATAGATAAGGATAAACTTAGCTTGGACGAATTTAACCTTAAAAATTTTCCAATCAAAAAAAATCTTGCGATTCCATCAAATGAATATGCCCATCATTTCTATGAGCAAACTTTAAACATAGTCCTTAATTGTGATGTTATTATGTATAACCACACTAGCGTTCTTTTTCCGCATTCTATATTCGTTGAAGAAAGCTCTACGGAGGAGGTACTAGATATTCTAGTAAAGATGGGACAAAATAAAGCAACCGGTCTCGACGGTTTAAGCCATGGTTTAAAAGCATATGCTTATATATTTGTTCCCATATATGGTTTTCAGAAAAAGAAATCTGCGGCAAAATTATCAGCGGAGTTTACCAACTCAATAAACGAAAGACTGAATAAAAACTATCATGTCCTGGTAATTTTCATGGACTTTAGTAAGGCCTCAATCATGCCAAAATGATAAAAGCACTAAATAGACTGGGTATTCGCGAAATATTAGCGAATTGGCTGTAGGACTAAATGAAAGAGACATACAGCGATAAAAAAAGGTAGGTGCGGTATGCCTCAAGGATCAAAGCTCGGCCCAATATTATTCATCCTTTTCACTAATGATATGCTTCGCGTGTTCCAAAACAACACTCCATTTGCACTTGCAGATGACACGGCCATAGTGGTCTACTATAGATCTCTCGAAGAAGCCACCAACATTATGCACGCGGAGTTCGACAAAGCAGTGAAATGGTGTCACGAAAATGGCTTAGTCATAAATGCATCTGAAACAGGTGTACTATGCGTTAGTTGAGTCCAAACTGCGATATGGAGTACTTGCATGGGGCAATGCATATAATTACCGTCTGGATAAATTGCTAAGGCTTTAAAACGCCATTCTGAGAAAAATTAACTCAGTAGCTCAGCGAAATGTATCTGGTGAAAGATGCTTCAAAGTACTTAGTATCCGTGAAATTTTGAATATGACAACAGTGCTCGAGTACTACGAACACATCCGGTTCCAGAAGGCTATAGATGATCAATTTAACACAAGAAGACGAGCTCAGGCTATGCTCCAAGTACCAAGTTTTTCCAACGTCTATGGAAAGGGGCAGCTAAGGTAGAGCGTACCAACAATATTAAATAAGTTTCCACAATTACTAAGATCAATTCCTAATTCCTAAACTAGAGAGATTAAAATCAAAGAATGTTTACTGTCATAGTGTCAACAATATGTACATATGTACATACCTGTTTAAAATAGCTTTTTATTTGTTTTTCGTTATTTCTAAGTTTTTTTTTTGTGGTAATGAATTAATTTTTGTTTGAATATACATAATTACTCCAATTATTATTGAGTGCTTCCTTAAATCTTTATTTTTAAATAAGCTCACTTTGCCAAAATTATTTTGATACATAATGTTCTGCAGATAAGCCACTTAGGCTTCGCAGAAAAATATTTTTACAAATGGTTTTGGATAAATAAATGAAATGAAATTAATGAAAAAGATGGTTAACCGGTTAAATTACCAAGGTCACACTATCGAACTGCTGGTTGCTACTGCTACGATGTGGCAAAACAACAGGGTTAAAAATTAATAACACGGAGGACCTAATTGATGCTCTAGAGAACATTAATCCTGCCATTCCTTATACTTATATGGCGTAAATTATTTATTGTTCACAATCTAAAGATCGAAAGTGTTTACGAAAGCAATACTACTTGACTATTTTATACGTAATTAGTATGCAAAATTACATACATAGATGTTGCCTATAGTTTGCTCTTAACACATTTTCCATTATAATATGAATAAATTTTGCAATAATTCTAAATAGGTATGTACATATGTACATTGCAAAGAGCACTCACAACAACTTGTGGCGCTCAATATACCATCGATTCCCGAGAAATTACTTAAGGAAATATTATCAGGCAAGTTTTTGCACGTGGTCATAGAGATTTGATAAAGAAAAGGAACTCATGCAATCTACCATACATAAAGCAATATAACCGCAAACATTTATATCCCAACCAACACATGGTACATGAAAATACAATATGTATGTATGTATGTGCATATGTGCGGGCAAACTAACTGGCCAGCAGTGCCACTTATTTGTGGTTTAATATCCATCCTTCTAAGGAGATTGTTGTCTTCAGGGTTAATTTTTACCATTTATTCAATTCGTTTCATCTTGTTCATACCTTATCGCGCATTTCTGAATTTATGCTTAGTTCGTCTTATGCAAATAGGTGATATGATAACGGCGGATAATGCAGCTGACTGGCCCAACTACGACATGAGTATGCTGTTCTTAACAACGTCTTAGTACACTATTAAGGTATAAATAGTACTTGCTTAGAGATGAAGGCAAAGACCGTTGAAGGTGGATCGATCGGTCGATGGGTGCAGCCGCGCGCCGCTTGCGGAACAGTCCCTGCACATGTGAGCGGTCGCTGTCGTTTAGGTAAATGCATTTTTATGCACGCTCTGATTTCATGCGCCCCCATTCAGCTGTGCGAGGCCTTTGGATCCTCCCCAGAGACCATTTGGCCACCGTTTATCGACGATATCTTAATTTTTATTATATTCAAATTAGTTTCACTGTATGCAGATAAATTTGCCCGTATGACTGTTATAATCCGTTCATTCCTGCCAAGGAGATCTTTACCACGTTGATTCTCTCTGGTTCGCTGCTATTGCCCCGCACTTTGTGTTTCTATCCAGTATGCAGCTTGCCATCGGTATCATAGTTAATAACACTCTAGGGAGAAGTTCGAATGAGGTCGTGTTGGCATTTTCGATCAGATTGCCAGGAAAATTTCCGGAATCAAAGTTGAACGCCGTTGTAGAGATCGCAGCATGTGGTGATAGATCAACCACTGGACAATGTTTTCAGTGGAATTCGTCATCTCTGGATAACTTGGAAACAGACAAATCACTTTATTACCATCTGTTTTGCGTGTAGAGAGGGAATAACACTCCTATGGCTTATAAGGAGTGGTCATTGCCTGCCATGAGAAGTATCGCGAAAACAGCACGGTGTTGGTAATTTTTTATTTGTTGATTTGTAATGGTATTGCGACAAATTGAATGGAATGCACTGCAACACGTCAAACACTTAACACCCTACTGATGCTTGGTAGTGTTCGCTTCTATCTTGGACTGCATCGAAAGTGGTTTGCTAACAATCGCGTGAAACTTGACAAGCGTCGCCGTGCGAGTGCGAATACGCTGCATAAGAAAGACACTATACATGTCACCATCACCATCACCCTAGCTGTTGGAAATTGTGTCGAATGTCATTTTGACATCGATATTCAAATTGCACAAGATAGCTATCATTTGTCCACTAGGTACTGGTGCACTGCTGTTGCGGTAAGATGGGGTTGGTGGTTGTTGATCTCGTTGATCTCGTTGATATTTGAACCGAGATCGAAGAAATATGTTTGTAGATCTTTGAAAAGTGGTACGCACCTTTGGTAAGGTGACTTATTTGTGGTGCCGGTTCCAGACAAAGTAAGTAATTTGCAACGATATTGAATCCACTCGACCGAACCGGCATAGTAGGTGGTTAAATTGATATACTTGTACCTGCTGTAAAATTTGATATGTTGCACCTGATGACATAGTAAAATTAGTTTTGACTGCAAACCTGATGTTCAACTGATCAAGATTGAGATATTTATGGTTGATAGGTTTGTCAAGAAATGAGTGTGATAAAAAATAATAAAAGCAATATAAATAATGAATTTTTTTATTTTTTTTTCATATTTTTGTATAGTTTAGTTGCATAATATAAAAACCGGATAAATATTGATGCATATGGGATCAAATGAACGATGGTTTTAGAAACGTTTTTCTTTATTTTATTTACCAATGTTATCTAAAGACGATACAAAAAGGTAATCAAAAAAGGTAAACAAAAAATTAATGTACATATGCAACTTAAACCCAGCATAGATTTTTCATCTAACGAGCAAAGAGCACTAGACTTTAGTAGCTTTGAGAAAGTAAACATCTTTGTCAACTTATACTCTAACACTATAGTGAACTCCGACATTGACACTAGTGTTGTCCTGCCAATCGCTGTTTTGCACCATTTCTCACTAAAGTTATCAAAGAGTTTATTTATCAAGAGACAAATTTTATTTCTACGGGTTCTGTCATAATTGAGACTCTTATCATCTAAGTCGTAGAATATGAAGCATAAGATCAATTCTCTCTGATGGAGCAAATATTTATCGTGATATATTTTGACGATTTTTCGTAGTCTCTCAGTGTAGTAATGGTAGTGATCGGAATGATGACCGGATTTAAGTTTCGAAAAAGAAATGGGTATATCCAAAGTCCATAGTTCAATCTCTAGAGGCGCACTTCAAGTGCATTCAGCATTGGCTGATAAAATGATCCGATGTCTACTACAATAGAAAACACCGATCTTAAGCCAGTAGCATAAGCGAATAATATCGCTAAAGTTTCAGGAAAACACTTACCATGTCGTGTAGACTTTTTTAACTTCTCTAGAATTTTTCATTTTTCAATGCATTCAATAGTACCTGCATGACCAAGAATATTTCATAAGTCCCCTTTAGCATAGCAAGTCCCCTAGAAATAGCATTTTTTAGATGATGTATGAATACATAAAGCCACGTTGAAATCAATGGGAAATGGAAAATTATTCGATCTGACGCAGTGGTTGGGCCTGCCATAATCTGTTAACAAAAATATTTTCTCTCATTCCTAGGCTGAAAACTGTTCTACAACTCTACGTATTTTCATGTAACTCTATGGCATAGTATTTCAGACAGCTAGTCAGCATTGACTAGATCACATTGCGATTGACGCAATATATGGCTCCAGTATTCTGGATGTTCGAACCTTCCGAGCAGCCAACATAGACTCGGATCACTACCTTGCTGCAGCCAAGGTACGAATGCGGATATCCCAAATGCTACAACAAAAAAGAATTACTGTGAGAAGATTTAACGTCAAAAAGCTGCAATCACAAGAGATCGCCAGAATCTTTGCTGATCACGAATCCCGAAATCTCTTAACGACTCCTATGTTGCCAGCATCAAGGTCCGAAGGCCAGTGCCTGATTTGACCAATAATACCGGCATACACAAGCGGGGCTGCAAAACAGGACGAGGGCTGCTTGTGAGCTCCACGACCAGAAGAGACGGCATGCGTATATGTGTATGTATGTACATATGTATGTATGTCCCCACAACAGGTACCAAATGTATTTAATATTGACCGCAAAAGTATCTGCTTTAGATAATAAATGTGAAGAGAGATTTTTAAATTAAAATGTCTACATGCATTACATCAATGCGATTAAGTGATGATCAATAACATGACTCTACTAAACAAGTTAACAAAACTCGACAACGCATGGCACATGCCTCCCAAAGTCGTTACGAAACACTCTGGCTATAGACGATGGTGTGAAATTTCAGCTGATACCCTGGCTGCACCAGATATCCAAGAGTATCAATTAATTTCGCATCGGATCAATTGAAGCAAACCGCATTTATTACAGATTTTGTACGATATCCCCAATGACTCTACCTATACACCGATTTCACATAAATGCAAAAACGTTTCATTTGTTATACCATGTGGTTCATGATTCATTGAGCCAATCTTGAATTACAATCAGTGATCGACTCGTTTCGGTGAGTTGTACACTTTGTCTATTGAAGCATATTCCCCTCACACTGCCGTCGCAGCTGCTGCATTTGAATGTCGGAAAGATTTATTATGTGATACGGTATTGCACCGAACTGAATTCAAGTCATATCGATTACAATTTTATTGATACTAAATAACAATGCCTACACAATGACCGCGCCGCCGCCGTGCGCCAACTTCGACCGAATATCACTGGCAAAAGTATCTGCATCCGTTTAGGTACCACAAAGAAACTCATGCGTACCGACGTGTGTCGGTAGAAGACTGCTAGAAGTCTGTCCCTCACCACTATTCCCAATAGAACAATCTATAAAGGTGTAATATCCATAATGCTCACAGCAGGAAAATTAATTTCCTTGGAAACGTGTTAACAATATTTCATTCCGTTGCGGATTTTTGCTGTTGCCGTAACACAGACGAACGTCGCCGCCATGACTTTGTTAGTAGGTTCGAATGTATCTGGTAATACGGACAATCGCAATGAAATATTGACCGAGTGCATTCTGGATTTAGGGACGAATATACAGCTGTGAGCCGCAAATGGATCAGTGGCAGGCAAGATTAATGTGAATTGCTGGCGTTTTCAGACCGCCCGGAAGGCATGCATTCGGGTCAATAGTAAACACTTCATAAAATTGCTAGCTTTATTTTCCTTGTACTGATTTGAAATTTTGACGGTTCATTGGCAGTGAATGAAACTTTTCATCTGGTCCTGTCCATATATTCCTTTACAAGATTAAGATTTCGATTCAATTTTATAATTGTTTTTATTTATGGAATGGTGAGAGGTATTATTACTAACAAACTAAGTATGTAGGCGTTGTTATTCGAATTACAGAGTTTTAAAAACATCGATTCATCCTCTTTCTTAACATAGAACCTAGAAATTTTATAAGGCTAAGGTTAGGTACGTGGGTCGGCGAGTAGAAAAATGCACAAGGCCACACTCAGGTCAATACCCATTGTGATACCCATAGAGGAGAGATGTTCCTTGCCGATTGGTTAATCCTAGAAATACGAATATGGTTCCTTCCAGTTGATTTAATGTAGTTCAAAATATCAATGACTTGTCTACTGGATAGTTCTGCAAGATCACGAAAGAAGTGTCGATCGAGAAATTTAAATCTAAGGTGAATAAGACTTGGACAGTGAGTTGTATCCTCATTAACTTCCTCATCACCAAATCCACGACATATGTCTTCTTCTTTAGCCATTCAATGCAGGGCCATACACTTCTTGTGATGACACAAGTATCTAGGTAGGACCATCTAATGTCAGCCTCCCTCCGGGCCCTAATCCCTGCTTCGAGCTTCAGTGAGCAAGGCGGGATGCGTACCGAGGTGTCAACATGTTCTGATGTAGATTCTGAACCTCTTCTTACCAGCTCGTCGGTCTTCTCATTACCCGTTATATTTTTATGTCCAGGGATTCAGGAAATTGCAACCTTGTGCCGCGACAGCACTAACAGCTTGGATTTTATTTCAATAGCAGAAATCGCTTTTATTGCTCCTGGCTGTCGATGAAAAAGGTGATACCTTCCGGTGGTACTGCCTTCAATGCAGTCTCACGGGTGGCTATTATCACTACTAAGACCTCCGCTTGGAAAACAATGCTATGGTTCGGGAGATGGATTGATGTGGATATGCCCAGTGGTTCAGAAAAGATACCTGAGCCTACGCATAGATCCATCTTTGATCTATCAGTGAAGACAGAGATGGAACGCTTTTCCATTCTTCTCTGCTCGGGAACAAGCTTGTGAAGGGTCTCTTGAAATCTAGGTACAGAGTCAGATAATCCGTGTTGGGAACAATTCCTAGATAACTATTCAGGATCATAGAATGATCCGTTGTATATTGTCTCCAGCTGTTTGACTGACTTATTCTCAGGGCGCTTATAGCTGCCGAGGCTTGGACGAAGATATCCAACGGAAGAATATTGAGGATAGCCTCCAGTCCTGCAGTAGGTGTGGTTCTCATACCGCTTGTGGTGCCAATACAAGCCAATCTCTGTATCTTTGTAAGAGCCGCTAAGTTGGTAGTCTTGTTGGCGGACTGACACCATACAAGACAGCCATAAGTCAGAATAGGTCTTACTATAGCCGTATACATCCATCGTATAACTTTGGGTTTAGGTCCTCAGGTTTTGCCAAACATAGAATAAAATCAAATATGTTTTATGATTAAAAGATGTTAAAAATCGTATTTTAATATATTACCGTAACCTTGAGGTAATTTTCAATGCAGTCAGCGATTACAGAGCTCAAACTTTTGGTTGACACACATCGGTGGCATTATTTAAGATCCAAATCAGTCTTGAACTAATCATGCGTCATCTTACATACCTAAGATTCAGTCAGTAGATAAACAGTTGCCTGTACTATTGCAAGTATTTGTTATACAAAGAACTTAAAAAGTAGGGGCACTTGAGTAGAGCCAATCACATTAAACAGTTCGATATGCTTGACATGAAGGTAGACTGTTTAACATGTCTGATTATATATAGTCCAATTCCAAAGCACTTCTTCTAGAAATCGTGGTTTTATACTTGTCAGTGAACAATCTGGGGATAAAGACGCCATTTGGGTCTTCTTACAAGCACAAATTGCCATCGAAGCCTTCCTAGCAAGATCTATAACTGAAGGAACTTTACTGATATCGCTATCGCCATGTTATGCGCATAGGAGGAGGCAAACTTTGGGGATGGTCTGCACCCACTCTACCTTGTGGCAGTGACCGCTGGATGTTTTGCTGGCACCCTATGGTTCTACAATTGGGATTTGCACCTGAAAAGCACAACCCTCGAAATGAGAAATTCAGCGCTAGGCTATTATTACTCCAAATTTTATTCAACTATAATTAGTTTTGAGACGCATAATTAAATAGATATTTTATCTCTAAGTTAATTAATTTCATAGGAAAATTCATTGATAAGAAAAACATACAGAAAAGCTAAAATACGCCGCCAAAAGTGGGCCATCAAGTGATCAGCATCAATAGCGAAGACGAGGAGTCATCTCCGTCCGCCCGTTTGTCCGTATGTCACCGCATTTTGTGCTAGGAGGATAAAACTTAATATCTGGGCTTTTAAGAGGGTGAAGTAGCACAAGTGTACATTTTTTTTTAAATCCGTTCACTTTTTCATAACCTCACTATTTTACATGAAATCGAAGAATTTTGTTGAGACCAAATATCTATCCTAAGGGTGTATTATATTTGACACATAGTTTTTAACAAAGAGAAATGATCAAGACAGACCCTATAAAGAAGATATACTCGTGATCAGTATCAATAGCGACATCGGTTGAGCGATGACCGTCCGTCCCTTCGACCGTCCGTATGTCACCGCTTTTTGGGCCTTAAATTTTGAGCTAGAAGGATGAAATTTTATATCTGAGGTTTTAAGAAAAAGATACAGTACAAGTGTAAAATATTTTGAAATAAGCCCACTGGCACGCCCACTTTTTCATAATTATATGAAACCGAAAAATTTTGTTAAAACCAAATATTTAGATATTCAAATTGTCTACAATTCACCCATGAAAAGGTTTTGACCACGTCCACTTTTTGCGGAGTTTACATTAAGAAAACGATTCTCATGAAATTGTTTATGTAACATTCTCAAACGTCCGAGGTTATCGTCTTTTTTTAGTACAAAATGCAATATGGCCTTGCCCACTTTATAAGGACTGCATAGAAAGGGGGATAGGGTATCATAGGATTCATTCAAGACGGATTGCAGCTTTTCTTTATGTTTTTATTTGTGTCTCTTATGAAATACATGTGCAATCTTTTAATATACTGCTGAGATTTCATCAAAACACTCAAAATAAGTGGCACTGCCGTAAAGCGCACGATCTGACCGGCTTATTGCCTGACTCATTTTCTTAAACATACTCAAAATCATACAGTAATAATACCAACTGTCTGAAATACTGCTCAAAGAGGAGACAAACCAAAAATTTAACAAACCTTTTGAAATGTCTGTAGATATAATTCAATGAACAGTTAAATGATAATTCCGAAGATGTCTTGAGAGATTGAGAGAATTGCGAAATCCACTATTTCACATTAATCTTTACTTACTCATATGTATCTACTTAAAATATAAAGTTGAACTGAAATCTCAAAGTGAGGAATTTTAATCAAACCAATACTTGTGTTATATTATGTGCAGGTATAAGAAAAATGTATGGCCAATTGTGATTATCAACATCTAATAACTTCTCAAAGTTTCCTGTGCCCCGTAAGGTGTGAAGGTAATTATGGACTACACAATATCTATTAGATCCGACTAGTTTCATAAGCAAAGGAAAAGAATAATACTCCAGTGTAACCAATTTGCATGCTGTCATTCATGCCCACCCACATTTGTACTTGACTTTATCAAATCACGACACTGAGCCGACTGACTTTGCTGCTACTGTATCTCGCATGCTAGACATTTCCCACAATACAAAAGCTAAAAACGCAATATACTTGTCAATTTGGCCATTCATTAGGTCCAAAATGCAACTGCCCGCACCAAAATACCACCGCAGATCAGTGATTCCATTGACTTGGCCATAAATGCTCATATCGACGAAGGCAAATGCGCAAAAGAACTGTCAGCCGGCGACAGTGGCCAGAGGTGCATGGTTTTAACATGCACTCGATATGCATTTTGTGTGCGATAATCCCGTTGAACCTCATTTTTAAGGCGACGTGGTACGGAAATTAGAGGTGTCTTGTTGCTGCCGTGCTGCGGCCTCCTTGGGTGGACGCAGCTGAAAAGCCCCCCACGAAAAAGGACCAGTTTGACCACAAGTGATAAATTACTCTCGCCTTTGCAAGCGCACTCAAACAAGCCCTAATGATTTGCTGACGGTGCGCATGCCGCTGCGCGATGCGATACAGCCGTCATTCGGTGAAATCGGTCTTTCGGTTCTTTTCATTTGTCCATCAAGCAGTATATCCAGTTAGTCTATCGCCGATGCTATTGGAGCAGGCTATCGACATAAAACTAGCACCCTAGCACCATACGGATATTTCACGTATCATTTGCCACTTTAAGTGGTGAGTTACGGAAGTCCTAGCAACTGAGATGTGTAACAATCACTATAAACCCTTTTGGACCATAATTTTTTCACACATCTCCAATTCAATCACTTTTCAATTTTATTTTATGTCTATTAAGTGGACGATGTGCTTTATTCATTTATTCCTTTATAATTTTTTGTGATGAGTTTAAAAATTAGAGTTTTATAAAATTGAAAGAAATAAATAAAAATGATTTTTTTTAATTCATTTCAATTTTAAATCAAGTGCACAAACGACCACCTTGCAGAGCAGCTGCAACTCCTTCGGCAGGGTTTAGTTCTCGTTTTAATTAAAACTGCCAATTCTTATCTCTAATTAAATTCAAAACTTGTGAACTTAAAGGAATTTTATCCAATGAAATTCTGAACACTCCTCTCAACATCAGCACGCGCAAGCACAAATGAAATCCATAATTTGGTCCTCTCTACGGCTGGGTGTATTGATAGAAGATTTATGCACTGTCTGTTCGAGAAAATTATGTTGGTAGATAAGATAATCCTAGCCGAGTAGATGGGGTTTAAGTTGAATTGAATATGTCGGTATGTTGTGGAAAAGATTGGCTTGTAGTTATTTGGTCCTTGACACACATATCAATGTGCAACATACTTTTGTAGGTACGTACTTATCTTTGAGTAATAAGTCATGGTTGATAAGAAATTCGCTCAAAACCGATAACTAATTGTTTTTCTTTTCGGAGTTATTTATGCTTAGTCATACAGATTTATAGGGTAAACAACTTTCCGGGATAAACAAGGGAACTAATTTTAGCATTTATTTGTATAAACACATAGAGAGAAGTGACAATCCATCTGGAACGAATCGTATAATACTGAATTCTTCTTTCTTTGCAATTTATTAAAAATGGCATGTCAGTGAGCGCATTTAAAACTTACAGAAAAGCTACAATCGGGTACGTATCGCTTGATACCCTATCCCCCTTATAAAGTAGGCGTGGCCATATTGCATTTTGTACTGGAATACGACGATAACTTCAAACGTTTGAGGATGTTACGTGTAAAATTTCAACAAAATCGATTTTTTGATGAAAAGGCCCCCAAAAAAATGGGCGACACTTATGTACGGGTGAATTTTAGACAATCAGAATATATAAATGTTTGGTCTTAACAAAATATTTCGGTTTCATATAATTTAGTGAAGTTTTGAAAGATTGGGCGTGGGAGTGGGCGGATGTTAAAAATGTTCACACTTGTACTGCATCTTTTCTCAAAAGCCAAGATATGAAATTTGATCCTCAGCTTAAAATTTAAGGCCTAAAAAGCGGTGACATACTAGAGAAAGAGCGTTATATGAAACAATTAAAGTAGGTAGCGGGAGATATCACGGTAGGGAATCCTACCTACTGGCAAACAAATAGGAATAGGACCCCTGATCTTGTCAACTTTTTTATGACAAAAAATATCTCCTGAAAATAAATAAGTATAAAAGAAGGACCAGATCTAAAATCAGATCACTCTACAATATTTCTTACACTTGGGGATAAAATAATGATGAAGGAACATACCCAAAACTAGTTAATAAATTAACGGAGTGAAGAATGAAGATATGCTCTACTATATTTCTTGATAAAGCAAAATGTCTCAACAAAGTCTGGCATAAAGGTGAAGTTAGGCAAACTTTCTGAGAGCAAGTATGTTGTTTGAAATCCTTGATTGACGATTGATGGCATTGAGGAAGTTTTGGCACAGTGGGGAAAGCTACGAAGGGAATGAGATAGCGAGCTGAAGCCATGAAATCCTGCTGGACATCACGATTGCCTTCAATACAACCAATATGGCATCTATTGTCCAAGCATTCGCTGTAGATAATAGACTGTTTCAGAAACAGTGGACGGAAAAATGCAATACAAGATTACAAGCGACAAGGCTCCGTGTAAGGTCCTTTGCTGTAGGATGTAATTTATAAAGATGCACTGAGGCTAAATCTCCCAATGTTGTCTAAAATGGTTGACTATGCTGATGACATATTAGGAGAAAATCATCTAGACGAAGCAAAACGCGATAACAAGGGAACTATCAGGTTGGTGCAGGAAGGGCTGACTCACACATATGCGCATGCAACTAGAAGAACAGCAAACGAAAGTGGTATTTATTAGCCCTAGAAGAGTGTTAGAGGACTTAACTGCAATAGTCGGCTATAGTGTCCAGACTGTACAACTTAAGTACAAATATCTTGTACTTATTTTTTTAAGTGCAAATACAATTCCTTGGTACTTATACTAAAAAAATTGAAATACCAATACCAGAACTTGTACTGGTACTTGCAATTCTTCCAAAGTACGTGAAAATATTCTGTTAAGTACTTAAATACTTAAAAATTGTACTTAAGTCTTTTTTTAATTCCTTTTAATTCCTTATAAGCACTTCCAATTACTTCCAATTACTTTTGATTCCTTTTAAGTACTTTTACTTCCTTTAAGTACTTATAGTTCTATGTTATAAAATTAAATGCATTATTCTGGAAAAATGTTCTTTTTTGTGATGAGAGCAAGTTTGGAATATTTGGATCGAAGAAATCGCCCAAAGTATGGAAAGGAAAAATAATAAATCTACTATACAGCACGGTGCAGTTTCGGTTGTGATCTAGGCGTGTATGGCAGCATCAGGCTTTGGAAATCTAAATCTATGTCTAAATCTACCAACACAATGAACAAAATCGATATTTTCAACATTTTCAGAGAAAACTTACCATCAAGTCTTTCGAATTTGGTGTTAGATCAATTATGGGTCTTCTAGCAGGACAAAGACTTCAAGCTTATGGACAAATGTCAAGGAAAAAAGGCTTAAGAATGTAAATGTCTTTGTTTATTAATTTATATCATAACAAAAATCAATAAATATGGTTGTTATAATAATTTTTGCAAAACTTTCTTTTACCTACTAATATGTATGTACATATGTAAGTATGCACAGTCGCTTCTCGAACATGTTGCATAACCACCATTGTACAAAGATCCCAAGTATGAAGCAACATGTGAGCTACATATCTGCCAATTTGTGATCGAATTACAATCCTTTCCACCTCCCTCAATTTATTTCGATCAACTGCTGTACCAAAGCAGGGAGCAGCAGCAGCACATCACCATACCGAATAAATTATCGGCTATGTTTCACGTCACTGAAAAATTCAGAGAGCCGCACAGTAAACCAGCGATGGGGCTCACCAGTTGCAACACATGAGTAGGGCGGGTGAGGTCGTCTTACATGTCATGTAAGACGTTATAAATGAGATGGTTACAATGAATGAAACTGTGGATCGCACGATCTCCATGTTTATTCATTTGAGAGAGATTGTGCTGACAATGTGGGGATGGTGGTCGGGGAGTTAATTCATTTGATGCTTGCGGTAAATGTGCTCTTGAGATGTCTTAAACCAATGACAGTATCGGGTGTTTTAACAATAATAATCGTGAACTTCGAAAGACCCTTTAATGTTAAAGGTAACAAAATAGTCGGCTTTTGTAAGCAAAAATTATAAATTTAAGTTAATTTTGTTCATGAATATAAGATAATACTTTATTATATTATACTTTATTATACTCAAACTGGTTAAACAACACATGTGTCCCTCATGAATACCAAATCCGAAAAGGATATGTTTTTTCTTTCTATCTAATCGCGTCATCTCATGTCTCTGCGAAACGATGTGAACTGCAACAGTGGGTGCGTGCAGCACCTTTTGCGACACTACTCCTCTTCTAGCAACAGTGATGATCGAAAACTCTTCAATTTGACTACCGGTCATATCGAGTCACATATGATGGAAGAATATCGACGGCTATTACCTGTTGTTTAGTTGCAGAGTTTCCCTCTGATTGATTGAGATGTTAACTTTCTTCCCTTGCTTCTCGATAGTGAAATATTTGTCTCGGCGTCTAAGGATTGTGGTATGGGCCATCGTACGGGGCTTGTAATGGTGCTTTTACTGAGTCACTGCGAACAAAAACCTGAGAAGACGTATGTAAGTCTTTCTGAACAAATCACGGTTTTGTCGAATGGGATGACGTTTTTGGAAAACGAATAGTGGACATGGCGCCTCCCAACGATCTCACAAAATCAGCTTCGGGATTATCACTGCTGCTTAGGTCTACAAACTCTCCTGGACTCACTATATCGACATTGATGTGCTAAAACCTATGATCTACCGGTTGTTATTTCCCGGATGGTGAAGAGTTATGCCTTTGTACTTTTACCTCTTGACACCGTAAACATGATCTTGACCATTTGCTGCAATCCCTGTCTATCTCCGACCAGACGAACGTTACTGTTTTCATTCGATATGTCCTACGTATGCTCGGGTGAGCCTATTGACAACTGTTCATCTAAGTTCCTTGGGGATGAATGGTCGAATACGGATTTGTCGAAATATTGCAGTATTTTATGTATTTTTCGTATGCCGGGACAGGATACTGTTTTAAGTTGAGAGTCTTTGAATTATTTTGAAGTAACGTCTATAACTCAGTGTCTTGTTTCTGAGCTTCGTTCAAAATGTTGTAATCTATGGTTTTGGTGGATGTAACCACGTTGATACACGAAGGCACGTCTGCTATAACATTCTCTTCCTCTGGAGCGTAAAAATTGAAACTTATGTAGTCGAGTTGGTGCTCATGACGAGGGCAGACTTTTCTGGCTTTTGATCGAACGCAAACGTTAGGGGCTTCTGGTCCACTTACGCTAAGATCGTTTTTAGTATTGCCTTTAATGAGACTTTGAAGACGACTCTGAGTTTCGTAAGCTTTTGGCAATAATCTGCGGTAGAAATTGATGGAGTTCGCACGCTTGGTCGGGGTGTTTAAGATTTCCGTTGATGTCAACGTTTTCTGGTACAGGTCTTACACCACTTTCGCTGATTCCATAACCCAGGAAACATACTTTAGATTTCCCAAACTGGCAATGGTCTATATTGACGACTATTCCATTTTGCTGAGAGCGTTCGAAAACCTTTCGTATGTGGATAAAGTGCTCTTTCGTGTTGCTTGTGTTACGTAGTATGTGGTTGATTTATCATTTGAAAGTCTGGCTTGTGTTGCGTAGCCCAAATGTCACCCTACAGAACTGGAACAACTCAAACGAAGTGATGATGGCCTTCTTTGCAATGTCACTTTCCTCTACGGGGTATGCTTGTTGAAGATCGATATTAGAAAATAATTTCTGCTAGGAAAAATGTAAAATCCTATGCACTGGGTATCTTTACGGTACCAGTAGCTACGAAAATCCCCGCAAGGACCCCAGTCTCCTTTGCCCTTGGGCACCATGTATAAGGGGCTGGCATACGGGCTCTTCGATGGAAGACAGATTTCCTGGTCCAGCATAACTTGGAATTTGGCTTTAGCTATTCCGAGCATCTTCGACTATAGACACCGAGCAGGAGAAAACGTTGGTGAGTCTCTGGTGACAATATTAATAAGTTACTGTGTGAAGAGCTGGTTTTGGCGTTGGCAATGGGCGGGTAATTTTCTGAAATTCTGAGAGAAGCAAGTTATAAGGAAATTCACAATAGATATTTGGTAATTGAAGCGAATTCATGTGAGCTAAACTACCACAGGATCGGTAAAACTTTTATTCCTAAGATTCACAAGTATTTCGGAATTGCGAATAAACGCTATTTCGCTCGTATTCACGCTCATTTTTTGGGAGCGTTTTCATCGAAAAACTTTCAAAGGGCTGCATAGGAAGGAGGATAGGGTATCATGCGATCCGTTTCAGACGGATTGTACCTTTTTTGTATGTTTTGTTGTATGGTTGGTGGAAGCACGGAAATGTCGGTTGCTGTGTCGAAGCGGAACTTAATTTTTGTTACAGGATCCGTGATAAATAAGCGGGAACTTTGTAGGCTGCTATCAGTTGTCGCTTCAAGTGAAGAGCGTTTTAGTTTTCCTACTTTTTTTCATGTTTTCTTTTTCAAAAGAGCAAGGAGGACGATAATTTCGTGCTTAAAATCTGTGATGATTGTGGTACCAGCAATAGTCTTCGGTCCAACCATGATGTACGTTTTAAAATAAACTACGACGTGTGAATGCAATATTTTAATTTTTCTATTTGCTAAGTGATATGAATGATTCGATTGTCCAAGTCTGCTAGTGCGATAGAGACAGATGACGAATTTCTCTGGATCACGGCTGCCTATGATGCCGCACTTACTTCTGCTACTTTATCCGCTAAACAGCTAGTTGGGATAAATCTTCTTTGCTGACACTGATTATGCTGCGCATATCTTATGGTAAACGCTGCAACCATAATGATTAATCAGCCAATTCGATTTCTTGTAATAATTTTCGCAGGTGTTTATGCTCTGAATTGGAAATCCGGAAAGCACATGTTTTTTTTTCCTTCTATCCATTCGTTTCGTTACACATGTATGTACATACATATTACCTATTACCTATAATGATAATAGGTATGTAAATATTTTAGGTAAAATTAATGGGTGCATATATTACGTAAAATTACAAAAGACCACGAATCGAGATTCAAGTGTTGATACAGACAATAGCAACCCGGCAAAGTAATGAAAAATTCAGACCGCATGAATGTCCCAGCCCAGCAGTTCGCGTTCTGTCTGATTAAAGATAATAAACACCAACTTTATGCTCTCCACTGTTAGTAAAACATGACGTATGACAAGAAGTCGAAATCACAACATTAATACCGCCAGAGTTGGAAATATGTTTTCAGGTGATTGGATACTGGACCCACACGAATTACGCACACTTTCAAATGTTTCTTTTTACTTGCACCTACATAGTACGGATGTTGCGTATATTCGTATCCGCATGTAAGTATTACTTACTTACCGCATGTACATACGTAAGTATTCATCTGATTAAATAGGGTTTTGACGTTCTTTTACTTTCCTTGATGTCAAATGGCTTAAGGCGGAGAGTTAGCCTAGATTTAGCGAAAATGGTGTAGGTATTCGTATTCGTAGGCAGCTCTTTGCCAAGAAAATCTTAGTGGCGAGTCAGTGGCTAATATCATTGCATTGTTTCAATATAAAACAAGATCTACAATGCTACAAAGAAAACTATTCAGAACAAACACTCTGGATGAAGAAATCTATTTGTGTACCCTCAAATGTTTGCAAACCTCAAAAAACATGGACCAGAAATGAAAATTGAAATCCATGTCACAGACGTCATTACTAGAGCTTGCATTGCTCCAATTATAAAAAGTTGTTAAATAAGCGAAAGCCAGTATACCGGAACGAAGATAAGGTAGAATAGAGGCTGAATGCCTTAATGCAGTACTGCCGAAGTACTGCAAAGTCAAGCGTTTCTTAAAGCAAGATTACTGTGGTGATACAATGTATGTATAACGTTTCCACCTTTGCATCACAAACAGATCTGATGCAGATGAATTGCGATGAATTATTTTTTTCCTGTTTACAATTTGTCTATATAAACTTCAATCATATGAGTATGTTTAAAATTATTATGTTTAAATGTTTTGATTCATTTTTCGATTTGTATTTAAATAAAAGTCCAAGAACACAGCTGAGAAGGTAGATGTAAAGGGAAAAGTTCTGATTGAACTTGTGTGTGGTTTGGCTGGGGCTGTGGTGAGATAGCCAGTCGGTGATACCACTTCTTGATCCTACACGCATATACATATGTACATAAGTACACTCAAATCTTCTTCTCATTCCATTGCATTTTCACTTCTTTATAGTATAGGATGAATAAATCCACAATCGGATCCTGATTGGTGAGGCATAGATAATTTTAGAGTGTAATTACTCTGTTTAGTAATTGTCGTCTACTTACTTTAGTCGTTCAGTATTAAGCATCATGCATCCAAAAGCATAACTCACTTTTATTTTATTATGGTGGAGCGATATGTATTTATATTTTCTTGCAAACCTACACATGTAATGTAACGTGAATAATTAACTTCCGTATCTACACATATATAGATGTAATGTATATTTGCATTTTTCTTCAAGAACTTTTAGCCACATTATTAACCCAATCACTAGGGTCTAATATAGCAATCAAAATAAACACTTACACTAAGTGTACGAAAACCAATAAAACACATAATTCATTACTGTCGAAATAGTTAACTCACGGAGATGAAAACTGGCCACCCGCCATCAAACTAATTACGGTGTGTTAGGTTTATAATACATACATACATCATAATTTATAACGAATTGATTTGTGTCAATAATCCGCTAGGTAAGGATTAAATCAACATTAGTATGTAGGTATATGTATATTTCCTCCTAATTCTTGTAAGAGCTATAGTGGTGAAATGCATTTAAAGCACTTGTGTCGTAAATCAAAATATCGATCTGCCCATGTGTATGGTAGTACCTGATTAACAACATTTTACTATCACATAAAGGTTAAATATAACCCACGAATGCAAAGTAATTCAGGTACAAATTTTTCAGAAGGTATAACTTTTAGTAATGAATTTTTGTGCATTTCCAACCCCTAGAGCTTTCAGATTGCTACTGCAAAGACGCAAGCCCCCAACTGCTTGCAAGATCGAACACTTGATTTGAATTGGTGTCATAATTTGCTCCGCCTGGCATGGAGCACCAACATGCAACACCTCCAATTGCGAGGTTGAATTGCGTAACTCGACCTGTGCTTATATAAAAAAAATCGCAAAAAACGAAACCACGATGTCTCTTCGCGAACAGATCAACTCGAAAGAAATTAATTTCGTCGTTTGCTGGTGAAATCAAATCGTTTATAAATTGAACACGATATCGATTTCACTGGTTCAGCATCTGTTCACCAGCACACAATGTGCATCCAGAGCGCGGAATCTCTTACGCCTTCGTCAATTCCCTCTGCCCACCACGGGCGCATTTTCGCATTGAACCCTGGCTTGACCTAAAAAATTCTTATAGCGTTGTCGGTCTTTTGGATACTTTTAATAACGAAATTATGTTTTTGCTGGTAACATGCTAATAAACCATCCGGGTTTTAGTTAGAGTGAGTGTGAGCGATTTTTTTCTTCGTCGTGGTATGCAAGTTGGAGAGGAGCTATGCAGCTAATGCAGACTAGGAGTTCTACGTGTGAAATTTATTTATCATGTTCGCGAGTATCAGTTTTCCTTAACGATAAATCCACTTATCTTGTTCGAGAATTTTATTTCTGTGCTTCATAGGCATCTCGAATGGATACCCACCAGCCACAGGTGATGTTGCAGATGTGTGATGTGATTTTTTGTTAAATAAATCCAAATCCAATTTGCTTTTGGGGCAAACTGCTGATCGGGGTGTATGTGTGTATGTATGTACATTGTCCTCGAACAAGATCACAGTATTTTATGTAAACAATTTTTGTATTACCGAACAAAGCAAACTGGTTTCAATGGATTGTTTATCTCTCTTTTTTTTTATCTTGTATTTTTATACCCTATCCTAAGGGTATATTAAGTTTGACACATAGTTTGTAACATAGAGAAATAATCGAGATAGACCCTATAAAGTATATATATTCGTGATCAGCATCAATAGCGAAATCGATTGAGCGATGACCGTCCGTCCGTCCGTCCGTCCGTATGTCACCGCTTTTTGGGCCTTAAATTTTGAGCTAGGACGATGAAATTTCATATCTGGGCTTCTGAGAAAAAGATACAGTACAAGTGTAAAAATTTTTGAAATCCGCCCACTGCCACGCTCACTTTTTCATAACTTCGCTAAATTACATGAAACCGAAAAATTTTGTTAAGACCAAATATTTAGGCATTCAGATTCCCTACAATCCACCCATACAAAAGTTTTGGCCACGCCCACTTTTTGGGGGCGTTATCATCACAAAACCGATTTTTGGGCCTTAAATTTTTAACTAGGACGCTGAAATTTCATATCTGGGCTTCCAAGAAAAAGATACAGTACAAGTGTAAAATTGTTTTACATCCGCCCACTGCCACGCCTACTTTTTTATAACTTCACTAAATTATATGAAACCGAAAAATTTTGTTAAGACCAAATATTTAGGCATTCAGATTCCCTACAATCCACCCATACAAAAGTTTTGGCCACGCCCACTTTTTGGGGGCGTTATCATCAAAAAACCTATTTTGATAAAATTTTACATGTAACATCCTCAAACGTTCCACATTATAGCTATATTTGAGTACAATATGCAATTTGGCCATGCCCACTTTATAGAGAGGAGGATAGGGTATCATACGATCCGTTCCAGACGTTTTGTAGCTTTTCTGTATGTTTTATTTAACAATTCATAAAATATAGTTTTAGGAGATATACACATCTTCTTAAATCCACCTCTTTAGGCTATTTCCTGGTGCAAATGCATTGAATTTAATTTAATTTAATTTATTTAATTCTTAGAACAAGCAATTTGGTTTAGAGTTAAACTTAAAGCGATTATATTTGTTTTTAATATTCGTGGCCCAAGGACCCACCATTGTACATTTAGCTTATTCTAGATCTTAAAAACTACAAACTTAGAAACAGAAGGGAGGGAAAGGAAGTGGAATTAAAAAGGGAGTTCCGAAGTGTAAGTTTGTTGCACTGGAAATCAATGCATATTTGCATATCGTTAGCCACACGCAGCACTCTAGATATTGGTTCGTTACATCCTAGTGTGTGCTGTAAAAATTAAATTGGAAGAGGAATACAGTTCTCAGATTGCGTGGCTTGGCGTTAAGGGATATTATTTGTAGCAATGCAAGACTATCAATGTTTCCTGCTAGTATTTGATCTATAAAGAGGATGTTTTTTTTTTATTTTATTTAATTTCTTCAAAATTCATAACAGTGTTTTGTTTTCTGCAAAGTCATACAGTGAGCTGATTTAGTAAATATTTGTACAGGTTAAATAATTTAATAATTTAATGTTAAATAATCTTCTAAGACAAAAAGTATGTCTTTAATTCGCAAATGAAATGTAGAATGTTGGAATATGCAGTAAATTACTAATTGGTATTTAATACCTCGTGTCATTGTAGTATTCCAGTGCAGCAGTCAGCTTGGAGATACGATCCATACTTAACACCTTAAATTCTGCATCTCCTTGTCGTCTTTTTTGAGATATTATGCGTAAGATCGAATTTTGTAGCCTTTGTAGGGCCTCTAGGTATCCTCTTGCTGTGTTACCCCAAGCCAAAACACCATAACTAAACTTTAACTCCACCAGTGCATAGTAGACTTGTTTTAAAACATGTATCGTAGAATATCTACACAGGTACACCAAGCCAAAGGTCGCCTTCTTCAGATCGTATCTTATTTTGGAGATTTGTTTGTCCATCTGAAGTTGCTATCGATGATGACTCCGAGATATTTGTATTCGTCAACAACTTCTATGTTTTGTACCAAGGTTGTAGTAGACTTTTCATTTTTATATTTGATTATGATATTTGCAGCTTTAATTTTGGGTTCACGTATATGCATCAACTTGGTTTGGGATGCATTTAAGATTAAACCCATATCATGGCACCACTTTACCGCCTGGTTGAACTCCTCTTGCATAATAAATGTGGCCGTTTCTTACACTTTGTGGCAGACAATAATCACAGTATCATCTGCAACGAAAACGCAATACTTTTTTTAAACACCCGGAAGAGTTCGTTCGTGTACAATATAAAAAGAACCGGCCCAAGCTTTAACCCTTTAGGTACTCCATACTCAACCAACTCTTCCTGGCTATACTAATAATATTATCAATATGACTGCGAACATTTAGTTTTCTGTCACAGATAAAACCCAAATAACGCAGTGAAGATAACATAGGATCTAGCGGCTGGGGGTAAACGTTTACATAATAACTTGACATATATGTAATAACTTGACATTTGTTGACATTAAGCTCAATAACATTTTTTGGCATCAGGTTGAAAAGTTGTTCAGGTCATCATGAAGTGGACGAGAGTCAAGGTGGCTGAAATGTGTCTGATGATTTTCATGTAATCGCTGTAGACAGATAAATAAGAGTTTTTAATGAGAGTAAAGACTCCCAGTGAGATAGAAATTAGAAACTTAGATGTGAGGGGTAGGGCCAAATAGTTCGCAATTTTTTTTCAGAACTATAGAGGGCAAACCATGAGAGCCAGAAGAGTGTTCGCACTTGAGTTGCTATATCTTTTCTTCTACGAGAAGCACGGAGTTTAGTGAAGTTTGGGGACAGTTTCTCATGTAGGAGAAGTAATTGAGATTACCTTCGATCACGTGGTTGGTAAACGATTGGCTAAAGTAATGTGCATATAAATTTGGGAATGTTTTAGAATAGCTCTAAGAATTCTACTTTTAGCACTATTCGAGTTTGCATTAACGTACCTGTTTCCGTCGATATAGTCCATTTGATCAGAGTGTTCTCAACTCAGTCTATCTCGGTCACCCTTGACTGCTTTCGATGTGAGATAACTTAAAACCACTTAAATGTCCAATAACGGAGCAACATCCCCCTATTCCTCGCCTACAAACTGTTTTTCAATTATAATAACAGTATGTATCTTTAGAAATTTCCATATAAAACAGCATGGTGAAGATTATTCCTTCAGTTTCAATTATTGTGTTGAATTATTTTAAAGACATAGTCAACATTTTAGATAGTCCTTTTATCCGAAGCTCGTTGTTGCCTTGATTTTTCAATATTAGACATTGAGATCTATTGAATCTCTATTAACTTATAGAGCACATCTACTGACCCAACGGCCCTTGAGCTTATTGTCCATTATTACATAAATTTACGGCTCTAAAACATTATGAATGGTTGTAGTGGAATACACAGAGTAAATTTAAGTGTTAAGTTACTACTAGCAAGTTAAATATTGTAATTATGTTAAATAAATTACTTGCACGACAGTAAAAACAAGATGCCATCCCATATTAGAAGCATCTGGCTTTAATTTCGATAAAATCGTGGTTATAGATATGACTTTGAACCTATGTAATTCCGAAAGAGAACTACTATGCAACTATACAATGACGCAAACCGCTTTTATTCCTGCAAATTGTTTTGTTCCTATTATTCTAGTTTCGATTTGCCTCTCTTGTGCACCCATTTTATCGATTGAAAACATAGAATTAGATAGTGATGACTTCACGATCTATATGGAACTACTTGCAACTGATTGCACGGTTTTCTTGTGAAATACACTGAAACCCAAACCACCAAATCAAATGGGAAAGTATCTACCCAAGTCCAGGTGTACCGTAATGGGTTCTTATAAATAATTTTCTAGAAAACCAATCCACTCGCCACTTCCAAGAGTGCACTTAATCTCAAAATATACTATGCCAGTTCACTGTATTCGGTGCGCTGCAGCGCACTGCGTTAAAAGTGGCCCTATCCCATATCTGGGGGAACGAAATCGTGTGTTACTCCGTTGCTTCCAAAGGTAATATCACAATATCGCTCAATTGATCGGGCGCGTGCTTGAGTTCGTGATCATTTTATGAAGATGGAAACTCATCAGAAATGCTTGGTTAGTTGGTTAGCTTCGCTTCGGTTTGCAACGGTGGGGGAGTCTTCTTACTCCAGTCGATATTTCGATATCCTCGTTTATATTTTACGATGGCTATTAGTTGTAGTCTGGTATATTGTTTCCACTCCGGCGATACGGTTTGTTGCATGGGCTCCTAAAATGAACTGGATTATCATTTGCTGTACTGTTGTGTTTCGTTATGGCTGCTTCGATTTCGTACTATGCCGTGGATATTCCGCATTCCAGTTGGATCTTCAATTTTACATTATTATTTCTCAAATTACGTTAAATCGTTGTAAGTTATATGAAAACATAACCGGTGTTGATACTGTTGCAGCGCACAGACAGATGGTTGATGTTGCCTATACTCGTAAGTAAGTTGTGGTGTTTGATTGCATGCCAAAACAATTTACGCTGAAGGCGAGTACGCTGGGGTTTTCATTCAGTTTCAGAGCTGCAGATTTCATTTCAATGGTTTACCGCATAAACTTTGGCTTCTGCAGGTGTTATTAAAGCAATCAGTTTGCAATCGTACGTTTAATTTATGAGCTTCTTATTTCGCATAAATTATTTCTAACTGAAATGTAATACGAAAATGAGGGTAGATTTTGGCTTAGATCTACTTATGTTTAGCATTGGTAATGGGCATAAAACGTCATATATTATGAATTGTTCCATATGTGGATGACAGCTAGTTAACATTTTAAGTTTATCCTCATTTTCTCATTATAATTACTGTGTCATGTTATTTGAACAAGATCAAGACCTTAATTAAATCAATATTTGTATGTACATAAGCGTTTATAAGGTTTATAGGTACCTAGATTCTGTAGAGTAAGTGAATATAAAAAAATGCAATGCGTTGGCGTTGTTTAATGTAGTTAAATAGTTAAATTAAGAGTTGCAGTAAAAGAATACTGCTTATCTAACATATATATGTCTATATATACATATTTTTGTGTGTAGTTTTGTTGGTATTTTACAACTCTAAAGCTGTATGTTATCGATCAAAGGAAGCTAGGCGCATACGGACACCACCCTAAGGACATGCAACGTCAGAATAATCAAAACCGGAAGTAGAAATGTACAAACAGTTGCTGCAACAATAAAACAATGTACCTACTTACACAAAAGATAATCAAACTTAAAATTGACGCATGGACTATTAAAAACTCTTTTTTGTAAACTATCATAATGTAAAAAGTCTTATGGGTGTTTGGAGTGGACTGAAATCGCCAGAGAGGGAAGCCGAAAAAAAAATTGTGTACAAATTTAGATTTTATGACTCAAAACCATCGATTGCAGAGATGAAGTGTAATGAAATAATCAACAGTCAAGAGTCTAAGAATAGTCGAAAAACTGATTGTCAGAAGACTGAACGAAGACGATTTAGCCATGTTCGTCCATCCGTCTATATATCACCACATTTTGGGCCTTAAGTTTTGAACTTGGAGGATGAAATTTCATTATCTACGCTTTTAAAAAGGAGAAGTAGTACAAGAGTAAAAAATTTTGTAATCCGCTCACTGCCACGCCCACTTTTTCATAACTACATAACCAAGATAAGTGTTTTTTTTTTTGTGTTTTGCTTTGGACTCAGCTGTCAAATGGATTAGATAAAAGCATAAATGCAGATGACATCAAATATTGTTACGTCAAGAACATCACACAGCCGAAATCTAACGCAGCATCTATATGTGCCAAACCCTTAAGTGTCTTGCGCATTAAGTTTAAATCATTAGATTTAAAGCATACGTATTAAAAAAAACAACTAAGATCAACACAAGTCTTATGGGGTACAATTCTTTAAGTAATCCAATTTATATTAACGAAAGTCTTACAAATTATAGTAGAGCATTATATAACAGAAAACAATTTAAAAAATTTTAAAATTGAAAACAATTTTTCATATTTGTGCTTTAGAAGGGGAGTAATTTATTTAAAAAAAAAAAACAAGAGGGTGATAAAACTATTAAAATAACTTCTTTTGAGGATATTGAAAATTGAAAATTTGTCTTAATTAATTCCACTTTTCTTGCTAATCTTTTCATTTAAGCCTGATAATAACAATCAGGTTAATATTTTTGAGGAACAACCCGAATTTTGTAAATTTGATAAAGAGATTTTAAAAAGTTTTTATCATTCTGAATATGGAAAGAAAACATTTTTTATCAGTCATCAAAATATTCGCAGCATTCAAAAAATTTTGATTTATTTCGAACTCATTTAGAATTGTTTATTCATAAAGCCAGATTTGATTTTCTTATCCGAAATATGGATTTTTGATAATGAATCAAATCTGTATGGTATACCTGGATATAAATTGTATCCTACGCGTAATAATACATATGTATGTATGTGGCAGGATGGGTGGCTGTTTTTATAAGTGATAAGTTGGAATATGATTGTTGTTGCCTTAACTTAAAAAGTGCTGATATGGTGAAAATTTCTTGCATAATCAAATCAAGTAAGTTTATTTTTATGTGCTTCTATAGACTGCATGAAAAAAGTAAACATGTTTTTGTTGAGGAATTGAGTTCTTTGTTGTGTGAAGAAAAGTCTAAATATCCATTTATTTATGGTGACATTAATTTAGATATTTTATCTGATTCTCCTATTATCTTCAATTATACTTCTGTATTGTCGGTAAATGCATTAGAGTCGTGCTTCATTGAACCTACTACATTAGTATACTTGTATCGATCATATTTTTGGAAGACTTGATAGCAGTACCAAGCTATCTCTAAAAAGTTCTTAAGCCATAAAACTATTACGCTAACAAATTACTTAATGCTAAAAACAATTTAAGAAAGCAATGGGGAATTATTAATGAACTTAACATACCTTCCTCTACAACAATGAGCTGTATATCTTGTCAGGGAGTAAATATAGTGAATCCGTGTGAAATATCTAATGTGTTCAAAGAGTATTTTACTAATGTTGCGTCTAATACTCTTTCAAATGCGGGTTTCACTTATTCTTCTAGCTTCTTTAGTAGCGAATGTAGCCAAGCCAGCAGTTTTTTTTATGATCCTTAGAATTATGTCGTACTATAAATTCTCTTAAAAATTCTAACTCATCAACAAAAGATAGTTGGTCTAATAATATTATCAAGAAAATTTCACTAAACATTGTTGATATTTTAGCACACATTTTCAATAAAAGTATGTATAGTGGTATGCTTTAAAAACGGCTGAAGTTATATCAGTATTTAAGAAAGAAGATAAGATAGATCTGAATAATTTCTCTTCACTCAGTGTTTTCCAAAATCTTTGAGAAAGTAGTGAAAACTAGAATAATGAGATTTCTGGATAAGACTTCTTTTTTCAGTGAAAATCAATTTGGATTTAGAATGGGAAAGTCAGCAGAAGATGCGCTTTTTAATTATTGTACCTTTAATTAAGAAAGCTTAAAGAACTTGAAGTTCATTGTTCATTAATACAGTAGACCATGGCATATTATCATCTAAATTAGAAAAAGGTGGTTCTAGAGGCTTTATGCACAGATGGTTTCTTTCCTATCTGAATAATCGAAAACAAGTTGTTAAGATAGCAAATAGTTTTAGCCGAACTCTGGATATTAAATAAGTATACCTCAAGTATCAGTACTTAGCCCGATTCTTTTCTTAATTTACATCAATTCTATATTCAGCTTAAATTTCAAAGATATACAAACAGGTTTTGATGAACAGCTCTGCCTTAGAATTGATTACTGATATACATAAGTCATGATTTAGAACAGGTAAGACATTGGTTTTATATGCACAAACTGGGTATAAGTGACAAAACTAAATCCATGTTCTTCAATTTGTCTTCAAATGTAATCAACTTTTCCTCCCTGATTTTTCACAGTGTACGTTGCCAACATTTATTACTTAGCCCTGATACCTGTAGTACTACATCTTCTTCTAGAAATAGATAGCAAAATGAATTGGAGTAACCATACCGCAACACTCAGATCATACTTATTAAAAACAACAAGAATTATGTATCATTTGAGGCTATTTTATTCAAAGAAACTTTTAGAAACAGTATACTATGGACTAGTGCAATCAAAGTTACAGTATGGCTTAGTTTGCTGGAGAGGCACTCACAGTATTAAAATCCAACCGTTACTTGTTGCTCAAAAACAAATAATTAGAATCATCCGGAGAAAGGAGCGCCTTGAAAGTAGTTTTTTACTTTTTGTGAACTTAAAAATTCTTCCTCTAAAGCATCTTTACTATTATGTATAAAGTTTTACAGATATTTTTTTTAAGGAGTGGGTATTCTATTAATATGACTTCATCCCTCGGAGCTACAACAACTTTCTAGCTGTAATTCCGCCTTTCAATATTTATCACTTTTTCAACTTTTACTCTTCTGTTGCACCTAGATTATTCAATGTATTGCCACTTGAGATTAGGAAAATAAGAAACTGAATCTTTCACAATCAGCAGGTAAAAAATTGGCTTTTTAGTTTTGATCTAAATGAAATAAACTACTTAATTAACCGTATAGTCTAAATAAGTTGTTATACGTTAAAACATATATTAAATAAAATAAAAACGGGTATGCTGTGCAAATAAAAATATTTTGATCTAAGATACTATTTGTTTTCTTCGTTAGAGTTTCACACTCTCAACACCTTTTGTTAGAACTAAAACTTTTAATTTACATGTTTAGATGTATTCGACACTAGTTTTTATTTAAAACTATAGAATGCATCTTATATATTTCAATTAACAATGAAATGATAATCACTTCTTAATCTCCCTCTACCTTTTATATTGTATCTAATTAAGATTTCGTCCAGATTAAGATTTAGAATCAATTTTATATCATGAAGTATGTAAACACAAATTTTTTATATTAAGATTTTTTTTTGTTATTGTTGATTGAGAAATATATAAAATAATTTTGAATTGAATTGGAAAAATATTGACGGAAAATAAATTCCGTACACAAATACGGCTAAATATCTGGGAATCACACTTGATGCAAAGCTCAGATGGAAAGAACACGATAAAAATAAATAAAGTGCACGACTGGGTCGTACGTACTTGCACCTTAATGCTATAAGTTTATAATCGTATAAGCACTGAAATTCAAGTGTTTTGTAAAAACGCCATCCTAAAGTGGGCGTGGCCTTATATGATGTTAAGGTGAATTATAGAGATTTTCATAGATTTCATAGATTTTCATTTTTCGCGCAAAACGTGGTATGCCACCTAGTAGCATATGCCCAAACTAACTCATATATGAAATTATCAAAATCGTTAGAGCCGTTTTCCAGAAAATCCATTTTTAGTGAAATCGGCCTTAAGTAAAATACCCTTAATTTTGAGGTTAGAACGAAAATTCCAATTTCGCCTCTAGGGATCATCCCACAGACCCCAAATATGAAGTTTGAAGCAAATCCGTCCACCCGTTTAGGCTCCAGTCGAATATACAGACAGACAGACAGACAGACAGACAGACAGACAGACAGACAGACAGACAGACAGACAGACAAACAGACAGACAGACAGACAGACAGACGGACAGACAGACAGACAGACAGACAGACAGACGGAATTGGCGGACCCACTTTTTTGGACTTCTCCATCATAGTAATGTCAAGTTTGATTAAAATCTCGAGTTCGAAATTTTTCACGAAACCAATACTTGCCCTATAGGTATAGGTGCAAGTAAAAAGAGGAACAAACGCATTGGCTAATAGGGAGGAGCTCTCAACTATCAATTGCAAATAAACTCTTCCTTTATACGCAAGTTCTGAGACCCATATGAACTTATGTTATACAGCTTAGTAGTCATACAAACCTTCCAAAACAAGGTTTTAAGAAGTTGTGTCAATGCTCCATGGTATATAAGAAATGACAACCCACACAGTGATTTAAATGTAGAATGTGTCAATAAAATTGTTCAAAAATACGCTGTGAAGCACTATCAGCAAATCGATGTGCATGTTAATCCCGAAATATAATACATGGTGGAAAAGAACAACAATGCACTAAGACGGCTTAGAAGATTAAAACCGCAGGATTTAATTTCTAACCAATAAAAAATAAATAATAATACATTAATGTTAATATAAATAAAAAAATGCTCTATTTGATTTTCCAATAACCGCGAAAAATACACAAATAACTTCGGAGCTAGCCAATGAGCTACATCCCATCTAAAGCGAAATGTAAAGAAAATAGGAAAGTTACTGTAGTTGAGTTTGTATCAGTTGTAATTGTAGGAGGTGTTTTTGTTTGCTCTACTCTATGGATGAAAACCCCGTTCCGAAGACGTAATGCCCACGGTAGTACGTGGGAAACGGGGTTCGAGGCAGATGTGGTTTTAGTTAGGATTAAAGTCCCATACTCAGGCTTTCGATGCTTTCCTCCTTCCTTTTAAATAAAAAGACATTTCACCATGGCTGTATGTTGATTTTCACCCAAGTCTCCTCAGAATGTAGCGGTACCTAGATAATGACGTAAATTTTCCAAATCATATTATTTGATCTTCAAGTACGATCTTCATTTCCAGTGACTATTACACTATTTAAACTAAACTTTATTTAATACAAATAACTATAAATTGAACATAAACAAAATCCACAAATAACATAAAATATACAATCACAACGATAATTTACAATAGCATTCTTACAATTTTACTTCATAGATAACCATTTACTGAATTCTTTACCATAATTCAGATCAAAAGTAAATTTTGATTGTTTGATATCAGGCCGAAGTTTCTGAATATTTTTAACTGACCGACTGAGACGATTTTTATCACGATTGGCCAGAAAATTCCAAATCGTTAAAGTTTCATCATTGCCAGCAGTGGCCAGTTGCATTCCGCTCGGGCTCCACATCATAAATCGAACACAGCTGTCTCGTACGCGGAGAACATCAACCACACGATCGAGGGAAGACATCACAAGTATCTCTGAATGAATGCATCCGTCGGTACCTGCAAATAATAATTTGAACTTATAGAATAATTTTCGTGAACAAATATTATATTTCCAAAGACAGGAATATTAAGCAAACAGAAGCGCTGCAATCCGTCTGGAACGAATGGTATAATACCCTATCCTTCTTTTGTATCAGCCCTCCTAAAGTGGGCGTGGCATAATGTACTTTTTTATTGAATTACTGTGATAACTTCGAACGTTTGAGGATGTTAGATACAAAATTTCATCAAAATCGGGTTTTTAATGAAAACGACTCCAAAAAGTAGGCGTGGACACATATGCACTATATGAAAGAATTGTAGACAACTTGAATATCTAAATATGTGGTCTTAATACAATTTTTTGTTTTCAAGTAAAATAGTGAAGTTATGTAAAAGTTGGCGTGGCAATGGGCTGATTTAAAAAATCAGCATCATTTTTTTCTCAGAAGCCCAGATATGAAATTCAGATAAATATATTCAACAGCGTTCAGAACCAGCATCAGATCCAGCAATTGAACTCATCGAAAATACAATGGAAATCAATGGAATGATCTTTAGAAATACAATATTTGCATACCCCACCATCTGCGCTAAACCCCAATTATGTACATGCATACATTACATACATACATACATATCTTTAAAATATCGATAAGTACAACAGAATATAAGGCATACTAATCGCGCTCAACTCACAAGCCAACACCGGAGGCACAATCTTTCAAAAGTCTGTGTAACTACTAGCTTACGCCGACGACATTGACATAATTGGTAGAACACAGCGGGCTGTCACCGGTGCGTTCGCTAGTATTGCAACGGAAGCTTTCAAAATGGGTTTAGCGGTAAATGAGGGCAAAACCAAGTACATATGTGCTGTTAACAAAAAGGGACACTCATCATCGACGAATTGGACAGAACGTCACAATCGATAGCTTTAACTTTGAGGTAGTAAGGTACTTTGTCTACCTCGGCTCTGCTATCAATTCTAACTATAACACGTCGGCAGAAATAAAACGAAGAATAACTCTTGCCAATCGCTGTTGCTTTAGGCTGAGAAGGCAATTGAATAGTAAGTCCCTATCCCGAATGACTAGGAGATTCTATATAAAACGTTGATCATCCCAGTCCTGCTTTATGGCGCTGAAACTTGGACTCCATCAAAAGCGGATGAATATATCCTCGGTCGCTTCGAGAGAAAAATTCTTCGCAAAATTTTCGGTCATGTTTGCGTTGACGGGCTTTGGAGGCGGAGATCCAACGACGAACTATACGAGCTGTAAAGCGACATCGACCTAGTCAAAAAATTGCGCATCAGTCGTTTAAGATGGCTAGGATATGTAGAGCGGATGGACACAAATGCTCCGGCCTGTAGAGTCTTTGAATCCAACCCGAAAGACAACGCAGTAGAAGAAGACCTCGCCTTAGGTGGCGCGCACAAGTTGAAGGGGACATAAACAAACTTGGGGTGCGCAGCTGGAGGCAGTTGGCTAAGGACATGGCTAACTGGAGATGCTTGTTAGTGGAGGCCCAGGTTCACACCGAAGTGTAGCCCCACCTAATGAATGAATGAATTGCGCTCAATATTAAACGCGAAGATGGTCGAAAGTATCTTTTAAAAATTACGTACGTATAAATATATGTATGTATGTAAAACTGTGCTGTTGCTTTACACTCACCTATATTTGAATAGCTTACAAGTAATTCCGCAGTTAACTTGTTAAATGTGATGAAATCAATCTCAATTTTTCTATCTTTACGCTGATAATAAGCAACAATTTCTCTCGACGGGACGTGCAATATAACAATCGACGCAGGAGAATCCTCAGCTGAAAAAAAAACAGATCAATACTCACACATACAATCTGGATATATACATTTTTACTAACAGATAGCCAAATCTGTTCCGTTCCATGGATGCCAATCTATAACAACCCGTAGTTTACGTTTCGATCGAAGCACCACGTGTATATCGCAGGACGGCCAATTATATACGTAAATATTACCCTCAACGTCTGATGTAGCTAGATAACGCATTGTTGGAGAGAACTTGATCATAAAAATAGACTGCTTATGATTCTTTAAAACTCTGATGATCTTTAATCCCGGCACACTGAATACGTAAACCCACCCTAATTCTGTACCACATATTACGACTTTACCAGAATGGGCCCACTCAATGCATAAAACTACACAGCGTGAATTATTGAAAACATGACCATTGGTTATACAAAGTTCTTTATAGTGTTGTAGATCCCATAGCTCAAAAACTAAAGTTGTTTCGTTAAGACTCTGCATGCAGAAATGGACATGTACTTACTTGGCCAGTCATAATTCTTACTACCGATTCCGAGATATTTTCCTTTTGGGCAGTATGCTATCGATTTGGAATTGCGTATCCTATAAACTAAAGTCAAGTCCAGGGAGGGTTTCCAAAGAACAAGGTCGTGACCAAATGATGCAGCAATTTGACCATCCACGGACCAGTCAATAAGATTTAGGTCTGGAAAAAAGAAATCAGTAAATACCTTAGACTAATCTAGTTTAAAAAACTGACCTGAAAACATATCAAAGTAAGGTAGGTCATGTGTTGTATCTGCACATGCTATTGGCTTCAAGCGAGGTGTGCATGGCCAGTCAAATCCGTTGAGACTCCCGTATATAAATTCATAAGTAGGTATTGTTGGTAAGACATCGGTGCTGGAGAGAATTGCACTCTTCGCAGCCAAATCAGAAAATTCTAATATACGCCGCTGTTTTATGCCGAATGAGCTACTCATGACCACTTTTAAGCCTTTGTATCTCCATTGACTGGGGGAAAATCGCTAAAAATGAATCAGTGTGGTCTCATTAGATTCTTTTTTGTAAATGTATATATATGTATATGTATATGCTTTTTATTATAAATTAGTGGTATATTATGCTTACCGTGCTTAAGAAATCTTCCTTTCCGCCTTTGAAAAGAAAGATTTCGTTCTTATCCTTATCCTTAATAGCATACCGCCTTGGAATAAAACGATCGCCGTAATAGAGAGGTATTACTCTATCCGGACTTAAAGTACATTCCTGCAAAAATTAATATTATTTCGATTAGATTTTATTAAAGAATGGTCTTTATACATAAGGAAGTTTTATATAGATAAAGGTAGGTAAGATAACCTATATAGAGATCGACACTGTTACTTCAGAAAGTAAAGTCAACCGGTATTATAATAATAGTGAACGATATGTTGCCTTGAAGCCGACTGCAACAATTGGAATTTGTTTCTTTATCTGGAGAATGGAGGTGGGAAATATTATAGAATTGAGTTATACTAGACATAAGCATAATAAGTATTAAACATACATGCAATGCAGAATCTGTTCTTCCATATGGAAAAGGATACTATTCATTTGCTGCTGTAATCTTTACAATGTGTTTCATAATTTTCATTTCAAAACTATTTTTTAAAACACTGATAGTAAATAATGACTTTTTGGCGTTACTATAACCTGACACTTGGTGAAAGCTGACTCTATTCTAATACTGACGTTGTCGAGGCGAGATTCCTCTTATTGAAAATAGTTATGTTGGATAAAGAATTTCGAATTCCCATTACTTTACTCTAGTTTATATTTTGTTTGTCACTTTACCACTATCCCATTGTAGCCTGGATGATAACCTATAATAAAATTACATTCGGCTTGGTGCAGTCGTTCAGAGTCGTTGCCAATCTTCGTATCAAGTACAAGATGTAGCTACTACCGTAGAGCCCCGCATATATCGTAGATCCATTGAGTCCGACCAGTTCCAATCGTGACTCATAAATCGAGCTTTGCGAACGTCTGACAAACTTCCGAGAGTATAATAGCGATGAGAAAGTGTCTAAAAGAAGTTTGGATGTAGATACGATATTCAGTTGTAGGTTTCTTTTATTAAACTTAAGAAACTTACTCCTATTATAAGCGGCTGTCACAAGCTAACCCTTGTTTTCTACATAGGTGCTAATATTATGTATCTACATATGTATGTATGTATTTCTATGGCCAGAAATGAAACTCAATTGATTAATTAAACATACAAAACATACAGAAAAGCTACAATCCGTCTGGAACGGATCGTATGATACCCTATCCTCCTCTCTATAAAGTGCGCGTGGCCAAATTGCATTTTGTACTCAAATATGGCTATAACCTCGAACGTTTGAGGATGTTACATGTAAAATTTTATCAAAATCGGTTTTTTGATGAAAACGCCCCCAAAAAGTGGGCGTGACCAAAACTGTTCTATGGGTGAATTGTAGGGAATCTGTATACCTAAATATTTGGACTTAACAAAATTTTTCGGTTTCATATAATTTAGTGAAGTTATAAAAAAGTAGGCGTGGCAGTGGGCGGATGTAAAAAAAATTTACACTTGTATTGTATCTTTTTCTTGGAAGCCCAGATATGAAATTTCAGCGTCCTAGTTAATAATTGAAGGCCCAAAACTCGGTTTTGTGATGAAAACGCCCCCAAAAAGTGGGCGTGGCCAAAACTTTTGTACGGGTGGATTGTAGGGAATCTGAATGCCTAAATATTTGGTCTTAACAAAATTTTTCGGTTTCATATAATTTAGTGAAGTTATGAAAAAGTGGGCGTGGCAGTGGGCGGATTTCAAAAATTTTTACACTTGTACTGTATCTTTTTCTCAGAAGCCCAGATATGAAATTTCATAGTCCTAGCTCAAAATTTAAGGCCCAAAAAGCGGTGACATACGGACGGACGGACGGACGGACGGTCATCGCTCAATCGATTTCGCTATTGATGCTGATCACGAATATATATACTTTATAGGGTCTATCTCGATTATTTCTCTATGTTACAAACTATGTGTCAAACTTAATATACCCTTAGGATAGGGTATAAAAAGCATATATGTATATAAGCATATCCTTCTACATTTGTATTAGTCGTAATAAAGTGGACGTGGCGTATTATATCTTTGGATTGAAATACAATGATTACTTCGAACGTACATATGTTCCATTGACGAATTATACTTAGACAATCAACTTTCCATCCCCTGCCCGACACCACCTTGCGCTTACTTCAAATCCAACAGTGATCCGAAGCAGGAGGCAGCATGCCATCCATACATATTCCACTGTTTTTTTCGCGCGAATAATACTCAAATTATAAGTGGAAAATAACTTGACAAAATTCGCGGTGATGTTCGCCCGTCTTCAGTGGGAAATAACTTCACATAAAAAAAGTGAAATTATTTCCCAATCGAGATGAAGTTATTTCCAATTTGAAGTTATTGCTGCCGCCACAGCGCTGATTAACTACTGGGAAAATGTCTCGGTGCTGACACAATCCAAGCGATTAATCATTTCTTATTCTACAAAGAAATCCTTAATCTAGACAATGATAGTATTAGAAAGCTGGGGAGCTTTCTCACAGGTCACTGTGGCCGGCTCATGACCTTAACAAGCTCTATCTGTGCCCAGAAACGGAATGTAGGTTCTGCTCGGAAGATAACGAATCTTCTGATCGCATTTTCCATAATTTTATTCGTTAGCGGAGTTGAGAAATTCTGCTGTTAAGAACATAATATCCTTCATCCTTGGTTCAAGGTCAGCCTTGATCCTTTAGGAAGGCATATTTTAAACATTAGAAATAACAATTAGAAAAAAAATTATCACGATTGATATTTGCAGTGCCAGATTTTTTGTATTCACAATCGACAATTGATACAAATTCTCTATTGATCAACAATTCATTGATAAATCCCAATACCGGTTAAAGAAATTGGTTTTAAGGATTTGGACTATAAATTGATAAATTACTATTTTTCAGAAACAAAATTTCGCAATTTTTTCCACTGGTTTTTAATGAACGTATGAGTTTTTGTTAATGATGCGCAAAGAAGCTATTATATTTAGTTTGTATTTTGTTTAGCAATTGCATTTTCAATTAATGCAAATAAATAATCGAATAATTCAATCTTTATTCTTGTGAAGTTACTAAATTTATCAGGATAAGTCCTTAGTTGTGCCATCAGGTTTTTAACGGTTTTTAACGTTTTAGAATAGGCATAAACTAAATTATCTACGTTTTCTGTTATGTCATGATCACAGATGTCATCTGTGTGTGTGATAAATATGGTTTCAGCTCGAAAAGCCTGATAGTCTATATAATATCCCTAACTATAAACTATACAGGAATGCTACGATAAGGGAAACAGTGGGGGAGGTGTTGCATCGTACCGTAAAACAATCCTTAATTAACAAAGTTGTTAGTACTTTGGTAGATGTAAGCATTGAATACATAATCGTTGAAGTACATGATGGTAGTACTAAATGCTTGATCTCATGTGCATATAACCCTTATATGAGTTACTCTCCTCAACCATTTCTCTCTGCCCTTTCTGAGTTTTTTATTGCATATGAGACTATTATAATTTTTCGTGATTTCAATGCTGATCTGCTAAGAAACGACTTGTGAACTTAGCGACTCCAATTAAAAGACTTTGTTTCATCGCTGGGTCTTTGAATATTAAATAACAATTACACGCCTAGCTTAGTTGAGCAACGTTCTTCATCCGCACAGCTAAGGGAAACTTCTATGTCTAGAAATTGAATACCTCGTTGCCACCTATACAACTCTACAGTAATCTACGACAAATTGGAGTCTCTGGTAAGAAAAATAGTACTAAGTTCGATTTCGATCCAGCTGTACTCAATGCCTATTTTCTGGATAGTGCTACAGAAATGAGCAGCTTCGATTTTGCTACTAATCCTAGACTAACTATGCCTGCACTTTCTGACTCTGAAGTGATAATAGAAGAAGACGTTATTAGGCGCGTTCCAGCTATTAAGTCGGATTTTGCTGATATGGACGGGGTATTAATGTGTTTTATTAAACTGATACTACCCCTAATCGTTAACCACTTATCCTGTATCCTAAACTTGTGCATAATAACGTCAATCCTTCGTCGTTGTTGGAAAATCACCAGTGACAGAGAAATCGAATGCTATCTCCACCAGTGACTACAGGGCTATTAGCATCCTATCATGCTTTTCTAAGGTTTTTGAGAAACTTATAACTAAACAAATCATCATTTCAACATTTTTGAAGACATACGAGAAAAAGTCGAAAAAGGCTGTCTACGCTTCGTTGCCTTATTATGCAAAGTTCGACTGAACTTGTTTCCCTGTTAATCAATCGATTTGTATGATTGTACTTTTTCAACTTAGACACTTTTCATTGTGACACAAGCTTGTGCCTAAAATGGGCATTATCCTTTACTTGCTTATTTTAAATACGAGATAAAGAAATAAAAAAATTTTATTTTAAATTATGCGGACACCTTTTTGGACATTTTTCAAATTTTCTCAGCGGCAACGCTGGTGGTGACCGGATGCCTCGAGCCGATATTGGAATTTTCATTCTAACTAGAAAATTCAGGATACTTTACTCAAGGTTTATTTCAATAAAAATAGATTTTCTTTCTCGCAAACTGCTCTTGATAAATTATTACATTTGAACCAGTTTGGGTGGCCAAAGGATGGTGATGCGGAGTATATGGGAACACAAGCGTTCTCACCTTAGCCTCTCACTATCAACTCCTACTCTACACCTCCGCGTTGGTGGCTGCTGGGTGCCTAGTACCTCGGCTGGAGATTGGGTAACCAACCCCTTTGGAAGGTCGTTGGTGGTAGCAAACGAGAGAGGGGGGAGGAGTGTTTTCTCACTTCCTCTTAATCTGGACGGCAGCGGACGAATTCTCCAGGTGGAATCAACGGTGGCGCCCACAGTTCCAGTTAGGGCGACCTTTCTAGTCCAATCTCTATATGAGCTGCTCTGACTTATTCGGATCAAAGGTCAATAGGGATCTCCAACACTGAGTCAGGGTGTTGGAAAAGAGTTGGTGGCGGAAGAGCCCTTAATGGGCCAACGGCAGCACTCATATCCCCGAAGTGGGTTACTGACTCCGGAAAATCCGGCCCCTCGTCCTAGGGGTTTAAAAGGGAACTGGTCCTCCAGGTTGGGGGTTGTGCGTAGGGGTAACTCCCCGACCACGGAAAACTAATATAGTTCCGAAAAACGAACAAGCCTCGGATATGGATGGATTCACTGTTGACGACCCTAGCAATCGAAATAAGGACAACGACCTTCGGATCTGCACGTGGAATGTTCGGAACCTTAACAGACCGCGTGCAGCCGAAGAATTAGCAAAGGCTAATATAAGGCAGACATCACCGCCATCCAGGAAGTGCGATGGGATGGGCCGGGCAAAAAAAGGATGAAAAACTGTGACATCTATTACGGTGATTGCTATAGAGAGCAGAAAAAGCGCTTATTCGGATGTGGATTTGTCATAAGCGGCAGACTTAGGCAAGAAGTCTTAAGCTTTCGACACGTGAGCGAACGACTTATGACAATCCGCATCAAGGCTAAATTCGCCAACATAAGCCTTATATGCGCTCACGCTCCCACCGAAGACAAGGACGACGCCACCAAAGAATGTTTCTACGAGCTCCTTGACAAAACCTACGAGCAATGCCCTAAATATGACGTTAAAATCGTCCTAGGCGATTTGGTAGGACGATCGGTAAGCACAGCCTCCACGACACCACGTCCGGAAACGGACTTAGGCTTATTGACTTCGCTGCGGGGCGAAACGTCACCATAGCAAGCACACGGTTTCCTCATCTCAATATCCACAAGGGGACATGGCGGTCTCCTGATCATCAAACGGTCAACCAAATTGATATTCTCGATGTCCGAACCTTCCGAGCAGCCAACATCGACTCGGATCATTACCTTGTTGCAGCCACGGTACGAATCCGGATATCCCTAACGTCACAACAAAGAAGAAATACTGTGAGAAGATATAACGTTGAAAAGCTGCAATCGCAAGAGATCGCCAGAACCTTTGCCGAACGCGTATCCCGAAATCTCGCTACAACTCCTATGCCGCCAGTATCAAATGCCGAGGACCAATGGCAACTCTGCCAACATGCCATCAGAAGTGCCGCAACTGATGTACTGGGTTTCGCTCGACCACCACAAAGAAACCCATGGCTTGACGAAGAATGCCGGCAAGCAAATGCAGCTAAACAACAGGCATACAAAGCGGCGCTGCAAAGAAGGACGAGAGCGGCTCGTGAGCTCTACGAGCAAAAGAGACGGGAAGAACATCGGCTTCTCCGAAAGAAGAAAAAAGAGCACGAGAAGCGCGCGATCGAAGATATTGAGATATTATACTCCAGGAACAATGTACGGAAGTTTTACCAACAGGTAAAAAGAACGTGTCAGGCCAACAAGACCCGTACAGAAGCCTGTAGAGATGAAGAAAGAAACCTCGTAGTAGAGTCACAGTCGGTGCTGAGAATATGGAAAAATTTCTTCTGCAGACTGTATAACGGCGACGAAGACCAACATTCCGCTGTCTGGCAGAATGAACCATTCAACATGACGATGATAGCCAAAACTTCCGTCCACCTGACCAAAACGAAGTGAGGATAGCAATATCCAAACTTAAATCCAACAAGGCTGCTGGACCTGACGGCTTACCAGCCGAGCTGTTCAAGGCAGCTGGAAATGACCTGGTAGAGAGCATACACCAACTCATTTCTAAAATTTGGTCAGATGAGTGTATGCCTGATGAATGGAATCTCAGCACCGTTTGCCCGATCCACAAGAAAGGAGATCCCCTCAATTGCGTCAATTACAGAGGTATAAGTCTCCTCAACATCGCGTACAAGATCCTATCTGCCATATTGTGTGAACGTCTGAAACCCTTCGTCAACAACCTGATTGGGCCCTATCAGTGTGGTTTCAGACCAGGAAAGTCCACAATCGATCAAATCTTTACACTTCGGCAGATCCTGGAAAAAAACTCAAGACGTCCAAATCGATACCCACCATCTTTTCATCGATTTTAAGGCCGCATATGACAGCATCTATAGAGACGAGCTATACAGAGCCATGTCTAGTTTTGGCATCCCTGCCAAACTCGTCAGATTGTGCAGGATGACGTTGGAGAATTCTCGCTGCTCCATCAAGGTCGGTAACGATCTCACCGAGACCTTTGATGTCAAAAAAGGATTTAGACAAGGTGACGCGCTGTCATGTGATTTTTTTAACATCGTTCTTGAAAGAATTGTGCGAAACTCACAAGCCAACACCGGAGGCACAATCTTTCAAAAGTCTGTGCAACTACCAGCGTACGCCGACGACATCGACATTATTGGAAGAACACAGCGGGCTGGCACCGGTGACAGGTTCGCTAGTATTGAAACAGAAGCTGCCAAAATGGGTTTAGCGGTAAACGAGGGCAAAACCAAGTATATGCTGTCAACCAGAAGGGATACGCAACATCGACGAATTGGACAGAACGTCACAATCGACAGCTATAACTTTGAGGTAGTAAGGGACTTTGTCTACCTCGGCTCTGCTATCAATTCTGACAACAACACCTCGGCAGAAATAAAACGAAGAATAACTCTTGCCAATCGCTGTTTCTTTGGGCTGAGAAGGCAATTGAGTAGTAAGGCCCTATCCCGAACAACTAAGGAGACTCTATATAAGACCTTGATCATCCCAGTCCTGCTTTATGGCGCTGAAGCTTGGACTTTATCAAAAGCGGATGAAGATATCCTTGGTCGTTTCGAGAGAAAAATTCTTCGTAAAATATTCGGTCCCGTTTGCGTTGACGGACTTTGGAGGAGAAGATTCAACGACGAACTATACGAGCTGTACAACGACATCGACCTAGTCAAAAAACTGCGCATTAGTCGTTTGAGGTGGCTAGGACATGTAGAGCGAATGGACACCAGTGCTCCGGCCCGAAGAGCCTTCGAATCACACCCGGAGGGACAACGCAGCAGAGGAAGACCTCGCCTTAGGTGGCGCGCACAAGTTGAAGGGGACCTGAACAAGCTTGGAGTGCGCAACTGGAGGCAGTTAGCTAAGGACCGAGCTAACTGGAGAGGCTTGTTAGTTGAGGCCCAGGTTCACCCCGCCACCTAAGTAAGTAAGTAAGAACTAGTTTGGGTACATGGTTTAAGATGGCATACCTCATTTTGTGCGAAAAATACTTATAACGCTCATTTTTAAAATCAGCTATTTCTCGAATATGTCTTCGGCGGTTGAGAGTGAAAAGTGGGCGCGGCGGATTTAAAAAATATTAACACTTGTCCTGTTGCTCCTTCTCAAACCTCGTAGACATGTAATTTTATACTCCTAGCTTAAATATAGCGCTCAAAAGGTGGCAGTATTATCCGTAGTAATCCCTAATAATTCACTACATTTGGTGCTGGTATCTTATTCAGATAGCTCTATTAGAATATTGACTGACTGCATATAAGTAATTGTTGAGTTTAATTTAAAATACACAGTAGGGTTTAAGACCCACAGAAGAGTAATTAGTTATTAAGACACAACCGATTACCAAATCGAACAAGATCATCTTCGTTGATAGTCAGGTTGCTATCAAAGAAAAAGATTCGTCTGCATCATCATTTTCTAAGCTGTTAAGACAGTGTTAAAAGTACAATAACTCACCTGTATATCAGATAGTAGGAAAATAGGAAAGAATGCAGGTTAATGAGTTGTCAGACCTTTAATAGGGCCTATGAAAAGGCTGCAAAACAATGTCTCATCAATGCAGGTCACAAAATAAACTTTTATTCGACAAGGTAAAGAAAAATACAGAGGATTCTTCGGGCTGAGTTCTATTCGATTAGGTAAATCGATTTTAAGATTCTTTTTGTACGTACATACATATGAATGCTCGTTTTCTTTTACCACATCCCAAGGGTATAAGTATTAACACATAGTTTGGAACATAGCGAAATAATCGAGATAGAACCTATAAAGTATACATAAATACATACATTTGTATATATTATGTACATATATATGTATATACCCTTATGCAAATTTTCGTGAACAGTATCAAAACCGAATCAATTATATATTTACTTAATTGAGAAACAGTAGAAGTGTAAACACATTTCTAAATCCTCCCGCAAAGACTTCCTAATTTTACCTTGCCATGCCCAATTTTTGGAGGCGTTTTTATTTAAAAAAAAAAAAAACCACTTCGATGAATTTTGGGACTAAATTCTTCATACATTCAAAGTTATCGTTGTAATTAAATCAAAAATGCAATGCGATACGCCTACTTTAATGGAAATGATGCTAAAGATATTATACATAGAATCCGTTCTAGGCGGATTGTAACCTTTTTTTATATTTATAAGTTTGTTTGCTTTTTTGGCACTTTCAGTTCTTGATTAGGTTTGTCTTTTTTAATGCAACATTTTTTTTTATTTCTTGGTTAATATGGTATGAAACCTTTGTACACAATGGAAATGTTTTTGTCCTTCTACGCACCTTTACGATAAACTACGCTAAGAATATTAAATATTATAGACTTCGATATTTTTAATCAATCTCTAATCAGAAAACATACGTACTGGACAATGCTAGTTGTGTGGTATGTCCTCTTTAAATGCGCCTTACAAGACCTCATGTTAAAGAAGTGTCTATCAACATATAAAATTTCATTATTTCGATTATCTATATTAATTGAATTATTTAAATAACTAAGAGTGAACATTAAAATTAATGTTTATTACAATTTCAATAAAAACGTTTGCATGAAAAATTGTATAAAAATGACACAAAATATACAGTATACAGTCTACTACCAGCGGGTCGAACACTCTTGGCAACGTATTGTAAATTTCGCCATTCACTTTGGTGCCGTGGACTAATTTGTATTCGTACGCAAGCTGCGCAGCCCCGTCTTATCAGATACATTTATAATGTAAGCAAATTAATACTCTGTTTTAGAGAGACATTTGTTTTAGTGCTTAATTATCTCACTCGAATATCATCGTTACTTATACCAATTACTGAACGATAAATTGGCTTAATATAGGTACTAGTGTGGACCTGTATGAATGGATGTATATATACACGTAACTTTTGTTTACATGAGCCAGTGGTGAGTACGGTGGTCTGTGCATTGAGAATTGTTTTTATTAATTATCTTGGCGATGTATAATGATAACTTCAACTGAAATTCATATTTGTGTAAGAAGGCGGACGGTGATATCCCTCGGTATATGCATGTGGTCTCGTAGCAGTTTAAGGCTGTGTCATAACCTGGGATTTATCTTAGTTACACTGTGTAAAGTATGATATACATATATACGTACATATTTATGTATGTCTACTCGGTATTATTGAAATCTTACTCAATGGGTTGTGCTATGGGTGGGTGCATTTGTTTTGATTTTTGTGCGTCATTTCATACTAATTTATCTTGACAGTGTCAAACCAGTTTTCATTAAAAAAGTGATTAATTTTTATTTGATTTGATTTACATAATTACACCTTTCATTATCTATTTAACCAAAGTCGAATGCTATAAAACCTCGATCACTAAAGGTACATTACAAACATGCATGAATGCATAACTGCAAACATAGATATGTATATACATATTCAGTACCAATAGTCGAGTAAATTAAATATACTAACAATATTTAAATATGTCTAGTGTCTACAAACACTTTTAATGACAGTATACGTTCTTAGTCAAATTTCTTTCGAGTTGTATGAGTGTTGATAAGATATCTTACCTTTGATTTTGAAAGAAATTTTATATGTTATCTAGGGATTGAACCTCGAACCCTTCGGTCCGTAATCCAACGCACTAACCACTTGAAATGGGGATTCGGAAGCAAAATCATGTTTGTAACGAAAATATTGACGTTGAAGTACTTAATCGTAAATTTGTGACGCTTCCTATCTCGATCTTCCATTAAGTACTCACAGGTCGCCCAGGTCTCCGAATTGGTATTCACCGACGGCCGTTTTTCTAGTTATGCACAGGCTTGGACATTGGTATAGGAAGTGAAATGTGCTCTCTTCTGCGTCTGTATCGCCACAGCATCTACAGAGGTCGTCTGTATTTTGTCGCATTCTTCTACGGTGGGCCGGCAGGAGGTTATGACCGGCAGTAATCCCCGTGAAGCGCGCTATGTTCGTTCTATTAAGCACTAGAATTCGTTTGATTATTATTTATTCATCCAGAGTTTTCGGGAGACAGAACAGAGGTAACGATCCTTGTTAGGTCCTGTTCGGAACTCTTTCTTGTTAATTCGTTATGGTCAGATATGGTTAGATTCTGCTTGTTTAATTGTGATACGGACCATTATTTCGGGATGTCAGACACACACTTTACAATATTCTTAATCTATCAACATTGTTAATTAGAAACACATGGGGATTACTTTGATCAATTTTCAGCACATTGCCACTTCAATCTACATGTATGCACATACATATATGTACATGTACTACACCTACTACCGCAACAAAAACCTGTAAAAATGTTCCTCTCATTGCAAATAATAGTAGAACCAGATCACTTGCGGCGCAGCAGGCATCATGCCACTTTATAGAAGATATTGATCGCACAGAGCCATGGCAATACAAACAACCAAGTGGAGGAGCACCCTCTTTGAATAAAACGATGCTAAGTAGGATTACCAGAAGTCATAGTAGTCTAATGCTAATGGAATTCAGACATAAGAAGACACACAGAGAATGAAATTATCCTGCATTTCTGTGGGCCTAGCCAAGACTGTGAACTGTTCATTCAGAAAAAAGAAAAAAACAAAATAAAATCATATAAATTAAATCACACATAGAGCACAAATACCTTTTCGGTACGATGATAGATTACTCCAACGTACACGTTGCATTGCTCCTGGCAGCAATGCAATTTATTTTACCTTTCCAGACTCTGAAGTTGCACATTTGTTGTCTTGTTGCTTGTGCAACCAACGCCTGCGATGTTTTTCCGGAATAAATCCGATGTTACCAAATGTTGAGAGACGTTGAGATGTTAAGATGGCCTAAATACAGAACCCGGCTGTGGAGTCTCATATCTACTGCAGGCGTGATTCTGGACCGCGGTACAAATTACATGAAAGAGGTACAGGGAACACTGGAACATTACAGCGAAATGTATGTAAAAACCAGCCGGAGGACTGTGTCTCCGGGGATGTTTGGGGGCTTTAAGTAGCAACGGAGACGAACAGCACAACCGTTTAGTTGAATTGCGTGCAACCGTAATATATCCAGATTATTGTACTTGTATATTAATTAATCGCTATTCAACAGATCACGGGAATTCCTTAACAGGTGTTTGGTTTTCACTAACTGTTGGATGGAATTCATTACTTGATTTTCAGATGGAGGATCGACTATCTACCTTCCAATGAGTTTTAACAAATTCCTTTCGTTTGGTATGTCAGCTGAAAATAAACACAGTTTGCGTGAATTCATATCGAGATAATGAATGTGTGTATTATGCACATACATATTACCGAAAGACGTTGTAAATAGTCTGAGCCACTTTGGACTAAGAACTAGTTCTCACTAGATGCGAAATAAACATTTGAGGATGTAAAGCATGTAACACCATAATGGGGCAGTGCAATAAGCGCTGCAGTGAGGATTTTTCTTTTTTTATTTTTAGTTCAGAATTTTGAATTTATTTATTTATTTTTATTCACAGCGTAATCTGAGTACGCCGTGGCTCAAGTGGTTAATGTGTTTGACTACGAAGCGGAGAGTTCGAGGATAGATCACCAGACAACACCTAAATGTTCTGTCACGGCTCCACCTCTCGCGAGCGTTTGACAAACATTCGATAGTAAAACTGTTATAAAACATACAGAAAAGCTACAATCCATTCGGAACGGATCGTTTTATACCCTATTCTCCTTTCTATGTAGTCCTAATGAAGTTGGCGTGCCATATTGCATTTTTTTCTCGAATTACAACGATAACTTCGACCGTCTGAGGATGTTGCATACAAAATTTCATCAAAAACGGATTTAAAAAAACAAACGCACCCAAAAACTGGGCGTGACTATAGGCAATGTATGGGTGAACTGTACACAATCCAAATATCTAAATATTTGGTTAAAACAAAATTTTATAATTCCACTTTGTACACGTCATTAAACATTAGGCGCCATACATTCATGTGAAGATTATAACACGCACAACACAATGGTTGTGCGAAGCTAGCCCCTGGGTTCCATACGTATTTACTTACTTACTTACTTACTTAGGTGGCGCTACAGTTCGGGATGAACTTGGGCCTCCACTAACAAACCCGGTTCTTTGCTAAATACCTTCCAGTCGCTAACTGCTCCCTCTACTTGTGTGCGCTACATAAGGCGAGGTCTTTCTCTATTGCGTTGTCCTTCCGAGTTTGTAGACTCTACGGTCCCGAGCACTGGTGTCCATCCATTCTACATGTCCTAGCTATCTTAGACGACTAACGCGTAAATTTTCTACTATGACAATGTCGCTATGCAGCTCATCCTCATCCAAAGTCCGTCAACCCAAATGAGACTGAAAATTTTACGAAGAATCTTTGTTTTGAAGAGACCGAGGATTTCTTTATCCGCTTTAGAACTTCCTTGAATTTGGTCAGGTGGACGGAAGTTTTAGCTACCACGTCTATATTGAGTGGTTCATACTGCCTGACAGCGTTCACTCTTTGGTGTAACAACATATATTTACTTTTACAACTATCGAATACCAGATACAACGAAGCGAAGGAAGCGAAGGACTTGGTATTTATTGTCAAGCACGGTGATGAGCACATGATAGCCTCGGGGCAATTGTAGCTCTGATGTCGTGGATGGATATCAGTACATACCTTAATATTTTGCGTGATAGTTAATTAATTAATAATTTGCATGCCATGTTGACAAATACCCTTGCGTCACCAAAAATCTACTCCATACCAAGAAAACTTTAAACAATCCATGAATCGAGCTGTGATTCAAACAAAGTAATGAATTCATTTTTTTTTATTTTTTTTTTATTAATAAATTTATCTCCTAGCCTAGCTTAATACTGTTCTTCTTTGACATGAGATCTAATAAAGTGGGCGTGGGATTCTGCATTTTTGATGGAATGAATAACATTGAACTGATGTTATCTGGTAGATTTCACAAATTCTTTTTTTTTTTCGTAAAATGCCCTGAAAAAGTGGGCGTGGTCATATATGGTGTTCAGGTGAATTATAAAGAACTTCAAGGCTTATTAATTTTGTTGTAACAAATTGTTCGATTTCTAGTAAAAGTTTTAAAAAAGTTAAATTTTTGTGCAAGTGGGCGTGGCAGTTCCAAAAATTGGTACATCATATTTTTGCATTTATCATACCCATCTCAGATATTAATTTTAAACCTAATAAGTGAAAAATCTGTACATATGAGCAAAGTCTATAATAAAAATGTGAAGGAGATATTTCCATAGACTCCATGTAGTCTAATCCAAGGCTAATACTCTGCTGTCAATCTGGGACAATTTGGGACCACCTAGGACAAGCAAAGTTAAGCTCAACTCCAAAAAAATACAGAGGTACAGGGATTCATCAGAGATTCTCCAACTCATCTGCAGCTTATGTTAGGATAAAAGTATACCCTCAAGGATATTGGCCAGATCTCCAGAGAGGTAACCCTTCAGTCCGCGTCACATATTTCATCATTCCTTACAAATTTATTCAGGAAAGTTTACCACCAACCAGATTTTTACTGTAAAGAAGACTTTAGATAAAACCCAGAAATTTTAAATATATACCCACCAACTTTTTATCGATCTCTAGACAGCTTATCGTATTATTTTTAGAGGCGCGCTTTACAGATAAATGTGACCATTTGCAAAAATCAGAGAGTTTAACTGTCATAAATGATTGTGAATAGCTAGACTCTTGCTTTCGTACGGAGCTGTCGCGCTAAGTGTGTATACTCGGCAGATACATATAGAGCACTTTCCAAATTGACATTTGTAGCTAATTAGGCTATTTAGTAGCTCAACGTTCTCTTTCGAAGACTGTCTTTTATTTTTACATACAAGATTCTGATCATCCTTACCCTGTTCTATGGGCATGAACATTTCCAAGAGTAAATATGGTCACTGCCGGTTGTTTCGATACAAGAATCCTTGAAGTGTCATATATGCACGCATACATACATATGTACATATGTAGCTACATTAGACAGACGACTATAATAATGATCTAACTAATATAATGATCTAAAGCTAGGCGGACTCCAATTTCATCCGGATAGGGTATCATACGATTCTTGTTATGTTTTCTTTTTCTATTTTATTTTAATTGTGTATGAAAACTTGCCTGTTCTAAATATGTACCGCAGTACTTTTGCATAATGTTTGCATTCGTACTTAACATGACTGTCAATATACATAATAATGTCACCAAAAACGTTAATTGTGTACAACATACGAGATAGATTAAATAAGCTTAAATGTGACAACCAAACTTGTCTAAGTATACACCACCAACATGAACGTTACCACTCTAATTGAAGCAAATTACAAAATTAAAAACATGAAATCGAAATGCTTTTGCGTAAATACTTACAACCAAACGATGTCTAAATTGCGGCACCCAACCTATTGACTACATCCCACAATAAATTCACCAATCGCCTCGATTGACAATGAGGAGTTGTATCACATACCGACATTAGCAAATTCTATTCCCAATATCCCGAACAAATTCCATGTTCATTTCTAAGCCCATGCAAATGCAATACATGTAATGCTTGCGATGTCGTTACCGATTGAACTCTTAGTTAGCTCAATTTGGAATTGTAGCTCAAATCTCTTCTAATCCAGGTGATCGTTTCATAGAAGAATAGTCAAAGAGAACTTATCTATTTAAGAGAGAAAGAGAGAGAACAATGTTCAATAGTGGAGTGGAGTGCGCCGATAAGATCCAATCCAATGCATTGCGAACTTCAATTGCCAGTTAAAGCCACAAGCGAGCAATCATTCGTGCGCAATGGACCATTACTCTTCTTCTTCTGGTCCAGAGCGAGCAAGTAACAATCCGCCCGAAGCAGCATATGTTTCCAGCCACACAACCTAGAAAGACCACAATCAAGACCAACCCAGGTGACCATTGAGCCATTCATCCCTATGTGTGCACAGTTTCCGTAGATAGGTAGGTGCTTACAGCGTGAGCACATGCAAGTCGTTCGCTCGTCTTGTGGGTACTTACTCCAGATTATAAGATTTTTCTAGCTTAGACTACTTTTGATACACATACACACCATTTGGGCGATTTGTTGTAGTTGCTGTTGTTGTTGCCACTGCTGCCGTCGCCGCCACTATTACTGGTGGTGCTGGTGTAACCCAGCCTCAGTGTACTCCTAGCTCTAGAGTCATTGCAATAAGACGATCGAGTTTAATGATACATAGCATGATGCTGTCTTTAGTGGACCTCTAACGTTTGATGGGTAAAGATCGGGAATTATTTAACTCGCAGTATTAGCTATGAGTTTGTTTTAATTAATTGTTATCGTTTCTTTGGTTTTAACTTTAAATTGCAGCAATTAAGTTTCATGAATTGAAATTACATACATCTATGATATTTTTTTTGAAAACTTGATTATTTCACTCGTACCGGTTAATGTTGTGCTTGAAAATGGTGTATAAAAGGATAGTGAATATTAAATTCAATAAAGGATGTGTAGTTGTGCAATATAAAAAGATAAATTTTCTAACTTACATCATTACAACAAAGAAAATCTGTTTTACATGTGTAGTGCCAATTGAATAAATAAACCCAATGTAAGTTGAATCTTACAATTTATGGAATTTACGAAAAGGATATTAAGGTGGTAAGTTTTTTTGTTAATCTACAGTAGGTACTTGCAATCGAAAGCTTACATATTGATACAGTTTTGTAAACTCGAACCGTTAAGCAATATTTATGTTGCACGTTACAAAATAAGACATGATCACTCTAAGTAAATCCTTCACTTTAGTTTGTTGTTTGCTTTTGAGAAAGGAAATTAACCAACTTCGATTTGTCCTTATGAACTGGATAATAAAACAACTGAAACAAACGAACTAGTGCTCAACTATCAAGTCGCAAAATGTGTTTTTCAGATCTTGTTAGTTACTTACTTGTATTTTGGTTATGTTCGCAATTCGCACTGCTAAGTGTAACTATTTACACAAAATTTAGAAAAAATTGACGCAAGATGTCAAGTAAAATTTTATGAGAATGATAAATGTGAATACTTGCAGTTGGTTATTAAAGATGGAAGGTTAATCTGGGCTATAAAGAATGTATGGAACTTTACATGAACGTAAATATATTATATTATATATAATACTTACTATGTATATTTCTAAAATATATATACATATATATCTATTTATATAACTTACTATGCATATTTCTAAAATGCAACAAAAAGCCAAATTTAAAAATATGTTTTGCAATATGTTTTGTGTACACACCCGATCGAGAAATGAATTGAATTCAGGTTACAATACTGCGCTGTACCTGTACGTATTTATTTGCATTTTCTATAAACAAAAACAACAAAAGATCTAATTTAATGAAAAACATATACATTGTCCCATATGGAGAAAAACAAAAGGAGAATTCATGTCCTCTGCTTTAGCAATAATCGACACTTTTTATAAATAGAGACGTTGAGAGAGGTTTCAGCGATCATATTTTTGAGGGTAATTAAAATTTCAATCACTCAATTAAAGCTGGTCCTCAACTAAAATTATACTTCTCGAGAAACTATTTGACTCAATGGATTATAATTTATAATACGATCATGTAACATCAAGTAGTATACTGATGTGTTGATTTGATAACTTGTGCAAATCATTTGTAATTGTCATTTCGGTTCCTATATTTGTTTCCTATATTTGCTATGCAAGAGGAATACTCCTTTTCAGTAAAGGCTGAGGAGGAAAATAAAATGTCAGTGTGTTGAAATAGTGAAGCACAAGCTCAAACAAAATTTATGTGGAATGGAATTTTTAGGCAAACATTTTCGCATAATTAGGTAAAGCATCAATGTATAGTCTACAGAAACCGGATACTTTGACTCTTTATACTTCCAAATCGCGTCCTCTAAAAATCTCAGTTTTCAACGTTAATAAATTTTAATAAATATATAAATAAATTTTTTTTAAAATTTTTTAAAGTTGAAATTTCACCAAAAATTATGTTTATGTCTTGCTGCGGGTGATCTAAGGCTGACTTTATAATTGCGCAATTTTCTTCTAAATATTGCAGACTGTTTTCAGAAAACTATTCAACTGACAATTTCTTGCACACTTTATGTAATTTGTGCTTGTAAGACACTGCTTGAATACTGCGTCTTATGTAAAGTTTCATCGTGTTAGTAGAATAGTAGAATAATTATAATTGCCGCACTTCTTCAAAGAAAATTACAAATTTTGAAAATTTATTCAATTAGAAATAATTTTGTTTGTCATAAATAAAAGTCATAAAAAGAAATCCAATAACAAAGTACCTTGTGCACTTTAAGAAGATTTTTTCTTTCAGAGTTGAACTTTTAGTTCTATTACTATAATTAACTTGTATTGTCATCCACTACAACCGCACACAGTTGTTGCATTATACAATAGTATTGCATTTTAAATAAATTACATAATTGCAAATTGCAAATACATTACATAATTGCAAATTATGCATTTGAAAATAATATATTTTGAAAATACATAATGCATTTACCTACACGTGACCAAATTTTTCTTATAAAATTTATTAGAGTAATTAATTCCCATTTTTGAATTTTAGTAAACTTTCCATGAAAATCGTTTTGTTCATTTTTAATTGAACAAAAAAAACATTGTTTTATGTTTCAATTGCAAAGAAACGAATAAAATCTATGATGTAAATTCCAATTCGGAAAATTTTCTTGGTAATAAGCATTGATATCTTTTACGCTTTTTGGCAGTTTTGATAGATTTAGTGAACGTGAAGTAGAAATATAGATTGTGTTGGTGAGTTTTCTCATAGGACTATTTGATTACCAATGTATGGTATGTACATATGTACTGTGAGCATCAAAAGAAACTGAACACATTCATTGCATTTTTTACATTTTATTTCTACGAATGGTGTGTATCCTAGTATTTCACGATTCATGCATATAGCAATAGCACAGCTACATCAACGGACCAAGTATGTGTCCTTGCGGTTCTTTATGGGGTTAGTTCTTTGAATTCCAAAAATTCATTTCACTGTTCGACACAAATTCTATTAAGGTGTTTCCTAAATTGCACTTCCAGCCTCCATAACATACTTTGTCACACCTTCGAACAAATTCAGGTAATACGCTTAAGGAAATGTTTCTTTTTTTAACATTTAACGCCTCATAATTGCAATCTAGTCACTTGGAGTAATAAGCAATATTTTTGTCGAATTTGCTTGTGTAGCTTTTTTGGAGAACACCGCAATAATTTGATAAAGACAAAACAGTTTAGTTGTCTTTCCAAGCTACCGACGAAATTTCAACATCATTTACGGAACCAATGTACCCGCAGGCCGTTCCGCGTTCCATTGGTTGAAATACATACCTTATGTGCTAACAGTTCGGCAGGCGGTTGCGTCGTACAGTGACTAGGCTATGAATTCCCATAGAAGAATTTATATCCCCATTTATGAGGTTTATTCGCAATGTAATGTTTCAGGAAACATGAGGCTGTACAAAAATGTTCATCCACACACAAGTCCCTACCGAAAGGAACCTTTTAGAAGCAGTTATTCAAGTGCTCCACGATTGGCTTAATTTTGTGAACCCTGTCATGGTTTGCATTAGTTTTTAGTACCATTTACTCGTTATCATTGAAAAGTATAAATCGTTTTATAGTCTCGCATCTATTTTTGCTCACAGCGTTATAAACATGTTCAAACCCCAAATGGTGTGCTCCAATAGGGCCTAATGTTATTTATCCCAAAAGCAGTTGTGTACAATATTATTTCTATAAATGTTTCGACTTCCACCTTCGTAACACTCGGCAAATTGATAAAATCCTTTTGTGCCGCGTAAAGGTTTATTTGTTCCACGATAAAATCGATTATTTCATCGTCGAAAAAAACTATAAAAAAATCAAATCACTTTTTGCCACAAGATGTTTTTGGTTTTCCAAAAAGTTTTGGCGGGAGTGAATGTTGAAGTCCATTACTGGAATTTTGTTGCTGTGGAGAGTACGATAACTTTGGCGCAAAAAATTGATAACGGTTTTTTGTAGAGGGGTCAAAAACAAGCATTTTTTACTATGGGAGGGGGGGTCTATCTCGCCCCGTTTAGGAGGTAGGGGAATTTTAGAAAAAAATGCCTTAAAATGAAAAAAAAATATTAAAAAACAACGGCAACACTTACAATGAAGTACTATATCGGTTTTGAAAGCCAGAAACCTGTTCTTTAATCCTAAATTTAAAGTAAATTATTTATGTCAATAGTTTTTGAAAAATTCGCATGCAAACTCAAAATTTTGATAAAAAAAATGAAAAAAAAAAGTTTAGACCAATTTTTTTCAAAATTGTGAAATGAAGTGTTAAATTGAATTTTTGTGGTCAATTTCTATATCAATTCTGAATCGAACATAAAAAACTGAATTGTTTTATGTCTTCTAGTTTTTGAGAAAATTCAAAATTACTAAAACTACCTTCTTATGAGATTTTTGTTTTTTGGTATTTACGGTGATATCACTTTGAGGATTAATGATGTAAAGTACAGCAAATCATTTAGCGTTACACAGAATGTACCATGAGGAGGTAGACTTGCATTGAATTCCGCGTCCCAGTCATTCAGTTTGTGAATATCACTATTTTCTAAAACTCCTCATAGTAAAAGTTTTCGGGGGTCCCATATAAAGCGACATTAGACCAATTTGGCTTTATGTGACTTACATATATGCATAAACAGTGCAATATGCAACTGCAACCCCCTGCTTGGGATCACTGTTGGATTTAGAGTAGGTACGAGGTTGGCTGTATGCACAGTTTCTTTATATCCATGTAACTTTGCATATACCATCCAGTGCATATTGCACTGTTTATGCATATAAGTGACATACATAAATCCAAATTGGTCTAATGTCGCTTTATCAAAGTGGAAACATTTGCTTCGGCCTTATTTCACAGACAATGATCGGCTTTATTTCACTTTATGAAAGTGAAATAAGGCCGAATTTCAAAAGTTGGGTTCCAACTTGGGAAATTCGGCTTTATTTCGCTTCCATAAATTGAAATAAAGCCGAATATTGAAATTTATGGCACCGCCAAAAAACAAAACAAAAATAGTAATTTTCAATTTTCTCAAAAACTAGAAGACATAAAACCATTCGGTTTCTCATGTTCGATTCAGAATTGATATAGGCATTTTTCTAAAACTATTGACATAAATTATTAACTTTAAATTTTAGATTAAAGAACAGGTTTCTGGCTTTCAAAACCGGTATAGTACTTCATTGTAGGTGTTGCCGTTGTTTTTTAATCATTTTTTTTTTCATTTTAAGGCATTTTTTTCTAAAATTTCCCCTACCTCCTAAACGGGGCGAGATAGACCCCCCTCCCATAGTAAAAAATGCTTATTTTTGACCCCTCTACAAAAAACCGTTATCAATTTTTGGCGCCAAAGTTATCGTACTCTTGCCTTGTTGCTGAACTGTAGTGCTAACACTTATCTCGGTCAATAAACTTACGTTATTTTCAACAATTTTTTCAACATATCGGGGAAGTCTTCTACGTCAAAATCGTCACCAGAATCTTTAAAATCATCCTCACTAACTGACCATCCTTCGATTACACATTCGATTTCAGGATCAGAAATCGCAGAAATTGGCTTTATGTATCAAAAACGAGAGAAACAGTATGGATAATAGAATAATTCAGGTGAATTTACTTTTATTCAATTGAATTTAGCTTTTATTGGTCGCAAAACACTTTTATATACATATGTACATATGTATGTATTTACTTACATTTTTTAGGTAGATACTAGCAAAACGTTGGAAATCCCTCAAACAATTATTTAAACGTAGTGACTCTTCACTGAGACACTGTGTACGTCCAAATCAGAAATCATTGAGTAAAGAGATATTAAACCTTTACTTCTTCCTTTCAAAACCCATTTGTTTACATTGCTTTTGTTGTAATTCGTTCCTCGTCTGTGAATATATGTGAGCATTGGCAAAAACCTTTGGTTCATGTCTAAACTAGAATCAATAGATGTCAGCACTGAAAAATAGTTTTGGCTGAATGTATCCCATCATAAGCTATGGTGAAACAATCAATTTTAATGACTTTCTGTCAAAAAGTCTTATTGTCAGTCATTATCAACGAGAATCCCTAGTGGTGGAGTAAGTACGCCAGCGGATATGTTCGCATAAAACGGAAGCATTCAACTAAAATTTACTAGAAATATTGTGCATTGGAAAGAATACTGGAAAATCAATGCGAAACGAAAAAATTAAATTCAAAAATTCAATTTAAAATAATTATTGATTGTTTTTCGAATTGAATAACATCAAAACAAACTGTTTTTCTTAAATAAGAAATTATTTTTTAGTCAAACTGATTTTATTTTTCGCTCGAATTTAGCTCGTTGATGTAAGTGATGGTAATGTTTTTGTTAAGGTTTACGCTTACAAATTTTTTTGGACTGGTTCTCATCCAGTGTTTACTTCAAGGCACACGTTATGCAGAATTCTAGTTTATGTGCAATATGTGTATATATGTATGTATGCACATGCATATAGGTATTGCTTAATTTAATTTTTAATTTAATTTTTTTATAAGTAACTCATAAGAAGACTTGCTTATGATTTTATTTAAACTATTTTAACCCCAGTACGTTTATATGCACATGTGCTGACAAATGTTTTCTAAAAAAGTTAAATAAAGTCTGCGAACAATAATATGATTACGCTTTTGATAATAGAAAATACATTATATAAAGGAAAATTAAGTAGTTACAAATGGAAAATAAGTTTCTAATTGTCTAACAAAGTACAGCCATGCTAGTCCGGACACAGCCGAAACTGTATGCAGCGAGGCTGCGCTGTAATTTATTGGTTGAAGACCCATCGGTAACTCGCCCACCTTCCTTTTTCTTGTTCTTAATAATGTTATTTACTTTTCAATTCAATTTTCTCAGACAAAAAACAAATTTTACTTATGCAATTGACATGATTTCTTGCGAATTGAATACAATTTCCAAAAAATAATGCTTAAATTAATTCTAATGGTGAGTTAACGTATTTTATCGGCAACGTAGGAAATAAATAAATAATTTGTAAAATCAACCGAACGTTAATAAAATATTATCGAAGCCGGAAATAAAAATGTTCCATATAAACGCTGTAGAATCCAAAACATGAACTTGTTATAAACAGAATTTACACTAACAACAAGTCGTACTACTGTTTTCCTACTTTATCTGAGACCTTTTTTGTGCCATTAAATATTTTTGGAAACATTTTTCTAATTACATGAAAATCAGTGTTTAATCCAATTGTATTCATCCAATTGTTACAATTTTAAAGAAGATAGTATCACAATTTATCCAAAACTTTTGACAAAAGTTATTTGTGATAATTTGAAATACTGAAACAATTCAAATCAATTTCTACTCTTTTTAATATCTTAACAATTGTTTCAATCGGTTCCCAATTTGCTTAATGGCATTTTTCTTCTTTTCACGATTTTAAGAAGATTTAATCAAGAATGAATCTTAAAACATAGTTTTTGGTTTTTACATTCTCGGTCAACCAATGAAATTTAAATTCTTTTTGTCTTTTAACCGAGAATTCAAATTTAAATATTTTTTAAATCTAACGAACAGCCCCAAAATACTTTCCCGCTCCTTCCATGAATTCATAATTCGGTTGTCATCGCCCGTCAAATTCACTCGTTTTAATTGTGAAATTGACCCATTGTTGTTGTGTTTAGGGGTGAATAGACGGATTTTTTTGGTGAATAGACGGATTCATGGGTGAATAGACTATTTTCTAACAAATGTGCGTGAAAATGTAACAATATTCGTGAAATAGCTTGTAGGCACCTGGAAAGTGCCGGGAAAGTTTAATATCTATTTGTTCAATGATTTCTGGTCCAAATGTCAAATTTATGAAATTATTTGGCTTTGAACGCGAAAAAGCCTACTATTTGTCAGTTAAAATATTGAAGATAATTATATACAAGTAATACACCGGCCAAATAATAATAAAAGTTATTTATTGGAATGTATCAAGTTTGATACGTTGATCCGCTAAGGGTTAAGTTCTTTTTCAATTAGATCGCTTATTCTATGTACTTGCTCAGTTCTAGAATGCTTACTTTTTAGCAGACTTAGAGCACATAAAGTTGTACTTTTCCTTGATTAAATGGCAAGTATTGAGGAGTTCGTGAGTGTCTGGCAAAAAAAAACACCCTTCGAATACGCCATTAAACAGTAGGCTCCTTCCATGTGTAAAGAATAATTACAACACGCACGACCCGAATGGTTGCGATAAACTAGGACTTGGGTTCCATGAACCTGTCGCACCATATATTTGTATATTTATTTGCATAGAAGAGTTAAAGTATAACTTCACATATAGCTGAGAAACCCTTTTTGAAAAATGACTCGTCTGAATTTAAAACCCTTCAGTACCAATAGCGGAGTATATTGAGCCATGTTTGTCATTCCGTCAACATATCAGCACCTTTTGGGTCTTATATTTTGAGTTGGTGGGATGGAATTTCTTATTTCAATTTCAAAGAAATATCAATATTTGCTGATTCGCCCAATTTTTAAAAAAGCTTCATATTTTTACTAGATGTTGAAAATTAAAATATTAAAAAAAATATATTTATGTGTTCAAATGACCTACAGTTCACTTATACAGTGCTGCGCAAAACAATTGCAACCAGAGATAGAAGAGAATATACCAACCATTTATGTAAATCTTTTTTACAGTAACAAAAAATAAAAAAACTTGTGTCATTTAAAAGCTTTAAATGATATTTGAATTGATTAACAAAAAACAAAAATAAGAAAAGTTAATTAAACAAAAATGTAAGTATGTATATACGAAAGAAATCAAAAAGTAACATTTCGTGCTGTGCTAAACATTTGCAACTGATGTAACATATACACGAAAGTATAAAAAATCTTTATATTTTATGGTAGGTTTCATTTCATTGTTGTTTCTTTCTTTTTTTTTTCTTTTTTCGTTCCTATTTTACTGAAAAGATCCTCCTTCTTTTTGAAAATTTTGTTCTCAATTCTTCTTTTAAATATCAACAATAAGTTTTCTGTGGTATTGAGATGCAGGGATTGTTTTGGCCATTGTAAAATGTTAATATTTCGCTCCGCAAGCCAATCTTTTACCAGTTTAAACGTATGTTTGGGGTCACTGTTATGCTGGAACCACCAAACGAGCGCCATCTCATATTCTCCATAAAATAGCATGGTGGTCTTTAAAATTTGCCTTACGTCTTCGGACACTATTACTCTCTCCATTTGCCAGATCGGACCGATATTTTATGCTAAGAGACACCCCAGACTATAACGCTAGCACGACCATGTTTACTATCTTTTTGGTATATTTTGGGTTTAGTCTCTTCATGTGTTCCCTCCCATCAGATCCATGCAGTTGGAACTTAAACTCTTCAGAAAATAAGATTATTTTCCATTGCTGTAGACTTCAGCCCAGATAAGTCCGAGGAAAATTCAAGTGGGCTTTGACATTCTGTTTGAATTAAAGTGTTTTTTCGGTGGTTCATAACTTGCAGCCCATATTATATCTATATGGCCATGCCCTCTTTTTCTTTAAAAAATTCATAATTTATATTTGGCAACTAACTAACTAATGTATATATTACATTAAAATATTTTTGTTACATTTGTTAAATTCAATATATAAATAAACGTTTTATATATACATATATGTATATACAAAAGAAATATTGTTTGTATCGTAACACGTTCCCGAATTACGATAATGCGCATGTAAAACATGATGTCAGCGATTTAATCAAAATCGGTATTTAAATAAAGACACCTCCCAAAAATGGGAATGGTATGACCATATATGTATGTATGTATATAATTTGGTTACAGTAGATGACTGAAAAATCCAGCGAATTTCTTTCTTCTCTTCACTATTTTACTTGAAATCGAAAAAAATCATTAACGATTCTTTCTTTTTGTTGGAAACTAAGTATCAAACTTAATAGATATACTGATATAAAAATATATTTAGTTATTATACTCAATGTCATTTTTTCTGTTATAACCGGACTCTGTTGTTATTCAGATCTAAAGATCTGTAAGCTACTGTTTCCGGTTGCTTGATAATTGAGGTTTTAATTTTTGAATTTCGGAGAAAGTTAGTTATGCGCCCTGTCAACACGGTAATTTCTAAGAAGTTTAAGACCAAATAGCTCATAAAACATGGAAAAATGACTTACCACAAAGTACTTGTATGTACATATGTATGTAGGTGTAACGAGTTACAAAAAGTGCCATAAATCTGCAAATTAGTAGAAGTCAATAGTATGTTGTAACTACGATGTTCAGGTATGAACACAAATATATATAATAATAATTAGTTCAAAAGGTTGCCACAGAAAACAAAGAACTAACAGAAATTAACTGCAATTTGATAACAAAAGTCTACTTAATTTGTAAAAAATTCGTGTTCCCTATTCTGAAAAAAATTAAGTAATGTAAAAATTTTGGTTACTAACTTCTACCCTGTTATATAATTACGATTAAAATGTAGACCTATAAAAATTTGTAGTTAGTTTTCAAATTAATGCAAGGAACAGGTTAAAGTTGTCCCAATCAATCATTTTAAATGCATGTCCACGCTCTTAATTAATCTGTTCACTAAATGACTTCCACTGTGTTAAGCTACCTGTTATATTATCTCTTTTAACTAATACGTAGCATTCAAAAGATATTCTACTAAAATTAGACAAATTAAATTAAATTTGAATTGCAATCAAAATTAGCACAAACAGCATGATAGCCCTATAATGTACGATCATATTAATTGTCTGCAGTGAAATAAATCCTGAAGATTTCATTGAAGTATCACATTTTTAATTTATATGCGGAATATGCACATATTTAACACACTCGACCTGATACTGAGTAGGCCGCGTTTAACGTGCCGCCACACACAATTTTAATTGTAGATATGTATCCTTTATAGCTCTAGTTTTACATTTTGCAGATTACTTTATTCATATTAATCATTCAACGTCACTTGTTCCGTCAAAACGTTTACATAATATTATTATGGTGCATCGATTAAAGTAGAGCAGTTTTGCGTTATTATGTACGCGCAATTAGGTTTTCCATTTAAGATATCCCAATTCACTCAGAGGCACTCCGTGTGCATTACATAGATGCATAAGAGTGTATGTAAACATATTCACTTCGGTGGATATAATACGCATTTGTTTGACAAACTAAATCTAATCTAGCAAATTTCCAAAGGCTACCCCTACGGCAAAACCGGATCATAAATTGGGTTTTAAATTATGATGTTAGGTACCCTAGGCTCTTAAGGAATGTGAATCGAAACTTATTATTACAGTTCAATAAAAAATAAAGTGCCCGACTGGGTCGTACGTACTTGCATCATTATGCTGAAAGTTTATAAATTATTCAGGATTGAAGTAAAGAAGGCGTGTTTTTTGAGCACTAGCGCGATAACACTTGTTATCTGCGAAATTTCATTGAATAAAACGCCCTCAAAAAGTGGGCGTTGCACTTTGTAATGTCTAAGCGACTTATAGAGCATATTAATGAAATAACTATTTTTTTAAATTACCATTGTACGTATTTTTGTGGAAAACGTGATTTCCCATCTGATAGCATATGTATATTCAAACCAACCGAAATATGAAATTTTACTGAATTCGAAAATCGATTTTTATTGAAATCAGCCTTACTCATGGTAACCTTAATTTTCATATTGAAATCAAAATTCCGATTTGTGACGACCCTACACAGTCACAGGCAGACAACAGAATAGGCGGACCCACTTTGTTTAACTTCATCATAGTAATAAAGTTTGATTCAAACCTCGAGTTCGAAATTTTTCAGGAAGCCAATTCTTGCTCTTAACAGTCTTGTGCAAATTCATCTAAACATATTGTATTGTTCTTAATTGATATCAACAAGTAAGGTCATTTGTTGTCACTACATACCTAAATTTCAAATTGTATAAATTCTTAAATTAGAATATAAAACTCTTGAGAATAACATATGTACATAGTTTGCCCAGGTTTCCAAAATCTTTTTAAATTTAAGGTTTTTGAAAATTTTACGGAGCTGATTTATTGCTGTTTAGAAGTGTTTAGCAATATATATCTCCGTAGCAATCCGTAGTAAAGCAATTACTTTGGTTGAGCAAACGTGTCTAAGCTCAATGATAAATTGACTCCGATCAGCGATTGTTAGGCTGAGATCCGCATCAAGGCAATATGTCAAAACATCAGAATAATATGTACACAAGCCTCTACCGAGTGCAATGCCAAATTGGTAAGGAAAACATTTTCTGCGGATTAGTCGGAAAGCACAGCCTCCACGACACTACAACAGACAACGGTTTTCGGTTAATCGATTTTGCACAAGCTCGTAATACGGTGATAAGTAGCATTTGTTTTCCAAGACTACGAATCCACACAGCAACCTGGCGCTCTCCAGTTGGTCGAACCGCCAACCAAATGGACCACGTGCTAATAGATGCGAGGCACGCATCCAACATTCTAAATGTTCAAACTTTCAGAGGGGCAAACGTCGACTCTGACCATTTTCTTGTTGCAGCCAAATTCAGAGCTGGACTATCCAACGACTAGAAGCTGCAAACTGCTAAAATAAATAAATTGGAAGCTTTAGCACCACTGGAGTAGCCAGAGCCTACAGAGAGCGCCTGAGCAAAAGACTTTCCACTGTGCATTCACCATCCACAAACGCCAACAATCTGTGGAACAAGTACCGCGACATCATCAAAAAAGACCACCACAGGCTACCGGCAACTACCCAAAAAGAACCCTTGCTATGATGATGGATGCATGCCCCGGAAATAGGTGACAGAAAATGCACACTTTTAAGCGTTGCAGCACAAAACAAGGCTAGCGAGAAAGATTATCGAGCCAGAAGAAGGGAGGAGAAGAAGATCCTGCGTAAAAAGAAAAAGGCCCATGCAGTCTTCTAGCTCAAAGATATCGAAGAGCCCCGCGAGAGGAATAACATCCGGATGTTTTTTTTTAGGAAAGTTTAACAACTGGCAGCTTTAAGCCCAGAACGCAGGCTCTTCGAAACAGTGAAGAAAACCTAGTCACCAAAGTACTGGGAATAGTAGAAGTGCTTAAGCAGCATTTCCAACAGCTACTTAATGGACATCAGGTAGAGAGAGTGATAAGAAGAGAACCCTCATCCAGGCAATGGAGAAGCCATCCCCTCCCAGTTTTGAAGAGTTTGGCTCAGCTGTGAAAAAGCAGAAGAACAACAAAGCTGCCGGCTCTGATGGTCTGCCAGCGGAGTTTTCCAAACATGATGGTGATGCTTTGGTAGACTGCATGCACCAAATCATCAACCAAGCTTGAAGCATGGGTGGGTGAAACCATGCCCGATGACTGGACTATCATTTCTGTATGCACCATCTTCAAGAAGGTTATCCTATGTCTTGTAAGAACTATCAAGGCAAATCTCTGCTTTATGTCGCATGTAAGATCCTATTCAACGTACTTTGTTAACGCCTGAAGTCTTTCTGCACACTAATTGGCGCGTACTAGTGTGGCTTCCGGCCCGACAGATCGACGATCGACCAAATAGTCACACCAAAGCAGATCCTCCTGTTACAATACGCAGACGATATCAACATCATCGATCGCTCTTAGCGCGCCGTCTTAGAGGCTTTTGTGACGATTGAAGAACAGGCAAAACGAGTTGTATTTGAAGTGAATAGGGACAAAATCAAGTACATGTTGTCAACACACAAAGAAGCATCTGTCAACTGCCTAGGACAAAACGTCACTGTTGGTAACAGTTTACCTACCCCGGAGTAAATGAATGACACCTTAACAGAGATTCGACGAAGACTTACCCTAGGAAACCGCTGCTCCTTCGGTTTGACGAAACAATTGGGTTCAAAACTTTGATCTTACCAGTTCTGCTACTTGTATGGAGCCGAGTGCTGTACGATAATTAGGAAAGCAAAGCAGATATTGAACATTTTCGAGAGAAAAATTCTTGGCGTAATATTCGGTCACGTATGCGAGGAGGGCGAATGAAGGAAAATATACAACCGCGAACTCTATGGCCTGTACCAAGATGTAGATGTTGTCCAAAAAGCCAAAACACGTCAACTGCACTGGCTCGACTACATCGAAAAAATGGTCAATAATGCTCTAGCAAAAAGGATGTTCGAATCACAGCCCATAGGTTGGAGACGACAAGGAAGACCGAACCAGCCAGAGCGCTTGTTCTAGACAATTGGAATCAACGTGCCCGGGAAGGCTGCCATATTTGAGGCACGGGTCGGGAGCCCGTTAAGGAAGTACGTACATTTATTTAAAAAACAAAAAGGTTTTTTTTAACGAAAACCCCTTCGGTTATGGAATCATTACTCACTTTCAATTCTGGATTAGACCCCCAAGTAAAGCAAATTCTCGTGGAGTTATTTCTCTGCCTCTTTAAAATATACATATTTGTCATTAACGAAAGAATAATATTTTCGATATTGGTCTGAATGTGATTGCTGGTTTTAACCAAAACTTTTCTCTGTAAGATCATACTGAAATCGTTTTAGTCTTAATAATAACGTCACCAAATGGGAATACATAAAATTACAGTAGAGAACGGATATTTACATGTGTATCAAAACATGTCCGAGTGGACAACGAATATTACGCCATAGTTCACAATTCTATGTGAAAGCTGTTTGAACTATTTTATTGCACGCGCAGTAATTGTTCAGTAATACTTTGTTAATCTTGAACATCTTTACTCAGTCCAACCCCTGAAGCTTCTTTTGCAGTTGTAGCTCATTTGAATGTCTTGTATGTACTATCGAATATATTTATCCCTTTAATCCGCAAAAAAAAATCTTTAGTAGATAATAAGGATATGTTAATAATAAGTAGCTTAAGTTTATCCAAGTAGTGTCAAAGCCTTTCATATTTGTGCATCCTCTAAACAGGCAGCGCTTAAATTGTAACTAAATTAAATACATATTCCTAGTAAAAATACTTACCTATAAATAGCAAACCAAATTTATAAATCTTGAACTTGAAAAACATGCATTCAAATATGTATATTATGTCCTCTTCAGGAACAGCAGCAGGTACAATTTACATAATAAGATGATAATTGCTTAATGATATTTTCAAATCCCTGTAAATTATCTTACTTTTTACTCTTTTTGCTACCTTGCCATTTATATGCCAACTACAGCACCATTAAAGCGTGTGTGTTTGTAAGCACCTTCTGCTCTAATTTATCCAACATAAAGTTGGATAAAAAAAATGCGCTAGAGAAGAAATATATTGATTAAAATGCAAGGGTTTGGTTGTTGCAATCAACTGGTTTTTATAAGAGGTTATTGACGGAGGAAATCATACCGGTTGAGATGCTAAGGTGTGTAATATTATTATTTACATATTAATCCTGAATATAGCAAATATCCATATACATATGTATGTAGTGCGCAATTTATATGCAATTTTACAGTAATATTTTAAGAATAGAAATAATTGCATCAAAATTAGTCGGTGTAAAAATTAACGCGTTAAGTATTTCTTGGCACAATTTTAAGCTTCTTTGGTTTATGTCACAACACTGAAGAGTAACCTTAAATGTTTTCAAATTTAAAAGTTGTTCAAAATGTACACATAGACCGAACATAATGTATATACATAGCTTTTGGGCATACATATGTATATACTCCTATGGATGACGGGAAGACATTAAGGGAGGTGAATTTGCAGGTACCTACATACATATGTATGTACATACTACACGCATATGTTTAGTAGTACTGACTCCACACTGAAACCAAACAGTCCCAGTTTAGATACAGTGCCATAAAAGTTAATCTCGTTGGCTAATAGCATTTTGAATCCAGTTTTAGCTTTCTAGATTCTACGCCCCGAGTTCAATGCCACTGTGTCGTCGGGCCGAAAGAAATTTACCGATGTTGCTAGTTAGCTACCTCTACTTGAATCCTATCTCTTCTTGAATAGTGGGCGCCATTGCTCAAGTAGTTAGTGCATTAGAATACGGAGCGAGGGGTACAAAGCTCGATCACTAGGGAACACCTATAATTTCTTTCATGGCCCCACCTCTCGCGCGCGTCATGAAAAAGCTTCTCAAATAAACAATTGCATTCAACAGTAGCACCCTTCTATGGTTGTGAGAAGCTAGGCAATGGGTCCCATGGATCTGTTGCGTCATATATTAGTATTTTTTTTACTTGTATGGAGCAGTTGATAAGATTGAGTAACTTGTGTTACCTATATTAATCCTCACTCCATTATTATATGTCAGGTTTGGACAACTGAGAGATATTCGGTGCAGATGCTTTTTTGTATTTAAATTATTTTTGTTCTATGTTTCAACGCAAGTAGTGTTACCTGCTGCATGTTTCCGCGGTCGTTTCTAGGCAGTGAGAGTAAATTTTCATTTGCAGTCTGTCTAGGAATTTTTTTATTTATTTCGGTAGATAAATAATACCGAGCTTACCTCTAACAGATTACAGAATTAAATTTACTTTATGTAATATAATTAAATTTTCTAATAATAGTTTTTTTTTTAATTACATCTATCAATATATAAATAAAGGAACGAACGAGAGACATATAAACAGATTTAATAGCAAAGGGGTTCGAGAAATCCTTGCAGTTCCTTTTAAGAAAATCAAATATTGAGTTGGCCTTTGCTATAATATACTCAACATTAAAAGTAAATGTCATTTTCTAGTCAAAAATAACTCCAAGATCTTTAACTTCAGACAGTGTACTAAGACTCATACCAGAAATAGTGTAGTATACAGTGAAGGTGTTAATATGCGATAGACAGAAAAAAAAATTTCAAGAAATAGACAGAAAAATGGTTGAAACGTTTCCTGAAGGTGATCTACAAAGAGGTCAGCCATTTTTTTAGCATCTCACGGCCAGGTCGCATCTTTCTTCTTAATAGGTAGGTATTTGCTTTACAGGTTTTTTCAATCATCTTAAAACTTCTTGATTTTATTGCTCAGCGCATTTCGAATCTCTCAGGTGTTCGGATTCTTTGCCAAGTTTACATGATTTCCTTATTTTTCGTACAAGTTCTTTAACTTAATATGGGTCGTTAACGTTCATTTTTTCACAACTAGGTGTGCTTTTGTATTTAATATATTTGTATTCAACTTCTTCTTCTAGTTGAAATGAGTTCTTTATTGGGACCTACAGGTTAATGGTTTCTTTTCACAAATGTCTAAACCAAGTCAAGTTCGTTTTGTGATTCATAAGAGATAGTCGGTTTTTTTCATGAGTATCTGATCATTAAACGTCATAACAACTGTTGTGTTTACATTACATATGTAAATGTAATTGTCGGATATTCTTATAAAAACAAGTCTATTAGATCTGGAGCCTAATTCATAAAACTACAACACTAATAATTATTTGTGAATTCACTTGTAACTTGTAAATTATGTGCAAATTTGAGTTTCATAAATAATGCCAATTCACTAATAACTACAAGTATGCCAGGCCTGTAACTACAAGTGAATTTACAACTGCGGCGAGCTTTTCTGTTTCATAAAAGTATTTGCGCAAAAAATTACTAGTGACGAACTTGTAACAACAAGTGAATTTCTTACAAGAGTAGAGAGACTAATAAAATCACGTACTCACGTTAGAACTTAGTACTTAGACAACGTGTGGTTCAGGAGTTTAAAATAAAAATGATCTCAAGCAGGGGTTGTATGCTATCAACCAAAGTGTATTCGCTAATCAGGTAAAGTGGCCAACAAATACTTCGGAAGTGATCGAAAAGTTTTATTCTATTGCTGGTATGCCAAATGTTGCTGGATGCATTGATGGAAAGCTGATAAGAATAGACGCTCCGAATGAGTATGAAGACCGCTTCGTTGATCTACATGGAAACCACTCAATTAATTGTATGCTTGTATGTGGCCCGGACTCGCGCTTTTACTATGTTAGTGCCAGATGGCCAGGAAAAGTTCATGATGCAAGGGTATTGCGGAACAGTGTGTAATGGTCTAAGATGGATTCTGGTTGGAGGCCCCATCCACGATTGATTTATGGTTGTACAGATTGGCTAATAACACCTCAAAATAGCAATTTAAATAATGACGCAGTTCAAGGGTTCAACCGTTCACATATGTAAATCAATAAGACGGCTAATCGAAAATGCAATTGGTGTATTGAAAGAAAAATTTACATGTCTACAAAACTTAAGAGTTAATCCCATCTACGCCTGCTTTGTAATCTAACTTCACGTACTCTAAATGAAAATGAAGATGAAAATGACAATGAAGTAGACCAATTAAGAGAACACACAATCCCAATCTACATATACACTCAACACAATAGGCAATAGTTTTGAAAAAATAAAAATCTTTTTATTTTCATTAGTATTCTTTTATTGTCAAAATACTGCACTCTTTGTCCACCAATTTTTCAATTTCCAGATCAATTTTTCTTGTTTGTAACTTGTAGTTACAGACTTGTAGAGTTGTAGCATTTTGATCGTTACACTTATAATTTGAATTTGTCGCTCTGCAAGTGCTGAAAAATGTTTATTGAACACAAAATTACAACTCCATACTTTATTTATGCTTGTAATTACAAGTTTACAAGTACAACACTTGTAGTTTTATGAAATAGGCCCCTGGTATTTTATTCCTGTCTACCAGCCAGTGGGTTGGATTCGCGCTTAAATGGAAATCACAATTTATTGCTCGTCCTGCTGCATACACATAGTTCCCTACCTTTGGTATTCGTGAGACGTGATCTCCAAAAATAATTTTCAGCATTAAAATCATCTCCTACTATGAAGAAATTTCCCAATGTTCTGAAGAATCTGATATAATCGCCCTCTTTACCCTTATCTTGAATAATTTAGAAATCTTTAGCATAAAGGTGCAAGTCGTGCATTTTATTTATATTAAGCTTGCAAAAAAAAAAAAAACTTTAAAATTACGGATAGAGTTAAGGCATATTATGATTCGTTCAAGGGGAACTGTAATTTTTTTGTGTTTTATCAACGTTTTTAGCTTAAGAATGTGTTGGTAATTTTTTACTGCGTTTGGTAAATTTTTTCTTAATTTCCGGTGCAATTTTCTTTCTTTCAGCCATGCATATGAGTCACTCTCTCTACCGATTTCCAAACTATCCAATACACACATTTCAAAATTGTGGTAATGGAGCATAATTGAATTTATTACGACAAATAAATATGCCCTCACGGATTCGATATTTTGTAGGATATAAGAGATCCAATATATTGGTATACTTGCAGCCAGCTTCTCATCGTACAAATGGTGACATATTAGCCGGTCTTCAACTTGAAGTTAAAGAGAGAATCTGCCTACCTGCAATTAAGTAGACATATGTATGTATATCTAAGCATATTTATGAATATAATATACATATGTACATGTACATATAACTTCTGGATCAAATTCTGAAGCACTTTATTGCACATATTATTTTAAGTGCTATGGTCGCACCAATTTCTTCTTTGACCCCTATCCTACCGAACTTTATGCATTTGTGGTCATTTCGTTTTGTTCAATCAATGAAGGAAAGTTATTAATTGAACTTGTTTGGCTAAAGCAATTTGATTTGAGTTTAATGTCAAGTAAATGAATGGACGAATGTTCGTAGATGCAAGTATGTGCATGTGTCCATTTGTTTGTAATCAATATTTCTGTGTGTTATGAACTATGCGTCAACATTTATACAATTAAATAAATAAGAAAACCGAATACTATATGTCTAATCGATGACAGGCGTCTGCTATCTGTAATGAGGTTGCATTTTTTTTATGCCCACACTACAAGCATGCATTTCCTACGATCAAATTTTAATTGTGTTCTCAGTAGTAGGTACACAAAACTAAATGCTCATAAAAACCTACCTTAAATTCAATCAACATTCAGTTACCACCTCTTAACGTCAATGTCTATACCGGTGACAACCATTCAAAGTATATTCCCCAGTGGCAGCACAAAGAAATCTACTTTATAACATCATTTGAAGTCCAAATAATTCATTCAGGCATGGTATTGGTAGGTATTCAGCTTTCTTCAATTTGGTTGCGCCTAAGGCGGCCGAAAGATATTGTGCGGTGCATTCTTCGTTTAGACGCCTATGGATATCAGCACGCACTCGATTTGATCGCGCCGCATGATGTTTTCAATACATTAGATCATATCACGGAAAGTCGTCATCATCACCGCAATGGCTAACGTTAGCTCGGCGCAGCTTATGTTCTTCTAGGATACAAAAACAGAAATGTTTACCTAGGTGGGATCGCATTAACTAAAAGAATAAATTCAACGTGCGTTCCCCTAAATCGCTTGCAGTGCTACCATATCCGAGTGCGCCTTATTGCTGCCGCTCTTACTGCGATTTTGTCATTGCTCTTTTCTCTCTTTCTGCATTTATTTGGTATTCCTGTATATACATATGTATGTATGTACATATCTCGGCCCGATGGTGAGCTCTTGAGTTACGCGTATCAAAGCGCCATCAAGGTTGTCATTCGATGACATTTTCATTCAGATTTTTCCCATTTTAGGCGTGCTTTAATCATTATGGCTAACTATATGTAGATTGGTCATGTGAACGGCTCGATTCAGATTTATTTGTATATACATAGATATGTATCTATGAATATGTACGTCAAACTAAAAATCCTTTGTTATATTATATCCTAAACACCCAATGAAATAATATGTCTTGATCATAGTCCGGTAGTATGGATTTCTTAATGTGCGTTGAATGCGAACGCATAAAACATACATACATACTTACATAGGTACTTGGTTGGAAGAAAAGTTATGACAGAAAAAAGTCTACTGACGCGTAGCCAGTTTCTATGTACGAGCAGTGCTTTGTGGTTATGGTTACGACCTATGGTGCGCAATGATTCTCCCATTTAGATGAATATACCGATTGATATGCGAATGGAAAAGGATTTAACAACCGCAGACACCTGAATTCCCACCAGTGAGTAACAACGACCACGACCGATGACAACTGGAACTTGAACGTGAAAAGTACCCTCCTCCCGATATTGAATCAAACAGTTGACTCTATTTTCTGGTGTATGTTTTATTAATGAAGCTTGACATTAATAAAACATCTGCATGGATTATGCTGATTCCCCTACGGAATGATGACGATGATGATGATAATGATGCGATGGGGACCGGAACGTCGTCACTTATTCTACCAGCTGAGTCGAGGAAAATCAGACACAAGGCTGCGGTGCATTTGCGCCGACTAAGGAGATTTATTTGTAAGAGTACGAGAACTTCGTGCGCGGTACTGCAACTGCATCGTTGAAATTTTCTAGCAAATAGTTGGACCTGATCAACAAAACGGCTGGTGCCGCCTTTGTGGAATCGGATTGCTTTGATTTAAATCTAATGAAGGCTTAAAGGAATGCCTTCGAGTGTTTAACAATATGAATACTTTTCGATGGTATTTTTATTACCCACTAATCTAACGGATCGCTATTGGGAGGATCAAAAAGTGCAGGTGAAACCATATGCATATGTGGTGGATCGTTGCGAGTGCTATAGCTTATTTATTGATTAGGAATCACCATACAGTTTAGCTATTTGTACTGGTTTTCTGTTGTTGGTTCGTGAATCCACTGGGTGAGTACGAATTTAAGGAACTAGCGACACCAGAGGCGGTATTTCTTTTTTCATACCGCTTTGTTAAATTGATAGAGACCTATTTGTTCTGATTGTAATCAAGTCTTTAGCGAATTATGCATCTTGATATTACAATTTATGTTGATCTGATTAATCTACGGTGAATATAAAATTTTCAATTTTCTTGCAGTATGAGATAGACACTGATTCCTTAACTCATTGAGTACGGTTGGTTGGCGTGTTATGTTAAGATATTCGTTGTCAGATTGTGGGTGGATTGCAGATACAATTGATTAATGATCATTATATCTGATCAGCATTTTTTGTTGAAGTTGTAGTTATATTCAACCAATGTGGACTTACATATGTATATCTTGTATAGCAGATGAAATACGAGAATATGAATGTGTAAAACTGAGATAGATATTACCGAGTTAATATTATCTAATTATCATTCAATAAATTGTAGTTCATATGCAAACACATACATACGTTATATATATACCTATGTGTAATTTCGGTGAACACTGTGAAATATGTACGTTATATACTCATAATAAAGCTAATAATTAATTGGCAATTAAAAAATATTTCTTGTATTCCCAAAATCTTCATATCTACGCTTCATTCATTGTGTTCAGTTTCTAGCAATATATGTACATACATACATACATATGTACATTCGTGTGTATGTAGGTACATACCTCGATTACCTCACCTTTTAGGTGATGCTTTCGCACTGCGATGCATTCATGATGTTTGTTTTATCTTTGGCGTTTTGGAACACTACGCGATGCTTTTGTCAATTGGAAACAACTACATGTCAATAATTCCAATAAATTGAACGCTACAATTTATTAAGTATAATTCGGTAAATAAGTTGCAAAAACTTCCATTTCAAATCAAAAATAGAACAACAGAAAAATCATTTGCATCACTCAAATTCATGATGCGTTATTTGCGCAGCTGATTCATTCGTGATAGAAATGTGCAACGTGATGCTTTGCAACACTTTTTTTGCTTGCATTTTGGAACGTTGAAAGTATTGCGACTGTACTGCATTTTGGAATTCAGCCATTAATAAACAAATCTGGCAGATTACTTGTGATGTGGTCACATTCCAAAAACGCCACCAATAAAGCAATACTGAGTTCATATATGAACGGAAAAGATGGAGTTTTATGTGTTTGGCTTCTTCGAATGTTCGGGAGCAATGACCAAAAGCGACCTAACCATTCCTGATTTAGGTCTACAACGAAACAATACCTACTTCCAAGATATGGAAAGTCTTAACCTCTCTATCTGTTGTCCAGTATTCAGGTTAAGAATCTCTCTCTTTTAGTAAAATTTATCTTAACCCCTACCATAGTTGACTGATTGTTAAAGGTAAAGGTCCAATATCATATACGATAGCAGGAAAATTTCATCAGCGTAGTCGAGCTGTTAAAAATCGTTTGTAAAACTCCACTAAACTTCAAAAGTATCTGTCAACAATACACTGCATTACCATTGGCTCGATCCAAAAATCAAGGACTAATAGTAATATGTTAGGGTTAACATATTAGGCATTGCATTTGGGACTTAAAGTTGACTAAAACTTTTTATTTTTACTTTGAATTATTTGTGGACGGTGTTTGTTGCCCGAGGAAGCGAAGTAGTTTTATATAAAAGACAAGTAATATATATTTTAATTCAAAAGTAAACATGTTATGAGTTTATGTATGAAAATAGGCAATGCAACTGATGATACTATATTATATGTAAGTATTCTTAGAATACACGTGTAATTTAACAAAAACTATATAGTGGTATTTTGTTTAAAGGCCAAGTTGCATTATTTCTGGCGAATGACTTGATAAGTCCATCGGCTGTTATGTAAAGTCCAGCGATGTATGGATTACTGGACAAAGTAAATAGGAACCTGAACTATTATGAATAAGTCATTGCTGTGTACTCGTTCGAAGAATTTCGCGTTCACTTAAAAATGAGTCGGGCTTGGTTTCGGTCAGTAATGCGTGTATCCTTTCCTCGAGTAGATTTTACTTTAACAAAACATTTTAAGATATTTTTTTTTATTTTATTCTCTTAAAATAGCTTGCAGTGAGCCAATATTTTTGCGCTCGCCTTTGTTAGAGGCGTAACCTGCCTGAAAGTGTCAAAAAGTCCATATGAAATGGTACCAAGATCTCGGAAAGGCCAAAACAGAATTGCATTCTGTTCAATTTATGTTTTTTAATTACCAAGAATTACTCCGACTATTATAGACCAGTTTTGTTCAATTTTTTAATATTGATTAGAACACTTTTCTAAGAACATAATAATACATGAATTACGTAATTCTGTATTAGAATTTTATACGGCATTTTTGACACTTTTGGTGGGTTATGCCTCTAACAAAAGCGAGGCGTCAAAATTTTAATTCACTTTTGTGATCACTGCAAGCTAATTTAACAGAATAAAATGAAAAAAAGATTGTTGAATATGTTTTGATAAAGTAAAACTTTTTGGTAAAAAAAATATTCTCTTATTCAAATTTATTTACTGTTCTCCTTTTCCAAAATTTACTGTTCACGATAGGAAACACATCCTCAATTATAGATCTTGAAAAGAAGCTACTTTTCGCACTATGGATGGTTAGTAAGCATTAAAGTTTTGTTTCGGCTGGAGACCGATTCAACTATTCAAAGAGTGCAGCGAATCAGACATTTTCTGTGCTACTGGATGTGCAATTTAGTTTGCTGAAACATTTTTTTTAAGTGGCCATCCAGAGCTCGATAGAGAGAAATTTCACGGGTATGTTGATTGTATATCTGATGTACATAATGTTAATGAAAATTTGCATTTTTTTCTATAGATTTTTAAGGAAAAATCCAAAGGATATATTGATGGAACTATTATATTGGTGCGGAACTATTATATTGATGGCTGCCACATCTAAATTAAGCAGCCAATTAGAAACCTTATTGATTATAATAGAAATTATCCTGTCGAAAACGACAGCCCGATATCACAAAAATAATCTTTATGGTTTCAAAATTAGAAAATAAAACAAATAAAAATGCAAGATTTTCAAAATTCTTAATTTTGTGTTTTATTTTCTAACTTATCTATTTAATATCTAAAAAATTCATTAAAAAAATAGGAATGTAAATAAAACTACATACAAACTAAAAAAAAAAGGTTTAAAAAACTATTTACAAAAACAAAACAGAACTAAGTATAATTGCAATGAAAGAAAAAAAAAAAGAAAACAAAACCAAAAAAGAATATATATTTTTTTTATTACCACTACCTCCTTGCTCCTTTTATTTCCACCTTCCTTAGATAAATCAGTTTATTCTCCCTAATCTGTTGCAGGAGCTCCTCCGCCACTTTAAATTTTTGGTTTCTAATTCCGAAGCTTCCTTTCGGAACCTGTCTGATTTATTTATTCGGCCTTTGGAAGTTTATGGTGATGGTTATGTATTTGGGGAAGGTGGTGGGGGTTTAAGGCAACTGGTCTTAAAGGTGAGCATTGACTGGAAGTGGAGTTTAATAGTCCAGATGTTCCGAGACACTCGGTATCAAGGGAACTAAAGGTACTGTACTGCACTCGCACTTCCTCCTCGTAGATGCTGCTCATTACTTCGAAGAAGTAATCCCCACGACGTGTTTTTATTATTATCGAAAATGTGGATGAAGCGCGTCTTATCATTTTTGCAGCGTTTTGTTTTCGGGATTTCTTGGAGTAAGTTTACTCAAGACACTCACGTTTGATACTCCAGCAGTTATTAGTGATCATATATCTTCGACACATTTTTATCGTGTATTCGCCACCAACATAACAAAATATATCAGGATCATTTAAACAAGATCGCCTTGACAAAAACATCTCAAAGATCTTATTCATAAAAGTTTTTAATCATACAAACAACACCAATAAATATGTGAAACCCGTACTGCAAAAAAATATTTTCGATGTGGGTAACTCAAAAACTGTACGTAGTTTTGACGGATTAATATTACTGAGAGTGTTGGCAGATACTATGTGTTCAAATTACGTTTTAGTGTCAGCGGCACCAACATTTTTCTTTATTTTGTAAACCTGTGTTATTTATTATTAAGCAATACCATTTTCGCTGCTTTCTACTGGGCTGTCTACCGCCCCACAATCCATCGATACATCGACTTCAACATTTGTTGAAGCTAAACATTTTATATTGAACCTAATATGAATCTAGTATGAATAAGAAAATTTACCAATAGCGTTATTATTTCTGTTTGACAGCAGATTATCCATAAATCCGGCGCGTAATTTGGATCTGATTGTAAGATGTAATTAATTTAATTTAAATTTCGTTTATTCACTTTATTATCTTACCATTGTTTAGCTTGTTCATCTTTCGTCGGATTCATAAAGATCTAAGAACACGCCATCTCAGCACACTTGAAATCTCATTGCACCACTGCACTGCACACTAAACAAAAAACTACGAAAATTACATTTCTTCAACTGACGCAACGAATTATTTTAGTCGAATTATTTGACTAAGAATCCAGGCCACGACCTCTTCTTATTCTCTATCTTCTTTTTATATGTCGTGGCGTGGTGCTAATCAAACAATTCGACTCTCAGTTGGCGAAATGGCATTTTCAAAGTTTTTTTTATGATGCTCGGCTGTGCTTTACTTTTTTCGTACGTAGAAGATTTAATTCTGAAATTGTTAGTTGGTTCTGGTTTCTGTGTGGTTAGTCATTATATTAGTACGTTATTGAACCTTGCTAATGAAATGCAATGCAATGCGATGCAACTTCACCTGATTTAATAAAAATAGTATTATGTCTAATTACTTGTTTGTATACATCACATATGTATGTGTGTATGTATGTACATAGTGTGAAGTGTGAGAAATAATGGAAATATAGCCTATAGTGTATACAGCTTTGTGTTCAGTATTAATTCACGAGTGATTTAGTCATGTTTATGATAAAATTTCGCAAAACATTTGCACACGTTCTAAATTCATTTCAATTCAATCTAAAAAATTCAGTATGTTATCCATAATTTTTATTAAAATACATACATTAGTGTGTCTCCCAATTCAGGAAACTATCACAATCCACAAAAAAATTCAACTAAAAATAGAAACTGAAATTTCGAAATGTGTGACGTGTGACGATAAGTACTAAAACCAATTATAGCGACAGTACGAGTATACTGTAATACATCATTTTATACATCAAATTTCTCTGAGGTGTCCTATATGGCGTGTCACATTTTGCTTTTCTATAGACTGCTTTGTTTAAGTCTCCAGTCTTGTCACACTATCGAAATGTTCAATGCAATCCGCGATGATACTCCATTGATGGTTCACGCTTTCCAGATGTTCTTGACTGGGTTTGAGCAGTGCTGCCAGACATTTTTCAAGAAAAATACCACATGATGGATGAAAATTTACCATTCCCACCAAAAATTTCCCACACAAGTAGAAATGATTTTCAAAGTTAATAGAGTAGGTACCACAAAAAGCATGAAACGAAAATTAAAACCACAAAACTAACGAAGCAAGCATAACACATTAATATGTACATCACAAAACTCCGCAACTTTCAACCAGCTCGATTGAAATCGTTTCCTCTTGTTGTCTTCAACTCCTTTTGACCTAAACAGAAGCGTTTATCTACCTAGTACCTAGAATACGAAAAGTGCCCAGTGCCTAGAATAGTAATTGGCACAAAATAATAGTAGAGATCGCTACGCATACAATCACCAAATATGTGAGATCGCCGAAATTAACCCTTTTAAGTTATGGAATGAATTCATTACTGACTATTGCAGTGAAAATAAGCGAGTCAATAGAATTTCCCTTTTTTGTATGGAAATCGGAAAATATTACCTTTTTACCATAACTTGAAAATTTGAGTTGAAATTTACCACGAAAAGGTAAATTTACCACGATCTGGCAGTACTGGGTTTGGCATTTGCGGGGAGCACACAAATACCTTTCTCTACCAAAATAACTTTCTTTTTTTACTCCACCAGAATTTTGCTGTTGCCTTACTTCAGTTCGGTGTGTTCTAAAGCTTAATGGTTCTGAAGAGAGACCCGAAGAGTGGAGACATAAATACATATATATACATGCTCGTATATTATCCATGAATTTATATAATTTAAACTTGTTTAGAATCAACGTACTGGTTGATTTACATTTTTACATACATATATTTATTTTCGTCAAAAACACAACTATGAGTAGGTTGGACCACATGTCGATAGCTTATTAGCAAACACCTTAATGTTTGTATGTGCTTTAATCTATAAGCTGTTGCACAAATATTGTGTGCAGGTATGACTTAAAAAATTTGCAGTGCTACAAAGTAGCAATATGTCGCTAAACTGGTTCGCAAAATCTAAGAGTTTATGGATAGAGTTGCAATTTGTTGGTATTGAATTCAATTTCCTTTCTTGGACTGAAAGGGGAAGCATGAATACAGCCGCAATTTAGGATATTAGTCTCTTAATTTAAAACCATAAATATATTCTTAAAACTAGGGATAATAAAATATAAACATAAACGCATGCCTGCATATTTATATATTTACAGGTATATTAATTATGGTGGGGTGATTTTTAATTGGAAATTCACACGACTTGCAATAAAAAAAATACGTACTCGGAATAGATTATTTGTTATTGAATTTATTCATTGAATTACACATTAACTATATTGATTGAAAAGCTGAAGCTATAAATAAATCCTAACGAATGAGAACAAGGGGCACTGAAACTTTGTATTCTTCGTAATAGTAGATACACTGCTTTCAGATGTTCATTCTGTGATTGCAGATGTTAAAATTTAATCGATTTGTCATGGATTTTTGGGCTCCTTCTACAGCTCAGTATGGCAGATACTTTCGGCCCAACTAAAAGAACAGCCAAAGAAGTAAGGATCTTAACTGGTTATAATACCTATACATACATACATATGTCTATGTGCCTATATAATGTAAGTCAAGTGGACATTTGCATACTCATAATATTAACCTGATCTGATCTGATATATGACGTCATCTTGTGTGATTGTTGAATGTGAGAGAAGAAATGAATATGCCTTTTGGTTTACTAAATAATAGTTTTTATTCTTTTTTCATTTAAATATTTTTGATTTTTATTATTTTTGTTTAAGGTTCTAGGTCTAAAATAAAGTCTACATCTAAAAACCGAATGTTTAACCTGGTTGAATAGTAACTTTCAATGACCACTGACTTAAAGTCGATGGTCCCGGCAAAACATATTTTTTAATTTTTGTAAAATATCTGATGATATGTCGTCAAATGTCCAGTTTCATTTGAAATCGGGGTTATTCAATGATAGATTTGATAGAGCTCTCTAAGGAACGAAGTTTTTCACATTCATCTTTTTTTGTTGTCTTTTTGTCTCGCATTCTGCAGCTACGTTTTCAGTACCCTATTCGGAACTCCTTACTGCATTTCACATCAATACTAACACTAGGTTTGGTATTCAAATATTTCAGGTTAAAGAAAATAAATTAAACTTAGTCTACCAGTGTTTTCGAGGCAGTGCTTCTTCCGAATTGGGAAGCCTTCCGTTGGCTGAACGATTTCCCTACATCCAGTTTTAATATCGCTATCTTTTCAGGGAGCCAAGCCGCTATCAAAGCCATTGATGCGGTCATTACATCCTCAAAACTGGTGAACCAATGCCAGTTCGAAATTAATCACTAAAGTGTCCGCTCAACAATTACACTCAACTGGGTCCCAGGGCACAACAATTATGAGGTTAATGATCGCGATCTGGCCAGGTGAGGGTCGATCATTGAGGCTCACCAGCGGAAAGAGTCAATATTCCGCCAGGTGCCGTTAATGGCAATATAAGTAATGGAACAGCCTGACTAGTTGTGCCATATAAAAAAAGACATGGCCTAGTTACAACAAACCTAAGTCAAACAAACTACTTGGTAAACCACGACCAGATTTGCCAAAATTGCAGCCATTATCACAGATCAATGGCCCATGATGCGACCAAGCTTGATAACCCTCGCAATAACTTCTGTAGAAGCTGGAGGGTTACTAATGAGAAAGATTCTTTTTAGAATAGATTTTTAATAAGGCTTCTCAAATGGAATTTAGATGTAATGCCTTCATATTCTACCAGATGTGCTCTTTTTGTAAACGACATTGTGTAATGTTTAGATATGCTGTTTTCGCGTACCGTATTATATGCTTTGAAATTCTTGAATTAATTACCATTTATGCATCAGAAAGAACAATTCGATCTCGACATTTACTTTATAGTCCAAGACATATCTATAATTATACAGCAAATGAACCAATCACTAGATGTGTTAAACTTTTTAATAACTATGATGATATTGTTAATTTATATTTTGATAGATGTAATCTTAAAAAAAAAACTATTATTAGAAAATGTAACTATTACATAAAGTAAATTGAATTCTGTAATCTGTTAGAGATAAGCTCGGTAGATAAATATATAAATAAATAAATAGGTATTGATAGCCGAAAAAAAGAATGTCTACATCACCACCTTTGCAGATCTCTGGCCTTGCGAGAACCATACAGCAAGCTATAAAAACGAAACACTTCTGGGCTAATATGTGAGGGTTTATCTGCTTTTGCTATGAAAATGACTTTACCTTCTCTCCAGGCTCGAGGAATAAATGAGCAATTAAGACACCCGCGAAAAATATTCGTTAGCCGCGGACTGATATACCTCTTGTGGCCTTACAGCATCATGGCGAAAATATCATCAGGGCCGGGTGCTTTAGAGCGGGCGAAGGAGTCAAGTGCCCAGTTGATATTTTTTTCGTCTACAATCTGGTTACCCAGAAGGTGACTTCAGTGTCACTGTTAGTATTTCGCATCTTGGAAAATGTGCCCTATGTGTACAGGATCCGTCTGATTTTTTTTATGAAGCCTGGAACTGTGGGTACCTTTAAAACGATTTTCCGAAGTCTAGCTGCGTCTTTATTGGACTCTTTCACTGCAGAACTTGCTCCAGAAAGCCCTCTTGGCGTAGATTATCTTTTTTCTCGAAAACGCCTTTGCTTTCCTTATAGCGTTTCCAGTCAGTGGGATGTTTTGTGCGATTCGGCAAGTTGCATAGCTTCCGGCCCTTTTCCACAAGGTCGAAAACTCGGCTGACCACCATACGCGGTTGGGTTTCTTCTTGCCCTGACAATGAGGCAGGACCTAAAAAGGCTTAACAAATAGAGAATAGTAAGTATTTTCACCTCGCCAAATCCCAAAGTGGGTAGTTAGGGTGTGAGGTTCAAAACCCCTCAAACCCCCTAGATCGCTCCTGAAATCCCATTCCAGTCAGTTCTTTGGTTGCGATAAGGTCTTTGTTCTTTAGGGTTTTGGGATACTGTGAAACAAATCATTCTATGGTCAGAGAATGTAACAGTATTGGACATTTTCAGTCGTTGTTGTACACACATATTTAGGTACTTTTCTGGTTAACGCCTGGAATTTTGCAGCTTTCGTGCTATAGTGCTGCGTTCAAAAGCTCTACAAAGTTGACTTACTATTCTCAGCCTTAGTATCATATTATTGAACCTCTGTCGATAGCTGGCAGCCACTTCACATCTAACCTTAGATTTTAGAGGCAATTACGCCAGGTATCATATATCGAGACAGATCTGGCATAGTTTCATAGTTTGCGAATGAAATTGCATATTATTATAGTTCAAATTATTTATTTTAATTCTTATTCATCGGTATTGACTCACTTACTCCGGTGGCGCTACAGTTCGGGGTGAACCTGAGCCTCAATCAACAATCATCTCCTCTCTAGGTGCAAACTGCTAACTGTAGTTGCGCACTCCAAGTCGGTAAAGCTCCCCCTTCTACTTGTGCCCGCCATCTAAGGCGTGATCTTCGTCCAGTGGTTTGTCCCTTCGGGTTTGATTCGAAGACTCTGGTGGTCGGAGAGCTGCTGTTCATTTGCTCTACATATCCTTGCCATCTCAGGCGAGTGATGCGTAGTTTTTGGACTCGGTTGAGGTTGTTGCATTATGTACTAAATAAATAGGCATACACAAATGTAACGACTATAATAATTCCGCCTAAACATGTACGTACGTACGTACTTTTACTTTGAAAAATAATGTTCTTATTTGCGAAATTATCTGCTGTATGTGCAATTTTTACTTGTTTAATGCAGTGTATGTACTTTCTCTTCTTGATTAGCATTTCATAGCCGGAAATACAATATACATATGTATGTATGTACATTATATACATATTCATCTATGTGTTGAGATATCACTTTAAATAAAATGAATTCGAAGGTTTACATCTCAAAGACTTGTATTTTGTTATATACGTATTAACTCTGATGAAATGTATTAATTCATACTTTAACCGAATAAGGCGTTTATTTGTGTTAAAACCGCGTTAAGTGAATTTTCCATTTCAATTTGAGCTGGTTAGTGTGCAATTTCGATTTGCCTTATACAATTCGTTTCTCCTGTAAGCCGACAATGTATCCAGTTGGCATTTGTTATCGATTCGTGTAGCCAAATATTGCGATCAACATTCAAGATAAAGCTAAGAACGAGTAAATGTAGTGTAAGTATTTCCATCGGCTGGAAAAACGGATCAATTAAATTCGCTACGTTGCCGACACTGACAGTTACACATGGCTTTTCTTGTCGAACATAAATAACGCATAATTCACATGACACATGAAACATGCTCAAAAGATATGTACTATTTCTGTGTGTAAGTCCTGGAAGCTTACAAAAAGTCCAATTTAAAATCGTGACGATCATTACAGCAACGCATTAGTCCAAAGTAGATAATGTTTCTGATAATAGTACGTACCTAACTCATAAAAGGCGTGGCATTTCCAAGAAAAATCGAAGCAAATTGCTAACAACTCAATCGCTACAGCTAGTCCCTAATCAGTGCATCGTATTCACATGAAATATGTATTAAGTGCTATAGAAATTGCTGAACAGCTAAAGAAATAATACCGATTCAGACAAGACCAATTATAAGGAAATAGTCGGGCAAAAACAAATCTTCTCTGTACAACACAGCATTCAGAGAACCATCATTTCAAATATCTGTGATTCCGGTGACCAATTAAACTCACCTGACCATACATGTGGCAATATTTGGTACTACTATCTGCTATTACAACGCCAACTGGTGTACTGTGGGAAGGTAAACTGCGTGTAAAAGAAAAGCGCGGTTTGATTTAGTCACCAAAGAAAGAAGCCGTCGATTTGATTTATGATTGACAATTAACAACCAAAGTGATCAAATATTGACATCAGATGGCAGTGGTCTCGGCAACGTATCCGCCATGATTGCGTTCGCCTTGAGTGTCAGCAGTGAACATTGTTGTGCAGTTGAACCACCAAGCGATTGACATCTTAGGAAACACAGATTTTCTCGCACGATGTGAAGTTCCACAGATCGAGGCAATAAAAAGAAGAATAATGTTTATATGGGATCCGCTGCGACAGTTGCAGTGAAAAGGTGATTTAAAAAGAAAACGCCGCGCATAGGCTCATCTGTTCCAGTCTTTCGCAACATAGGTACAGTGACCAATTCGACACAAGAATCATAGGAATGCAATGGCTCTTGGTCCAAGGGACATATGTCAGGTGGAACTGGTGTGACGACCACGACCGAGCACAGAATGCAGCATAAATGAATTTAAATTTTGATATTAAGGTGTCGCCATGAAGCATGACTGCAATAATTCTAGGATGTTGCATTCACAAAAAGTAAACAATTTCTTTTGCATGGAATAGCAAAGGAGAGCGCCCATCCATCAAACGATTTCTTGAAATGGGAAAATTATACTCCAAGCAAGAGCATATAAAATCGCCAAACGTCAGAAGGTGCAAACTAAATGCATCAATTTCACCTGAAGCGATGTCCGAGTTCAAACACCAGCCAACATTGTGTGCAATGGAGCTATTTCCATAGTCATGTGCGGAATGTACACGGATGTAAAGTCGGCTTATGCTGTTGGTGTCACTGATTAAATGCTTCTGTTAAAATATCTTTAACACCCTGAGGTGATATTCGAATAATTAGTCAATCCGGATCTTGGATTTGTCCCTCTTTACATTTTGAGGTTAAGCTGCACTTCCGGAAATATATTGTAGTTCAACCGAGATGTTTCTGGCGCATTTCACTGCCAGAATCAGCCTGATATAATAAAAAATTAATATTGACCATAAATTACAATTTAGAACGCCATTCTGTTCCATTTCTGTGGTCCTTTTCCAATAAAATTCAATGTCCCCGAGGCGAGTAACAAGGAATGTTACACACACAAGAAATTGGCGATTGTTTGCTGCCAGATACATATGCGTGGGTGTATCATGCAAAATGCTGACCCGCACAGCATTACTTAAATAGCTCTCTACTCAATTGAGGCGAGCATAATTTATGGTAATTTTTCTGAGATTTGCTACATTTTCTGTAAGCCCAGTCATTATGAAAGCCCTGATGTTCATAACTAGGTTCCTCATAGTGGCAGCAGTTGCTTGTGAGCCCCTCTTGTGTGTCATTGTCATAAAAATTGACATGGCCTATGGTTAATTGCTTGCCGTCTACGCAATGACAGCATCGCTCAATCACTGGTACCAAGCAAGGGGCAACATCTAGCTTCATCGCTGATTGGAGGCAAGACCCATCGATCCAACGAACGATCGATCGCGTTGCTCCACTTGAGGTGGATGTCAACTTGATGCAGCAGCATGGTCAGAGCAACCAGTGCAGTTGTGGTAATTTGATTAATGGACAATTGGCGCGTAATGAATTGAGAAGCAGGCTAAAGGACACTTTGATCGGGCAGTTACAGCATGTCACTGAACGCGATCATCGCGTGGCCTAAAAATCAATATCAATGACTAATTCAGTCGTAAAACCTAAAGCCAAGCATGACCATAAAGGGACGCAAACAGTGTTTATGATGGAATGCAATGTTACAAGACGTACTAATAAATTATTTTTCTTGTATGATCTTGCAGTTTTGTATTTTTATTTTTTCATAATAAAAATTCTGCTACTTGTTTTTCGTGTTATGAAAAGTGGTGATTTATAAAAAATGGGGTAGTATGAGTAGCGATGGGTAGTAGTTTCGACTTTTGGTGTTTTGGAAGTCTATTGCCTTTTGTTGCTTGGTTTGGAGTACTGGTCTAAACTAAAATAGATCAATTGTTCTCAAAAGTTCTCATTAAAAATACTTTTAAAATATGACTTTCATCCAAAAGGCATGTACATATTATAACATAAGCTTTTAGGACTCCGCAGTTGTTAATTACCTTAAATCTTACATTTCCACAAGCGAGAGATTTGGTGGCTGTCCGAATGCAACTATAAATATGCGACGAAATTTATTCGTGACACAGTGTTATACATACTTGTTCGACTTTAAATCATGTATTCCCTATTTTTAGGAATGGTAGTTTCTTGAAAATGCATTGATCACGGTACAGGGAGCTCTTGAATATTACCTTGCAAAGAGGGATTTATAAAAGATTTGGTTTCGAAAAGCACCAGAGTTAATTAATTTGAAAGTAATTTCTCACAGGATGATGAAAATTACCTTTCCGACACGGCATTAAACAGCAGATTCCTTCGTTCATTCGTGTGAATATATTTACGTGCATACAAACATAGCACGCACAACGGGAATGGTTGGGAAAAAGTAGGTCCTGGTTCCCATACGAACCTATCGCACCAATTACTATTATTTTTGTATAATATTGTGTAATCGTTACAAATTTTGGTCCTTCCTTTGGATCTATCTCTTTACTTCGCGTAATACCTACATATTGTATGCATCTTGTCCAAAACTTTTTAGTGTAGCAACGAAGGAACCAAAAAAATCCTTGTACACAAGACCAACCAGCGTTCATTATGCATTATCTGCAGATTGAAATACAATAAAATTAAATACAATTTTCTATGCTATCTTTTTTAATAGTTTTTATTTGAAACTTAGGAATAAATCTTATAACTTTATAAAAAAGTAAGAACCAACAAAAAACGACACTCTTCATAAAGCCAAATAAAAACTTTTCTACACTTTTCTTGTAATCCCTATTGACTTATTCGGATCCCAGGTTTATAGAGATCACTGAGCCAGGCTGTTGAAAAAGAGTTGGTAGCGGATGAGCCCTTAATGGACTAACGGCAGCACTCATATCCCCAAAGTGGCTTATTGACTCCGGAAAATCCTGTCCCTGGTCCAAGGGTATAAAAGGGAAGTGATCCTTTGTTGTGCGTAGGGGTAACTTCCTGACCACGGAAAAAATACTTAGTTCCGAAACCTAAACAATCCTCGGATATGGACGGACTCACTGTTGACAACCCCAGCAATCGAAATAAGGACTAAGTCTTTCGGATCTGCACGTGGAATTTTCGGACCCTTAACAGACCACGTGCAGCCTAAGAATTAGCAGAGGCTCTAGACTGCTATAAGGCAGACATCATAGCCATCCAGGAAGTGCGGTGGGATGGGCCGTGCAAAAAAAGGATGAAAAACTGTGACATCTATTACGGTGATTGCTGTAGAGAGCAGAAACAGCGCTTATTCGGATGTGGATTTGTCATAGGTGGCAGACTTAGGCAAGAAGCCTTAAGCTTTCGACACGTGACCGAAAGACTTATGACAATCCGCATCAAGGCAAAAATCGTCAACATAAGCCCTATATGCGCTCATGCCCCCACAGAAGACAAGGACGACGCCACCAAAGAAAGCTCTTCGACAAAACTGACGAGCAATGTCCTAATATTTTAACGCCAAGATAGTAAAGGAGGACGTCTTTGATACTTTGATAGGACGATTGGTAAGTACAGCCTCCACGACACCACGTCTGGCAACGAACTTAGGCTTATTGTTTTTGCACACGGTTTCCTCATCTCAATACACACAAGGGGACACGACGGTCTCCTGATCATCAAACTGTCAACCAAATTGATCACATTGCGATCGATGTGTGCATCAATCGGGTTCAAGTAATGTTGGTAATGTTATACACGGTACCGTGACATAAGGCCAGGTGACATAAGGTAAAGTTTTGGTATTTGGCCTTATGACACTTTGAGAAAGCGACATAAGTCCTCATTCACGTCAAGACCAGCTCGTTTCACCTGTTCTTCAATTGCCGTAAAAGCCTCTAACACGGCGCGCTGGCAGCGGCCGATGATGTCGATGTCGTCTGCGTATCCTTGCAGCTGGACAGATTTGTTAAAGATAGTGCCTTCCGTGTTCACACCTGCCCTACGCATTATCTGTTCCAGCACAAGATTAAAGAAGTCATATGATAGCGCATCTCCTTGCCGAAATCCGGTGCATGTTTGGAATAGTTCGGAGGAACTGTTTCTGAATTGCACGTTGCACCACGTTACGCGTTACAGCAGGATCAGTTTAGCCGAGATCCCGAATTCGGCCATCGCCTTGTAGAGCTCAAGACGATGAATGCTATCATATGCGGCTTTACAGTCGATGAAGAGATGGTGAGTCTTGAAATTCGTTGGTCTTTTCCTGGATTTGCCTTAGTGTGAAAATTTGGTCGATCGTCGATCTGCCGGGCCGGAAGCCACACTGGTACATGCCGATTAGTGTGGTGCAAAAAGGCTTCAGACGTTCACACAGTACGTTAGATAGGATCTTATATGCGCCTTTCTTGAAGATGGGGCATATAGAGCTGATAGTCCAGTCATCGGGCATGACTTCATCCACCCATACTTGGTTGATGACTTAGTGTATGCACCCTACCAAAGCATTGCCACCATGTTTGAAAAGCTCTGCAGGTAGAACATCAGAGCCAGCGGCGGCCCTGTTGTTCTTCAGCTTTTTGATAGCTGAACCGACCTCTTCAAAACTGGGCGGGGGGATGGCGCATATCTGAATATTTGGTCTTAATAATATTTTCGGTTTCATATAATCTAGTGAAGTTATGAAAAAGTGGGTGTGGTACACTTGTACTGTATCTTTTTTTCCGAAGCCCAGAATATGAAATTTCATTCTCCTTGCTCAAAATTTAAGGACCAGAAACATACGGATGGACGAACATGACTTAATCGATTTTGGTATTGAAACCGTCAATTAAGGTATCCATGCAATCCATTTGATCTTGAAGACAAAGTTTTTTCAGTTACTCTTTCAGGTGATATGCTTCAGAACCATGGCTTACTCCATATCGTTTCACCGCAATATGGAAATAATATTCGTCAACGCTCGTCAATGTCAAAGAAGTCTCTTTTTTGATGGTTTGGAACAATAGTTATGCTTTTCTAATACTCTTGTCAATACTCTTGTTTGTCTGTATTATCAAAAACCATTTCCTTTATTTTTGCGCTGCTGCTTTTGGGACCACATCTTTTTCAATATTAAACACTTACTGTATTATTGTAGGTTAAATAAAGTAGTTACACTCTCGCTTTACCAGTAATACGATCAATTTCAACTTAAGATGTAAAGTATTTATAAAAGACTAGACTGATCTAAGAAAGAGAACAGTTTTCTTTTCTTCTGATACTAAAGTCTTGGGTTCTCGAAAGGTCTGAAATTTGTTTTTATTTGTTTTTAAGCTGTTGGGTGCACGAAGTAATCTAAGTTACTTGTTGCATCAAACATTGAGCAAAAACACAGAGAACTTAAGTCTGGTCCGCTTTTCTGTATAATCATACCTGGTAGAAATGCTGTTGTAGTCACAATCAAACCATCTGACATGATTGTGTGGTCTGTTGGTTTTCCGAAGTAAATCAGTCTAAATACCTGAATGGTTTGAAAAGAACCATGAGAAATTAAATAAAACCCTTGACAAGACAAAATTGAAGAAGAGTCGTACAGAAAATTTACACGTACCGTGGCATTCTTAATATTGCAAAATAATACCTATGTACATACATACAATGCAAATGATAGTGCTTTAATTAATAACATAACGATTGCCCTGGAATGTGTCATAAATAAAAGTTTAAAATTTCAGCTTTAAGTTTCTTTAGACGATCAAGATTGGTTTTTGTACAAATCAGAACTAATATCGGAATCAATCCAAGGAAGCAAGGGGATCCGCAATTGGACCAAATTGTCTCGTTAGGCATGTCTAATGCATCGCCATATTAGTCAAGTAAATTTATTGCTTGCACGTACAGAGAAACAGACAGACGATAGACGGCAATTCACCACGCACCAGAACAGAACGCTCTACTTTAAGCAGAGCTTGTTTCAATGCTTTACACTCAATTTGAAAATGCATTCCTTCCACATCCAGTACTGTCTAGTTTTTTTTTTTCTAAGCTAACTCCTTTCTGTATTTGGTTTCTTTATAACATTCGCCCCGATGGTTGACAATCTTCTTGTGTGGCTGTGGCACGAGAACAAGACCCACCAAACGGCAGAACACGAACCATACTCGCCGAACGGAATCAATGCACCAAATTGCATGCGCCAATTGAGCATTTCCACTGTAATTTATGGTCATCGCTAACAGTGGGAATTCTGGATTAGATATAATGTATGTATACATGTATATAGAGCATCAACTTATGCATGAGCCAGGAATCAGCGGGAAGAAACATTTCACCAAGCGCATCAAAGCGCTCTTTGTCCTTTTTTGTGGGTAAATGATAGTCATAAAACTAACGTCATTGAAGCGCCGCTGGCCGGTCAGTAAACTTATGGCACGAACAGTTAATTCTTCTGATGGTATTTAATCCTAAATTTCTTTCAACAATTTACGAGTAATTCCGAAAATGTATGTTAAGTGGATCGGTAGACATGGATTATAGGCAAACTATCTCCCTTTCTTAATTTTTTTGAAAGCCGATGCTTATGCATAATATTCTTTTTTAGTTATCTATGTACATATATCTACAGTTTGCCAATATTATATGTACGTACATATGTATATGTATATACATAGAAAGGTGTAAAATGATTTAACAGATTTAACAATTGCCTTCTCGCTCAGAATAGTAGAGATATTTTCAAATTTAAGGATTTCAAAAATTCTTACACTTTTATTGCTTTTTCTGCTCAAAATATGTATCAAATTTAGTATACCCTTGGATAGCGTATAAATATAGGGTGGGCCATCTGTTGGTTTCTTTTTAAAAAGGTTATAGCCTTTATACATATATTTTTCAACGATTTATACTGTATTGAAAAGAGTAAACCTTCCGATTAGTTATGGAATATTACTTCACTCAAATGACTGCTTCGGCTTCGGCAATTTTTCAATACATTTTTGATGGTTTCGGCCCCTCTTTCATGAATAGCTTGAGCAATATTGTTCTTGAGTGCCTGAATCGTTTCTAGACGGTTTATATAGGATCGATCTTGAATGGCACCCTACAAAAAAAAATAAAAGGCGTCTAATCGCAGCTCCGTGTCTCAATTTTTGGCCATAAAATGCTCTCCATAACCTTTCTTCCATTGTCGTCTTGATAGAAAAATGGGTCAATAATGCCGCCACTCCAAAAACTTGCAACAAGTTGTAATATTCTCCGTTAAGCGCACAGGACGAACACAAGTAACTTTGTTATATTTCCTACCGTTGTTCAAGCCATAAATCGATTTATTTTGTACTGTATAAGAGCTGTCAGTGTCAAAATAACATATGGTTCAAAGAGAAACCAACAGATGGCTCACCCTGTATAAACGTACCAAATGAAATGTATTGTAGAACAATCATCGGCGACGCAAGAAAACGTTAGTTTGTCCCTTCGTAAAATCACAAGAATAAACAATAAATATTCAGATACACGTGTGTTTTTCATTTTCTCTCATCTCGTCATTATATGTACATAAGTGAAGACAACAATTAATTGCTTACACACGGCGAAGCAATATCCGACAGAAGAATAGCTTTAAATACAACAACAGGTCCATTGGACCCATGGCCTAGCTTCTCACAACTATTCGTGTTGTGCGTGCGTTATATTCTTTACACGAATGAACTTTACCGAAGGGCAATTGTTTATTTGCGAACCTTTTTCTTGACTGTTATACTCTCAGATGTTTGTCAAAAGCTAGCGAGTGGTGAGGCCGTGAAAGAATTTATAGGTGTTTTGTGTAATCACCTGAGCCACGGTGCCCAAAAAGTAGAAACAGCTATTAGGGAATTCACAAACAGTTGATACAGCTTTCAAAGGTCTTACTCAACTCCAGACGCTACCGAATTAATGGTAAATGTAAAACAAAAGTCTTGTGTCAAAGAGTATACTTTCACCATAACAATTGTTGTCAAAATTCATCCAAGATTTTGAAAATCTAAGTATACCAAGTTATGTAGTCAATATAATAGCAAACTATTTTAGGCAAAGAATTCTGAACTAGGGGCACACACATGGTACCATGGGATAAAAGGTAATAGGTTCAGGTGGGTTTGGTAAAGCAATTGAATGGTGCTGTTACAATCACAAGATGACCCATTCAAGGTTGGTGCTACATTAGTAGTCTTTTACGGACCATTAATATGAGCCGAAGAAATCAAAGAGTATGTAGTAGATCGTTTTAGACAACCTCAGACGATACAGAAGTGGCATTCCGGACAAATTGGTGGCTACTATAAAGATCTGTTGCTTAAAAATATTAACTAGTGACTAGAGCCCGAGATTCTAAGCGTGTATTTAATTACACGTGTGTCGTGTAACACGTCACCATAGACACGGGTACACGTGTACTTCTTAAAAATACGTATAATTCAAACACGAGTACACGTGTATTTCTAATGCGAGACAAAACTGCATTAGATTTCGGTCAAACATCAATAGGTTGTTATGATTATTATAAAACGATCATGCACTTCAGCATTTTGAAGAAGTCAAAGATCTCGAGTCATATTTGACAATAAATTTAATTGTAACACAAAAACTTTGATGTGTTCTGGGATTGTAATCACTCGGCCCTTATCAAAACTTTTCTGTATCGCCAACAATTTTATTCCAGGATAGTTCAAACTGTTATTACCAAAAGGGGTAATCTGAAAATCAAATCAGACTATGCAGCACCCTATCTAACTCAATTGTTTTCCCTGTTGACAATGATCACGAATGTATGTACAATGTAGCTTCTCACAACCACTCGTGCTGTGCGTGTTGTGTTCGTCACACGAATAGAAGGGACCTACCGTTCAATGCCGGATCCGAACGGCAGTTATTTGTTTTTTGAGAAGCTTTTTCATGACAGTTGTACTCTCGGATGTTTGTCAGACGCTCGCGGGAGGTGGGGCCGTGAAAGAAATTTTAGGTGTTGTTTGGGGATTGAACTTGGAACCCTTCGCTCCGTAGTCCAACGCACTAACTACTTGAGCCACGGCGCCCACTGAGGTGGGGCCGTGAAAGAAATTTTAGGTGTTGTTTGGGGATTGAACTTGGAACCCTTCGCTCCGTAGTCCAACGCACTAACCACTTGAGCCACGGCGCCCACTGAATGTATGTACATATGCACATAATATACTTTATAGCGTCTAACTTATGTTAGGTTAGGTAAATGGGTGCCTTGTAACAGTGTCACCGCTCACTTAGACCACAGTTCGGGTCCATTGTGCCCAATCATTTAACCCCGGAAACCTATAAAGTCCGCTACTGGAACCACCCAGATAATGATATGAATCTCAGGAGGTCCGTCAGCTCTACGTTACCCAAGTCCTCCAAATCCGAGAAGAAGTAACTGCCAAGAGTCCTCATTCTTCTGGCGGATAGGGCAGAACAGTCGCACTGCCGGTGACGAACTGACTCAATTTCTTCTTCGTCCCTTCAGCTTCTACAGATAGTACAGGTAGTACACCGAGTTGCTCCGCGTGGACGCCAATGGCACAATGACCAGTAATTATCCCTGAAGCGACTCTTGCTTTATAACGACTCAGTTTCACCACAGAAGTTGATCTCTTCTTGCTGATGCCCGGCCATAGGACCCTGGCTGTTGCGCATGTTTCCAGATAAACCCAGCGACTATTTGCTCGACCGATGGCTTCATTCTCTATTTTCTTCCGTAAGGAACTGATTGGGGTTACTACAAAAGGGAGGGCCCGCAATAAGTGCAGCGCCCATCCTTTCCTAGCAAATTCGTCAGCCCTTTCGTTTCCTACGATATCCATTTGCCCTGGCACCCAACAGATGGTCACCGCATTAGCTCTAGATATCTCATTCAAGACTGATTTGCAGATCTTTACAAGTCTTGATCTGATTATAGCGGAGTCCAGAGCCTTAACGGCTGCCTGGCTGTCTACATACACAGTAATCGTTCACGATATTGCTCTCACTTATAATCTTAGCAGCCTGTATGATGACTGTGACTTCGGCCTGAAAGACGCTGCAATCATCATTTATTCTAAAGGAGTTGTTTATTCCTAGGGCTTCACAATAAACTCCGGCTCCCGTGCCAACGTCCATCTTAGAACCGGCGGTATAGAACGCCAGCTCCTTCTTCTTCATGTTTCTTCGGCGCTTCCAGTACATTCTTATAGCGAATCTTCTTTCAAATGCTAGCGTGGGGGTCATGTGATCAGTTTCTGACAAACAGCTGGTAGTTCCCCATCGGGACAAAATTGAGGCATTGCCGTACATGCTCGATGACCACATTCGGCCTTCCCTCATTCTTACAGCGGTTTTAGCCGCCAGACTGCCTCAGTATATGTCAAGCGGAATGAAACTAAGCATAGTCTCCAATGCACGCTGCCCTTTATATTTTGGTAAGGTTACAAAACTGGTATTGCTTCTCCAGTACCGTCCACCATACCAGTGAACCATATGTAAGAATGGGTCTTACGACCGCCGTGTGTATCCAGTACACCACAGCTGGCCTAAAACCCCACGTGTTTCTGAATGACTTTTTGCAAGAGTAGAAAGCTGCGCTTGCTTTTCTGACGCGTTCAGCAGTGTAATCCTTCCAATTTAGTTTGGAATCTAGAATTATACCCAGGTATCGGGCTGAACCTGAGATACTTAGTACAGTACCACTGATACTTGGGGGTCTGAAGGCAGGAATTGATCTCTTCCGTCTTTGAAGGGTTCACTCCTAGCCTTTTGCTGACCCTTTTGCTAACCCAATTCTCCACTAGTTGTAGTGCGAGATTGAGTCTTTCGCTTTGGACTGAAGGGAATTTCCCCGAGACCAGGACAACCACGTCGTCGGCATAGGCCGTCACGTTGAAGCCGTTTTCCTTCAATGTTACCAAGATCTCATCCACTACAAGCAACCAAATAAAAGGGGATAAGACTCCTCCTTGGAGGGTTCCTCTGCAGACGCTTCTCCTGATAGTTACATCTCCTTGCGATGAAGATATAACTCTCGATTGAAGCCGAGCCCGAACGTTGTTAAACGCCCCTTCAATGTCTAGGAACGCCACAAGAGTGAATTCCTTGAAGTGAAGGGATCTTTCTATGCTTGATACGACCCTGTGGATGGCTGTATCTACCGAGCTACCGCGGATGTATGCATGTTGTGATTCAGATAGATAGTTATCACCAATCACGTTTCTTATGTACACATCTATTAAACGTTCCAGTGTTTTTAGCATAAAAGACGACAGACTGATAGGTCTCAAGTCTTTAGCATTTGTGTGGCTTGCTTTTCCCGCTTTGGGAATAAATACAACACGCACAACCCGCCATGCTTTAGGAACATATCCTAGCTTAGGGCATTCCGTGAAGATGCGCTTGAACCATGGAATAGCAATATCCACCGACTGTTGCAACATCACAAGTCGAATGTTATTCATTCCTGGAGCCTTATATGGAGTAAATGACTTAATTGCCCAAGCTATCTTGTCTTCATATACTATATTGCCCACCTCTTCCGCGCTTATTCCCGATGTCGTCTCTGGAATGGGTAGATCATCTCCGGAGTGTTTCCTCATGTGACTCTGCACAGGTACCATCACTTTTCCTGATATTGGATGCCGGTGTTGGTGTCTTGGCCAGGATCTTCCGTAGGCGGGATGCTTCGTTCGTTGAATCTATAGATGCTCAAAAGGATCTGCAAGAGTTCCTCTTTGCGAACCTAATAGCGTCTAACTTTATTTACCATAAGGATAGGGTACACAAAAAAGACCAAATCGAGCCATGATAAATAAATACACATATAAATCGTGGGAACGTTTAATTGATACACGGTTCGTAGTACACGTGCTAATTCACGCTAAAGATAAATACACGTGTAGTCCGTGTATCCGTGCACACGTGAATTAGTGGGCTCTACTAGTGACTAGGTTTCCTACTCTGTTTTAAAGCTGTAGCTGTAAAGCGAGATCGACCTAGTCAAAAAATTGCGCATCAGACGTTTAAGATGGCTAGGACATGTAGAGCGGATGGACACCAGTGCTCCGGCCCGCAGAGTCTTCGAATCGAACCCGGAGTGACAACGCAGTGGTTGAAGACCTCACCTTAGGTGGCGCACACAAGTTGAAGGGGATCTGAACAAGCTTGGAGTGCGCAACTGGAGGCAGTTAGCTACGCACCGAGCTAACTGGAGAGGCTTGTTGGTTAAGGACCAAGTTCACCCCGAACTGTAGCGGCACCTAAGTAAATAAGCAAGTTCCTGCTATGTAGCCGTAGGACATTTTATTTAAATTTTGATCATTAGGTAAACATTCTGCACAAAAAGTCAAATTAAAATCATCGTAAGACACAATACTTATCTGGCAGACCTCCATTGAAGTAACTTCTGAGTTCAAAACATGCTATTCACCTCAACTCCAGTACCTTCAATGATTTCGCCTGCCAAAGAAACGATAAACTTGATTTTGATAGTCTAACTAAATGAAGGAGAAGTATGCAAAAATTCTTTGCTCCAACTGGGCTAGGCCACACACACGCCACCTCTGCCTGTTTTGCATTCATTCATGACATCTCGAAAGAGATGCATAATAGAATCGAATGTAGTTGAACTGTGCATCGTAGCGCGCGCTATTTCTGCCTGGTACCACACTTACTTGGTTCAACGACAAGGCACGCGATTAAAATTATAATAAACTCTTGTTTTCACTTGCAACAGTGGCAGACGACGACGACGGCGCTGACGGAGATCACCGACGGAGCTATAAAGCCACTGAATGCAGAGCATCTGATGAAGCATAATTACAATGCAACTCCTCCATTACACTATTCAAGTGCACAACGTTTTGATTGGACCTGAAGCGAATCACGATGGTAATATGCCAACAGGCCGCATGTAAGTGGGAGGCGGTACCAAAGTAGTGGGTTTCATATAATATGATTTATGTTAATTACTAGCCAGTTGAGTTCCAGTGATAGACGGTCATGACAACAGCCAGTAGCTAAAGAGATCACGATGGATTACACCGACAGCGTATACTCATTTCTGATATTTGGTCCGAAAAATCTTGCCCTCTTTTTCTTTAATTTACGGAAAGTGGGGTCTCTACAAACGTATAGTGTGCACAAATACTTATGTGTAAGTGGTAATTGGTTCTTAATCGTTAGGTGGCGACGTATTCTAATAGTTGACGTTTAACAATAAAAACTACTTTGTTATTCAACGGAATTCTTTAGCAATCAATGCAACAATTTCCGTATGACTTTAGATTGAGTTGAAGACGATGTAGATGTACTCGTACATACATACGTACGTAGGTGCTAATGTATGGGAAGTACCCCGATCGATGTACAAGCGCTAATTGCCCTCGCTAATTTATGGCTACAGACATTGGAGAGAAGAGATTACAACTAGAGAACAGAATATAAATATTCCACAGCTATAAACATGGCTGGTGTCGCCGATACTCAGTAAGGAATTAAGATCTCGTAGCAATGGAATTTATAGCAATTATTTGCAACTATACTTGGTTGATTGCTTGACATGCATTTTTGTTTGACACTGGCATAGTGTCTCCATTTTCTCTGCACACCAATAGTAAATGAAAATATACCCCCTATTATGAGTCTTGGAAAGATTATTCTAACTTCACAGGAGGATAGGGTAAATGCGTATCATATCAAAGTCCAAAAAATTCCGTTATTTATTACAGCAGTCACAAAAGACTGCACTCGTTAGAATGCGATTCATCGTGGAAAATTGGCGTCCCTCAATGATAAATTGATTTTAAGCCGATCAACGATTGCAAGGCACGTATCCAATATTCTAAATGTGCTTTCAGAGGGGCAAACGTTGACTGTGACCACTTTCTTATTGCAGTCATATTCAGAACTCGAGGAGAAACTGCGAACAGCCCAGAAAAAGAAATTCAACATTGAAAACCTTAACAAGATCGTAGTAGCTAGAGCCTACAGATAGGCCCAGAGCGAGAGACTCTGCTGCCCATTCACCATCCACAAAAGTCAACAATCTGTGAAAACCTGACAAATGGCATTGCGCGCTATAAATGCTGCAGCGCAAATCAAAGGCAGCGTTAGAAGGGCATCGAGCCAGAAGAAGGGGAGAAGAAGATTGTTTGTAAAAAGAAAAAGCTATATGCATTCTCCCTGCTTAAGGATATCGGAAAGTCCCGGGAAAGGAACAACATCCAAGTGATTTTCAGGAAAGAACAGCACCCAGCACCCGGCATCAAGCGCGGAACGCAGACCTCCAAATCCTCCAAAACCCGTCAACGCAGGACCGAATATTTTACGAAGAATTTTTCTCTCGAAACGACCCAGGATATCTTCATCCGCTTTCGATAAAGTCGAGGTATTATATGAAATCTCCTTAGTTGTTCGGGATAGGTGCTTACTACTCAATTCATGAGAAGTGTGTAGATTTGATCCACTGTGGACTTTCATGTTCTATAGATCAATTTAAGACGGCCTTATTGGAACCTGCCCAATGCTAAACTCAATCAGAAGATCATTTTATGGAAAAAACACTCTCTCTTTTGATGAATTTTTTCGCGTTCTAAATGGAGAAAATTAAACTATACTATTTAAATTTATAAAATCTATTCTAAAATACCGGTTGCATATGATAAACCAAATTCTGTTACGTCTATAATTTCATATGTATGTATGTACATGTGTTCAAAATTATCATTGCATTTCAGTCCAAAAATATAGTGCGGCATGCCCAATTTATTAGGACTGATGCAACGAAATAGAGAATCCGTGCAGGTGTTGACATTGTTTTCGATAGCCTTGGAGAAGAAATGTGAATTTCACACCTGTTGTATTGAAGGGTAACGATTTTTATCAATTATTTTAAATTATTTAAATCCGAAGCTAGATTTAGAGAAACTTTCTCTTGACGTTTATATTGTGGAACGTTAGCCGAAGGTAGGCGTGTCAGAATTTCATTTTACTCGACCTTGCTATTCAGTCGTCTGATGTACATATGTACTAATCAGTAAGCCCATTTACAGGTCGTACAATACACCACATAAAATCTATTCTATCTCTCTCTTCATTTCCGGCTCACGCCGTGCAGTGCTTACCGTATGGTCAATATGTATCGCGCGAGTTACGGTCGCATAACGCCAAGGTCATCTACCCCAACCTCGAATAACCCTCACAGCATACTGCATTCTGGGTCAGCAACCCAGACATAATTCTAAGAATTAAATTGGAATTTATGTATTTCTCAATTTGTTAACTATTTATAGGCTATATTGCAGAATAAGCAATTATGTATAAATTTTAATTTTGCAATTGCAATCAATCAATAATTAATACGTTGAAGTGGAAAGTTGGTTCATATTTTTACTCCTGCGGGAACCCCAACATAACTCGCGCGTGTGTCTACACATCATACGTGTAGTCATAAACCCTTGAGCGCAAGCAAAAATTAAATCAAAAATCTTACTACATATGTACATACATACACAATGGAATGAAAATTACTGTGTAATATTTATCATATCAAACCATACCGATCACAGAAAATATTAAGGAAATGTACTCGTATACCAAGTCTGAATTGATTTGACAAAGTGTAATTTTATCAAACAAGTTTTGGAAGTCATTGTCGTCTTGCTTTTAACAAAACAATAAGTATTCTAATTACATACTTTCTTATGCGACAGCAAACGTTATAAAGAGGCTTTAAATTTTTCTTCCCGTCCTTGAGACTTGGACCCTTGGGTATATTTGTGACAGACAATGTACAACAAATCAGCCAGTCTAACAGTGGCAGGGTATAAATAAAGTAATGCAATTATTGGCCATGTGATATGACCCTGGCTGTGTAGACAAGAGCACCAATAGATTTAGATTTAGTGATACCTACACGCATTCTGACAACCAAACTGAAATTTAAAATGTGATGCCTCCAAAGTTATTGAGTTTGCCAAACATTAATTTCGTTACGCGCCTTAAGGCGTACATGCTCAATGTGCAATGAATACACGGATCTAGCAATCGCAACGGTGGACGCTCATAGAAAAGTTACATCGTAGATCTTTCTACTTTTTCATGTATAACATCAGTTTCTTGGGGTGACGGGTGGCCGCTTACCGTTTAACATGAAACCGCAAAGATGGAAAATGCTATTCCTTGAATTGGATTCGAACGTACTATATTCGTACATAGTTATATAGATTTGTAGATATGTACATATTTATGTGCAATGTTAAGAATATGAGTTAGGTAAAGAGGATCCCTTGGATAGGAATGTACATATGTATGTATCTATTATTCACAGATATTCAACGTGGAATTTTGTTTAATAGTTCTTTTACCCTATCCTAAGGGTATACTAAGTTTGACACATAGTTTGTAACATAGAGAAATAATCGAGATAGACCCTATAAAGTACCTATATATATGTATATATTCGTGGTCAGTAGCAATAGCGAAGACCATTTAGCCATGTTAGTCCGTCATTTTGGGCTTTTGAGAAGAATAAGCAGTATAAGTGTACAACTTTTTGAAATCCGCCCCCCGCCACACTTTTTCATAACTTCACTATTTTACGTGAAATCGAAAAATTTTATTAAAACCATATATTATTTAGATATTCAGATTGTATACAATTCTCCCATACATTATCTTTAGTCACGCCCACATTTTTGGGGCGTTTTCATTAAAAACCGATCCTCAGACATTCAAAGTAATTCGAAAAAAAATTTGTGTTCATTTCGCATTATGACCGAGTTTCGAAATTCGGTCTTATTTCACTTTTATAAAGTTGTTTTTGGAATAAAACTGAAGCAAGCGTTTCCAGAATTTGGATTTATTTCACTTTAATGAAGCAAAATAAAGTCGAATTTCAGAATAAGGAAAGGCAAAGCCATCCTTACCCCAATCAATATTAGTTGATTGTAGCTCGACATGCAGTCATTTCACTAGTTGGCAAACTTTACATGAAATCTGCGAAGGGTTTAGGTTGCGAAGTGAACTTTTATGTATTCTTGAAAACAAGCAACTTTATAACGTTAAATCGAAATCCAGAATCTGTAAACGATAAACGTGTTATGTAAATACGTACAATGCAAGTGCAGTTGTCGATCTAGCCAATGCAAGTTTGGTTAGAATTCCAAAAGTTTGTGCTCTACACAACCATTCGAAGCAGAAGGCTTTCGCCGTAAATTAAAATTAATTAATTAATGAAATAAAAAATGAGTGTGCTAAAGTTTCGCTTAAAAGAAGTTGCAGTTACAGTTTGATTTTACCATAAAAAAATAATTAGCACGTACTTTAAATTATTTTATTTTCAAATACTAAATGAAATATTAGCTAAGCAAACTTTTACTATAAAGAAATTGCGAAAATTATAATCAAAAATTCGGGTGAATTTCTATCCATTAAGTATATATTCGAGAAAAAATATTCTCTTCTACTATAAAGGATTTTAGAAAATGTATTCTACTTTATTCTAAATTATTTGAAAATATATTCTTTTTTGCTATAGCAATTTGGAGTTTGAGAAAATAATAGTTAGTAATTCACGGGAATTTTGAACTATTATTATCAAATTCTTCATAACAAAAGTGAACATATGTACATATTTTCTTAAATTCAATATTCCTATTATTTTCTCAAATTCTTTGTAGTAAAAGTTTTCGGCCGTTCCATTTAGAATTTGAGAAAATATATTATCTTGTATTATAAAGGGTTTGAGAAAATGCTACTTTTACTATTCTAAATTTACAAAAAATGAAAATAATATTCGGACCTTAACTGTAACACTAACTGATTTTCTAATTTCCTCGGAAACTTATAAACTTATCTATGTATGCTTCGGAATCCCCTTTAACTGTACCCATGCTCAGGATAATAGCGCGATAGATGGTTATAATAGTCAACTTAGCCGAAAGTTGGTGAAATTTGGAATTTTTTTACTTTCGTTGACTGCCTGCTGAATGAAAATATTTATAAATCAAAAGAATTTATAATGTCAAAGGATGACACGTTCCAAATCTTTCAAACGCCAAAGAAAATTGTAAGGACAAGGGACACCAAATCAAAGCGTCTTTAATGAAAATATTAGAATTACTCCACTTTTATGTTCCAATAAGTTCTTGAGGGAGAGCCGTTTTTTACAAACCTGTACTTATAGATTTAATTACCTTTAAATGAGCGTATTGTTAGATCTACTCGGTTATATAATCTAGTTAGAATATAATTGATTTTAACATAAATAGAACTTGCAAGAAACAATTTATATTTCTCTGATTAAAAGAGAAAGAGCGTTGGACTACGGAGCGAGGGGTTACAGGTTCAATCCCCAAACAACACCTAAAATTTCTTTCACGGCTCCACCTCTCGCGAGCGTCTGACAAACATCCGTGAGTAAAACTGTCATGAAAAAGCTTCTCAAAAACAAAACAAAAACTGCCGTTCGGATCCGGCATTAAAACAGTAGGCCCCTTCCAGTTGTGTGAAGAATATAACACGCACAGCACAAGTGGTTGTGAGAAGCTAGGCCCTGGGTCCCATGGACCTATCGCGAAAAAAATTTGTATTTTTTTTTTTTTTGATTGAAAGAGAAACAGAACTGGATTATTTCAATGTTGATGATAGTTCTCTACTTTGCATCATATACATAGGTAGGCTGTGAAAATGCTCGAACTATTCTACAGGATGTTGAATGTGTTTGATGTACATATGTACATATGTGGATATGCCTACGTGAAAACGTTTTCACGGTAAATTTTCTGGGTGCAAATCTGAAAACACAATGCTGTATTTAAAATAATAGTAGTGGACCTTAAATGTGGTGTCATAGCAAAAATAAAAGTTATTTTAACGTAGTTATGTATGTTATAACATTAACGTTTACATACTTGGTTATTAATTGCAACCTTTATAAATATTAACAACAAACTATTTTCTTAAAGTCCTTTACTTGTTATCGTTTATTTCGCAATATTTTGTTATATTTCTTGAAATAATCAACCGCACTACTATTTTTTTGAACAGTCGATTTGCCCTGAAAATTCGAACTGTGTATTATATTCCCTTACTGTTACTATGAAACAGTAAGGGAATATATTTTAATGTTTCTATATATTTAAACCTTTCTCAAATAAAAATTCTGTGAATTGGATTTAAATTCCGGCCCTTGATTATGTTGAAATATTTCAATTTATATATTGTTAAAGGGGCACAACTATTATTTTGAACATAACTGTACATACATATGTATGTGAATCTAATTAGGACGACTCGGCTTTATTTCACTTTTTCTAAGTAAGTAGATATGAATTTCGAAGTAAAGCTGTCCAGTCGTTAAGACTGCTGTCGAGGTCGCAGACATATAAACATAATTAAAATTTTTTTGACTTCTCCATCATAATAATTTCGAGTTTGATTAATATTTCGAGTACGAAAGGTTTCAGAAAACCAATACTTGCGCTAAGGGTGTACATAAGTGCAAGTGCAGCCATCTCCATTCGTCTGTTCAGATAAATCACTTTTTAAACCTTATATTTGAACTACGGAGATAACATTTAAAATATACACATGAGTACAAGTATCAGTCACAGTGGGTACTTAGAATATGGAAAAATTTCTTCTGCAGACTAAATAACGGCGACGAAGATCAACATTCCGTTGTCAGGCAGAATGAACCATTCAACATAAACGATGATAGCCAAAACTTCCGTCCACCTGCCCAAAATGAAGTGAGGATAGCAATATCCAAACTTAAATCCAAGAAGGCTGCTGGACCTGACGGCTTACCAGCCGAGCTATTCAAGGCAGCTGGAAATGACCTGGTAGAGAGCATACACCAACTTATTTCTAAAATTTGGTCAGATGAATGTATGCCTGATGATCTCAGCACCGTTTGTCCAATCCACAAGAAAGTAGACCCCCTAAATTGTGCCAATTACAGAGGTATCAGTCTCCTCAATATCGCGTACAAGATCTGCCATATTGTGTGAACGTCTGAAACCCTTTGTCAACAACCTGATTGGTCCTTTCAGTGTGGTTTCAGACCAGGAAAGTCCACAATCGTGGCACACAAGTTGAAGGGGACCTGAACAAGCTTGGAGTGCGCACCTGGAGGCAGTTAGCTACCCACCGAGCTAACTGGAGAGGCTTGTTAGTTGAGGCCCAGGTTCACCCCGAGTACAAGTATAGGTGTGGACCTAAAATTTTTTAGAACTCGACCAAAATAAATAATTACAATCCATATAAAATTCAGAATTGTATTAGGATTAATTTAAAAGATAACTAGATAAATACACGCATACATATGTATGTATGTATGTACGTGTATACGTATGCACTGTGTAGTGCTTTTCATACTCTATTCTAAGGGTACATTACATTAGATAAATAGTATGTAACACAGAAAATCATTGAGATGGACCCTATGAAGTATGTATGTACATATATACATATTATATTCATAATCAGTATCAATAGCGAAGACGATTGAGCTATGTCTGTCCGTCGATCCGTCTGTTCCCATGTCACCATTTTTCGGGCCCTTAATTTTGAGCTAGGAGGACGAAATATTTGGGGTTTTCAAAAGATGGAGCACAAGTGTAAAGATTTTTGAAACCCTTCCATTGCCATTTTATTACTATTTTACTAGATGTCGAAAAAATCATTAAGGCCAAATACTTAGGTATTCCAACTATCTATTTTAAGAAACCGATCTTGAATGTTTAAACATACTTTTTATAACATTCGATTGCAGTTTTATAATTCGGTAACCAAATATTCATATAAGTGTACATAAATAATTCATATATAAGTAAGTAGACAGATTTAGAATGCTGGTCCTGTTTCCTTGGTTTTATTTTTGTTAGTTTAACATTGGGAGCTAATAAGATATAGTATTACAGAATTTATAACTTAATGGTGACGTGACTTTAACGGGTTCCTTTGGTACAAAATAGATTTTAATGACACAAGTGCATCCGGTGCTAAAAGTGTCAAGTAAGTTATATTCATCCTCGTAAATTTACCATACATTTAAGTGTCATCACACGTACAATTTAATTCATTTCCCTTACTTAAATACACATGCATGGAGGCTATATAATTAAATCTAATCATTTTAAACAGCCTCCTTTTAAAGACTTTGACACGCGATTGTAATGCTTCTATTCAACGACCATCTGCGCACGACTTCCTGCTCACAACACCATTTGGATACACAACCACATTTGCTGTCGTCATGCTAATTCTCCTAACGTACGCTTTAGTCAGTTTTAAATGGCATCATCATCATGTTTAAGATGTTTTATGCAAATACACATCCTTGCAGCTGTTGATCCATTTGTTTCATTTTTATGTGTAACACAACTACTTCTTACATTATTACAAGAACGGTTGCTACTTTAATGCCCCGGGGATAAACGAGTACAGCCAACTCATGTAAACATCAGGTATGTTGTAGAAACAAATTTTTCCACATTGCAAAGCTCTTCATGTACACACTACCTAGACAGATCACAAGTCGTGTAAAAAACGTCTCAACGAGCCAAACACTTCTAACAAAATAGCCCGGCATAGTCGTACACTTACCATGCACAATTTGCCAACCTCATGTCATATCAATTTGTCACGCAAACTTAAAGCTTGTAGCTCACGCCGCCACCGCTGCTGCTGCCGACTCATATCAACAATAATTATTGTGCTTCTATATAATCGTAATTAATCGGAGACCAGACACATTCTGCGTTCGTTCCTTCTCCTGGTGTAAACATAGGTCCCAACTCCAGACGGGGTTATTGTTGTGTTGTTTTGGCTTGTCAGTAGGTCGCATAGAATGCATTGAAGTCGGATTGGTTTTGCAGCGATCTCTCCCCGGTATAGCTTTGTCTCGATGCCTGTTGACGACGAATAGAATAAAACAAAGCAATGCAACCTTCATGCATGGAGTAGGCCATTTATTCATCAAGAAAAAGATCAAAATAAATTCAATTGTGGCGGCAAATTAAACGACATGACACCGTGCCGCTTTGATTTATGAACCAAGATCGCAAAGTGACGCGAAACACGTTCGTAAGGATTTTCACCGAACACGTTCTCGAAGAGGATACGGTCCAGATGGTGTGTACACAAAGTCCACGCTCCTATACTAGTCGGTCGCGCGACCAACTGATGAGGTGAGGAAGTCTCCGTTATTGCGGGTGTCATGTCGGCCTTTCAGGTCCGCTGTTCGTCTGTCTGTTCGGCCAGTACCTTGTCGGCTTTAAGGAAACTTTTTTTAAAAAAAAAAACAAAGATACCGAAACATTGTTTTCCTAGATAGCGATCAGATTTTCACGGAACATTTATTCTCACTCCGCATGGATAGATAGAAGTGGGACATAAGTATGAAGCGGTGAGTCTTGATGTATTCAGCATAATGAAACATTCCCGCTAACACGGATCCTTCCAGATAAAACACTTTTATTATGGCTTCTTTTGTAATTCATGTTAATGGTGTTAAACTATTTTTCACACACCACCTCTAGCCTCTGGAGATTTAGAGTACTCTCCAGCGGTCTTTATTCCGCTGGCAATCCAAAAATAAATTGTAGGGGTTTCATCGATGATTAATGCTTACAAGTGTTCCACATTCCAGTTCATCTCTTCTGTATTAGTTTCGCTCGCGATCTGACGATGGAGTGCATCTCAGAACTCCCTATTTTGGTGAGGCTAATTGAAAATGTCCGTATCCAGACACCGAACACGTCCAAAACGGATGGGGAGAAAGTTGAGATGACTTTTTGTCGCCATGACCATTTTTTGCTAGAGTAGAATTAGTAGTTGTATGCAGAATTGCAATACAACACAGAAAATCGGATAAAGTACGCCAAAAGGAGAAACAACATCCATTGGTCGCAAAGGTTAATTACAGTTCTAGGCATGTTGTGTTGCACTCCCGTGTTCCCTGCACTTAAATTTATTGCAATCGCAGAGGTAAACTTCACTCTATAACACCTACATAGGTTGGTGGAGGGAAGAGCCCATCAACAGATCCTCAACCACTTAATCGGTAGGCAATAGCTGTGGAATTCTGCACACAACTCGAGTAACTGAAATTGAGATGAGGGAAATGGGAGTTCGCTCATCGGTGTAAGAAATCTTCGAATTCCGTGCATCGAAGATATTATTATTATTTAATAGTAGCATGAGTATAAATCATCGAATAATGCCACATGGAAATGGTTGGATCGTGTAATCTAGATTCAAGTTGCTGTGCGGTAGTTGGTGGTCATTTGAGCAATCTGATCCCGTGGAATTGAAAAGTATACACAGTTGCCGGGAACATGGCCTGGTACGGCTTTTACATATAGATCGCTGAAACATGTCTGTGCGCAATATCACTCGCCGTCAGTGGCTTATCTTACGAATGGTTGTTGAATCAATGGCAGGAATTCGTAATAAAAATTCAGTGGGATGGAAATACAGTGAGCGTCTTACAATTTGTAAGATCACCGTCAATCTGATTTAATAGAATTTAATGGAGTAATGGAAACTTGAGACTCACTATATTTCACTATCCAAATATGTATACATACATAAGTATGTATGTATGTATGCTTAAAAGTTGTACATGTCTGGGGCAAGTACTGCAATCGTTATTAAGCCATTGACAGTCATAAAAAACCAAGCATTGGAATATGAACAACATTTGAGAGCTAGGTTATGTTAGGTCTATTGTGGTGTCACAGGGTCTTGGATTTTACCTACTCTTTCTTTAGAACCGGTTGGTGTTCCTAATGAGACAATGGGCATTCCTGATAGGCAGATCGTAACAATTGAAGAGTAGATGAAAATTTTTCATTTCCTCTCCCTCTTACTTCCAGTTTCTGCAAATATCAATTGAATATACATAGTACATACATTCATATGCAGATCTACATTTTGAGTCTGTCAATGATCAAGCATGCTTAGGTCACATTTATTTAGTAACATAGCACTTTATATTAATTTTTGATATAATGTTGGTGTCTTGAATTCCTTTCCGTCTGCATGTAATGAGATTTTTATCCGAAAGAAAAAAAAACTGGCGAGAAAAAAGAAGCGTGCGAGAAGCTAGAGCAACATTGGACGAATGGAAGGGACCTACTGTTTAATGCCATTTCCGAAGATCAATATTTTAATTGAGAAGTTTTTTCATGATAGTTATACTCTCGGATGTTTGTTAGACGCTCGCAAGAGGTGTTCCGTGAAAGATATTGTAGGTGTTGTCCACTTTAACTGTTTAACTTTAATCCTAATAATTTATAAACCTTCAGCAGAAAGGTGCAAGTACGAACGACCCTGTCGTGCATCATTATTTGTTTAATACGCTCCGTTGTTATGAGTTTGGGTTTACTGTAGGTAGAGCTTTCACGGGATTTAGTGAAAGAATTGAAGATTTCTTGTATCGGCAACCACTCATTAAGTTCCCCTGAAAATATATAAATATTTAATTTTGGAAATTTAGTGAGAAAATATGATATTGGTTGGTTTAATATTGCGTAAATGTGATAGCTGTAATAATACGATTCGTACTGTATTCGCATGTCATACTCTGCAGTGGTTTCCTTTCGGGTCAACTTCCTCAATCATTAATTATAGCAATTCAAAGATCTTAAAACTTGGTTCCAAAGATACAAGTCGTACTTCAAGTTCGGGCAGAGTTGAATACTGAATCCATGGTGTTTGATATACAATCCTGAACTTTATCAGTTTTCAAAACCAATCAAGCCAATCAGCCCAATTGTGTCTCCTCCTATAGGCGTGATCTATGTTTATCAATGTAATAATTCTTAAGTGTATAAATGTTGTCATTTATACCTAAATTACTTTCTGCAGGTACCACTATAAATGAAAGCTCAACATTCGCCTACTATCCAAAGTACTAGATCTCATAGGAATTAGGATCAATAGCGGAGTACTTGCGAATGCTTTTAAAAATTTAATGTGTCATATATTGACTTATACATACCAGAAACTGCAACCCTGACAATGGTATCATATTCACGACTTGGACCAGCATTTCCAATATATAATAGGCCCACAGAGTACTTGCTGGTGAAAATGCGTAGAGCGGACGAGAAGATCCAACGGGCAACACAATGACAAAAAATATTAACACCTCTTTAAAATCTTCTATCCAAAACGATAACCTAACTTAGGATGGGAAAAAAATAATTCAGGAAAAGCAATTATATTCAATTACCCACAACTAACAAAAGTTCAAATTTTGCAAATCCTTTCCTTTATATTCTACATGATTCTTTTTAATGCAGCTAATCGGTTGCAATCCTCAAATTAATAATGGTAAAACCTTGTCAACATCAATTTATATTCCTTTTGTTAATTGACAAACAGCTGCTTACAACAGGCATTCAAATTGTCGTACAATCACGAATATACCCAGAGAATGTAATCACGCCACGGCCCGCGACTATGGTCGTCTCCCAGATCCCGTGTTTGAGCTGTTGCCATTAGGAACACATTCCTTCCGTGACGAAATAATATGAAAATACCCCAGCTACGATGACTTAGACTTAATTAATGGACAAAATCCTTTAATAGTATCACAGTATCATGTCTTCATAATCGCATCCAACAAATCACAAGCAAATGACACGAAACCGACTGGCAAAATAACTCCTGTGAGCTCATTAGGGTTAGGCAAAAAGCCGTCAACACGATTCAATTCCAATTTCCAGCAAATGCAAATCTGCATAAACTCCCATCACATTCGCATCCAGCGTCATTGACACCCTCTCAGCCGAAGGAGTACAGGAGCAGCAGAAGCCGCTGCAGAAGCGGACCAATGTACTCCACGTTCGTCATCTGTTTCGGGTGCACAACAGGCAACCATTGCAACCATAGCATGACTATGACTCTGTAGCTGCAGGCTGTACACATTCCCGGTTCCTCTGCGGCTAATTTCTGCGACTGACAAAAACAAATTTTGTTTCTTTTGACGGTGAAGTTCGCTGCTGTTGCTTCTGGGTCGATCATTAGTCAGCAGCTGAACGCGGTCATCGATTATGTTCTTCTCTGACACGGTAGATTTAGTCTTTTGACCGAGCGCTAGCTATCCTCTCGTTCTGGAGATCCATGAGTGTGGTGTTGAAGAGTAATGATTATCTGTGTTGTGTGGAGCGACTATTGCAATTACTCCATATTAAAGATTTTGTTCGTTTTTTGCCGCACTACGACGAAGCATTTCGTTTCATCTGTGGACACGCTTTCAATTTATCAAGCAGTGAATGCGGGAACGATTTCAGAGTACGTTAATCGATTAAAATAATTCGACCTCCTGATTAATTGTACCACACTTCTAGTAGACACATATATGCATGTACATACATATATATGTGTACATATATGTTCCGTATGTTGATATTGTTTTGTACATTTTTAAAAGGTTATCAAACGTATCAGTTTGCCACATCTACGAAATACTGACTATTGGTATATCCAGCGGAATGATAATCTGATGTTAGCATTTAAGAGAGTGGGAGAGTATAACCAAAGACCATATATGTATGTACATACTATACATAATACAAAGATGTAGTACGCTATACAACGAAAATGAAGCAGAAATTTGTCGGACTCGCCCAAAAAAAAAATCACAGATGTTGTGCAACATTTTTCATCCACAAAAGATCATCGGATATCTAACGTTCCCAGTGTAGTTTGGTTTTGATTCTTCCTATTCTTCTTTATTCCCTAAAGCAAAATGACAAAAAAAAAACATACAGAAAAGCTACAATCCTAGCTAGTGGCTATTTTTTGTCGAATGAATAAGGACGGACAAACATGGCTCAATCGTTTTCGCTATTGATACTGATCATGAATATATGTATGTACATATATATATTATTATATATATCTTAAATATACATATATACATACATACGTAGCTAGCTTGAATTTAGAGCTTATTTTTATACCTGTTTTCCAAAGGTAAAGAATTCCATAACCTGATGGCATAAATGAACAAATTCTTGAAGAATTTAAATATTTAAAGCAAGGTTTATTGAAGTTCAGTATGCACCGTGGCTGAAGTAGTTAGTGCGTTAACTACGGAACAAGAGGTTCCAGGTTCGATCCCAAGACAATACCTATAACTTCTTTCATGGCTCCTCCTCCCGCAGCCGTCTGACAAACATTCGAGAGTCATGAAAAATCTTCTCAAATAAAACATTACCAAACGGCATTAAACATTAGGTCCCTTCCATTCGTGTAAAGAATATAACGCGCACAACACGAACAGTTGTGAGAAGCTAGGTCCTGGGTCCCATGGACCTGTCGCGCCAAATATTTGTATATGTTTTTGGTATATTCATGTTCAATGTCCTACGAGAACGTGAAAATTCCATCCTAGAGAACGAATGTGATGGGATTTCAATATTAATCTGTTGCGTAATACCATACAGATTCTGCCATTTAGGTAATCCATTAGTGTACAACCTAGCAGGTTCCTAGAAAGGACAGAAATTCTGTACTACCTACGAAGTCCGTGAACATACCGCACTGCATCATTAAAAGCTACCTGCAGCTTAGGTTTGCAGTAAACGACCTCAGCATACGTTTTTATAGGGTACTAACAAGTCTTCGGCGAGTCTCCATCGGAGTAAAACTTACAGCCAGCCATAGTTTTCGCAAACACCCGTAGATACGACCTGTTACTAGATTGATGTGACCCAGGACAGGATGGTGAAAATCGGTATTGTATTTCCAGTCTGAATGGGACGTACATAGATAAGATAGATAATACGATTGGAATGGACATCAACGCTCGGGCCCAAAAAGTCTTCCAATCCAACCCGGAGGGACAACGCAGACAGACCTCGCCTTAGGTGGCACGCACAAGCGGAAGAGGACCTCCACCAACTTGGAGTGCACAAATGGAGGCAGTTAGCCAATTTTGTGCTAACTGGAGAGGCTAGTTGGTTGAGCCCCAGGTTCACCCCAGACTGTAGCGACAACTAAGTAATTAAGTTTGTAATACCATTGTGGAGCCCCATACCCTCCATGGTGATGTGTAAGTTGGGTACCCAAAGAAACATAAAGCGTCAAAGCAATATTAAACCAAAAATTCAAAGCAAAACAATGTAAAGGTCCAGCTTAATATATTCTTTCAGTTGCTATAAGATAGGAAATTGACGGGAAAAGAGAATTTGTTGCACAAGTTTGAACTGTAAGCATCTCCCAAACACTGTGTGCAAAATTTGGCGCGGTATTATGCCACAATAAGCAAACTAATTACATAATTCGAAAAATTCCAGACATCATAGACATATGTTCATATATATATATATACATTGTAATATAAATGTCATATGTCGAAAAAAACACCTCGTGTAGAAGAATATAAAAATAGAAATCTTATAAAAAAAAATTATGTTTGTAAATAAATCGTGTCGGGAACCAGAACTTTAAAACAACAAAAAAAAATACATAAATATATGATATTTAAATGAAACAAAATTAAAATTAAATGTAAATAAGAAGTATAAATTTAAATAAAATTTATATTAAAAATGCATTTAAAATAAAATGTAATAAAATTATATTAATTGAATTATTTAAATAAATAAAAATAAATTTTTTTTTTACAAAAATTTGGTGGCATTGGGCTATTTATTTAAGTTTTGTTTTTCCTCCATTTGAAAGGAATTTATATTTGTTTGATAGGCTCAGTCACCCAACCAATTCTTTTAACACATACCACATGCCTTTTTCCACAAACATTAAAATAACTAGTAGGTACTTTCATATTAGTACGATTTTGAAATATGAAGGGTTAAGTTAAGAATCCTTCAAGCAACCTTCAGTGTTCCACAGGGTTTCATACTTAGCGGTTTGCTTTGCTGTACATATCTATACATACATGTACATAAAATATCAGGACACTTTTTAGCAAATACAGCTTACCAATATATTAATTCTTACTAGATCAAAAAAGAGCTTCCTTGAATTTTACTGAAAGTGTTCTTATTTTTTTGTCCAGATGGATCAGCATCGTTTAACAGAATAATTGCAACTGATCTCATTCTTATTTGTTTTTGACAGATTTGCAAACAAGAAACTGTTGCGCAAATAAAGAACCGTTAGTTTGGCTACATTGTTTCCGTTTAAGACATACGATATAAAATATAAAATATACGATATAAAAAATAATAAGTGTTAATATTATTTTGGCCATAGCTGTAGTATGTAGTGCTAACTTTCTATTTCAGCTAAATTTAAGTGCTGAATATTAAATCATAGAATACATAAGTTCAACAAATTGAATATCTCGAATTAATCGATATGTATCATTTAACCTGCACGTAGAATATGTACATGTATATGTAGATCTAAGAAAGTATTAAACAAAAATTGATTACACAACAATATCGTTGCACAATATCGTTGATTATTGCGATCATCATCACTACATTTATAAAAAAAACTAGTTTCTAAATCTGTATGTATAAAAAAGAAATAACTACTAAAGAGATTTGAATGCGAATAAGGATCCCTTAGATCTATAAATTTTTTCAAAAACATCAACACACATATTTCAACAAAAACAACTTTTAAGGAAAAGAAAAATGTGCCAATTTTTGCCATTTACTCAACACTTATGTACCTCGCTCTATCTTGATTCTTAAAAAAAAATAATAAATTAAAACTTACATATTTGTTTAGAATATTTCATAAGAAAGTGATCTATTTTCATACTTAAGTGGTTTTTAATAGTGATTTAATTAATATCACCTTTCAATCAATTCTCATAAAAATATTTTGCATAACTGACCGATCCAATATACATATGTGTAAGAATGTGAAAGTATAGCAAGGAATGTGAAAGTATACTAATGGTCTAATTATATTTTATGCATTCGTCGATTCATGTCATATATATGTATGCTTGCAACTTTTTGATTGATTCAAACCAGAATTGTTTAATATTAGGTTTAAGGCATATTGAACTGATTGTTTTGTGATATATTTAGTTGGGGTGGCAACTAAACTAAGCAGTCAGTTATGTAAGTCCCTAAACAGGATTTTGGAGTTAAAAGGAATAACAAATGTTTGTATTATTATATGCAATTGTATGTTTTGGCCGCGGTAAAAAAAATTCATGTTCGAAAGAAAAAAATTGCTTTGTTAAAGCCTTTAGGGGAAAAAATCTTCTATTTTTTTTTTTTTTATGTAAAGTTTATTTAACTCATAAAAGGACATAAAGTTATAAAAATTATATAAAATAATAAACAAAATTTAGACTAAAAAAATTAACAAACAAAAATGTCGGTAAGAGCACTCAAATCTTAAGATAACTTAATATTTCTATTCTCTATTTTGAGTTTAGGTGTACATAATTTGATAAGTGATTTGTAAAAGCAAATAAGATATAATAGAATGTCAATTGACTTCAATCTTTTTTCATAAAAAATCAAACATAATTATATATATTAACCTTAAACTAATAAATTAATCTATATAATTAATAACAAGTGAAGTACATACATAAGCGAAAAAATAATACTTAAAAAACACAAAGCTAGCTAATCTGGCTCCACTTACATTATAACTAATACATATGTACAAATTTTATAATAATAATTAAACTAAAAACAAAAAGTAACCAAAACTAACCTAACTTAAAGATAATGAGATGGAATTATAGTGCAGCGAAAGATCTATGGTAATGGCCATTTAAATATGCATTCAAATATTACACCTACTGTTTATCAAGACTCACTACCCAAGGCTTGGGGAAGAATCACTTAAAATTCGCTACCGAACAATATAAAAAATTAAACAAATTAAAAAAATCGAACATTCAAAAGAAATATCATTGTTAAGTGTTATAAATAACATAATTAATTTCCAATTTCAATGTATCATGAATTATATGGGTATATGAAAGTATCTTAGCTTAAATAGCAAAGTTTGACTTAATAAAGACCCCAGATATGAAGTAAAAAAGAAATCCATCCAGTCATTTAGATCGAAGTTACAGGCAGACCGACAGACAATAGGCTGACCAAATTTATTGGACTTCTCCAAATCTAGTTTGATTAAACTCTCGTGTTCGATACTTGTCATATAGAACGGAAATCAGTGCCGTCACGTGAAAAAGTTGACGACATTGCTTTCTTTGAGAGTTTTTTGCCCCAAGATAGACGCAACAAAAACTGATTTGTCGAATGCAGATTCAAAAAATTGTACATTTATAATAACGTACACTTTTACTTCCCCCGGATTCAAATCAATGGCGGATATTATTTTCAGAGACTGCAGTATCTTTATATTCGCAATGTACGGCAGCAGAGTTTCCCAGTTAATCAACAAGAAATAGACACAAGTTCAACTCAGTGCCAAACATTATAAAGGTTGTTTCAATAGACTTATAGCAATTTAAAATGAAATAAAACCCATATAAATATTGTTATGTCTCAACTGTTTAAATAAGGCTTCAGATATACAAATGTATGAGTCCGCTTTTTAATAACTTCCATAACGGACTTTTTTTGAGCCAGCCGCGGCGCCCATATGCCCGAAATCATATTTAACAGTAATGCCTCAGAATTATGTTTCCAAAAAATCCAATACAATGACTTTCATGTGTATTATTCCTTTTTAAAATTTTATAACTCTATAAAAAAACATGAAATAAAAAATTCCATCCATCTGGTATAATATCCTTCGTAATCATTTTTTTTATGAAAACGCGCTCGCTAAGTATATCATATTTATAGATGAATTGTAGATAATTCAAATACTTAAATACAGTCTGGACTCGGTAAACGCTCACTTTTGGTAACACTAAAGTTTTCGCCGTTCTGGACTCCTGAAGTAGAACTTTCCAAAAAAGTTACAAATATATATAACACATTTTTATAAAAGAAGAAAAAGCAATTTTGTGTGACAGTAAACGTACATTATGAAAAATATAATCTTCACAAGCCAACAATAAGCCGGATAAAGACAAAGAAAAGCCGGAAAACTCGACAAAAAATAAATAAATAATAAAATAAAAACTAGCGATTTTTAAAAAAATATAATATGTAACTAAAAGAACATAGATACTTATCAATTTTAATAACAAGTATCAATTTTTATAAAAAAAAAAAACAATCCAGTTAGTGCAACAACCTCGGTTATTGCAACTGCCTTGATTTATATTAGTTGCGTAAATCGAGTTTGTACTGTACTGAAGAAGACGTCTGCTGCACAAAAAAAACTAGAAAGCCACTCGTAAAAAAAAAAATTTTAAATTAAGGAAGTCTTTTGCAAAAGAACACATTAACAAACCGATGGCTTTTTGGAAAAATGTACTATGAAGTGATGAATTCAATTTTTGCAGTTTCGGGTCGGATGGAAAAAGGTATGTATGGTGTCCACCTAACCAACAACACCATCCAAGATACACACTAAAAACAGTGGAGGAAGTGTGCCCCCATGCACCAATTTTGAAAATAGAGACGAAAATGGATTAACACGTCTATAAAGGGATTCCCCTCGGCAAAAGGGATCATGTGGTCTTAAAGTTAAAAGTTGCTTTATGCATGACAACGATCATAAGCACACCTCTCGCTTTGTGAAGGGTTACCTTAGCGATCAAAATGTGAGCGTCTTAGAGTGGCCAGCCTAGTCCCCCGATCTGAATCCGATCGAGAACCTGTGGAACGATGTAGAACATCACATCGAAACAGTAAAACCCCGAAATGAAGCTGAGTTGTGGAACCAAATTCAAATCACCTGGACATCTATTCCTAAAGAACGTTGTCAGGGCCCTCATCACGTACGACGACAATCGTCTGACGATATCGTTTTGACGACAGTTTTGCTTCACGTAACATTAAAAATCACTATCGTTTGGGCGATATCGTTTTGACGATTCAACTTTTGCTTCACGTAACCCCAAGAACTGTCAAACCCTATCGTTAAGACGACATCGTTTGCACGATAGCTAAAGACGTATCGTATTTCATATGTTTTTGGTGTTTCGTGTTTGTGAAAGGCTTTTAATCAAAAATATACCATTAAAAAAAATGTTCCATCATACAGTGAACAAAAACTTAGAGATCCGTCGGATCGCTTATCTCTTCCAACAAATAAGTAGGCGAATTGTAAATAGAATATTTACATTATTTATTTGTTATTGTACAAATTTCTAATAATTGCATAAAATTCAATTTACAAAAAGTAAACAAAAACACAACGAATGACAGCTAAAGTGATTTCATGAAGGCGAATATGGCTTACAGTAGTTTTCAAACTGTGGAAAACGTAACGATTGACGACACGATAGTGATGGAATTACATGAGGCAAACTACAGACGATAGCATTCGTTGCTATCGTTCAGACGATGATCGTCTGAAAAGTTACGTGATGAGTACCCAGGCTTTGGTGGAGAGTCTTCCAAGACGATGTGTAGCTGTGTTGTTTTGTTTCAGACAAAATACTAAGCTCTACGGTTTGTGTAAAAAGGTATTTCATAATTTCAATGCAATATAATATAATGTGCTATTTATTTGGCCAGACATAGTTTTACAAATGTTTTATTTTCAGACAAATAATCTCATATTTTTTAAATTAAATAAACGCTTTGAACTCTAAGAAATAATAATAAATATAAAAATTGCAGTGCAAGTGCGCTATTTACGTGTCCACCACTGTACATGCTAATGCAGCTGGTCACTTTACAAACATCTCATCTATGATAACGCAAATGTACTATATGCTGTGTTGGAGCCTACAACATGGTACTCTACAGTACAACTACACCTTTATTATTATGATATTCACTTCCCTTCTACACTGACGAGTACCATTTCCGTTATTTATTCTGTTAGCTGTAGCCCTCTAGGCCTTGGTCTACCTAAGCTCCAGAGATCAAGTGAAAGATCAATCTGGATAATCGAGATTTCTTTGCTCGATACACGACGTAAGATGATACTTTAATAGTAAGACGCCCGTCATTAATAGTAAGACGTCATGTATACACTTTATGACATTCAAGTATTTTTTTTTTATACATATGCATATACGGCTTCACTGAGTGGACGCTTGCAATTTTTTTTTTTGTAAACATTTTGTACGAAAATCCGAACCCTGTAACAAACTCGTTTTATAACCGCTTCATGCTACATAAACCTAATATTCTATTTTATCGTTAACCTATTTAATCTATCCTGACTACCGCTTTGCTACTTTTGATCTGCTCTGATTCTTTACTTTTAGTGTTTTGCGAAAATCAGGTAAAGTTTAACGGGAGCCTATGTGAGTCATTATTTATTACCACTATTACTGGAGTTAAAGATACGTATACCTCGATTTTTAACGACAGTTGAACTAATGTAAAACAATCATATACAATACGTACTCGTATCTAAAAAAAAACCACAGATGTTGAATAATGACAAAACCAAATTAAAACAACACGATTGACGCTCTTGCTCGGAAGAATATTGCAGGAGATCTTGTCCTTCAAGGGTTTTCTTTCATCGAATAAAAACATAAATAAGATTTTTGATAAGTTTTGCACAAGCCTAACTTAAGTATATCGTGCGACCGAATCACATTCTTCATGCAAGGTCATTGATTAATACTACAAATGGTTTTATCATTGACTGCCGCATCCACAGATCAAAATAAACATATGTACTTACATACATATGTATGTATGTACCTACTAAAACAGGTTCGTGTGTATGAAAGCTTGACGAAGGGAAATCAAATGAACTTCGACAAAAAAATATCTGCAAAGAGGCAGATGGGTAAAGAAAAACCCTGTTTGTATTGTAAACCAGCTCTGTCTGGAGTTATTGTGTTTTGGCAAATCGAATAATGTCAATTTACTTGGTGTTGATCCTGCTGCTGATGTATAAACTTTTAGTGTATTCTATTTGTAACAACTGTATCAATTTTTATTTTCACTTTATATTGTCATTTATGAAAGCTTTTTGGCACGTTATATGTACATCTACGTCCAAAACAATAGCAACACCTCTGACTTTTGAAATAGAGTTTACATATGAAGTTCCTTCTTTAATCGATTAAATTAAATTCTTTAAATGCAGATTTGATCTTATGTGTATTCTTAACACATTTAAAAGCTGATCAGCTATATAAATGGAGACATACATACATACATATGTACATATACGATTAAAAGTAATTGCACAACATAACTCCAAATGCTTCAAAGCCACATCGGATTATACATCGGATAATTTTGATATCCCAATCCTATTCTGAAGCCGAGCAGAGTGGGAGTCCAATAATATACATAGACAACGATCTAGGGATCACAGTCTACATGGATGGCTCAAAAATGGAGAAAGGTACGGGAGCAGGATTTTATTCGGAAGCATGGCAAAAAACAGGAATCTTTTAGATTACCAGAACACCGTAGTGTATTCCAAGCTGAAATCCTGGCAATAGAAAAAGCTGCTAGATGCATAGAAGACAGTCACCTTCCCCTGTCGAATATAACCATCTTCCTTGGTAGTCAAGCAGCTCTAAAATCGATTAAATCTAATACAATTGAATCAAAGGCAGTTAGGAACTGCCGTGATGCACTGATTACGATTGGACACCATTCGGTCAAACTCTGCTGGGTTCCCGGACATACCAATGTTAAAGGTAACGAGAAGGCAGATGCTTTGGCAAGAATGGGGTCGGATATGAACATCAGTAAAGCGGAAACATCCATCCAATTTTCCGATTGGAAAATTGTAAAGTATAACTGACGTCATAAAAAAAACATACAGAAAAGCTACAATCCGTCTGGAACGGATCGTATGATACCCTATCCTCCTCTCTATAAAGTGGGCATGGCCAAATTGCATACTGTACTCAAATATAGCTATAATGTCGAACGTTTAAGGATGTTACATGTAAAATTTTATCAAAATAGGTTTTTTGATAATAACGCCCCCAAAAAGTGGGCGTGGCCAAAACTTTTGTATGGGTGGATTGTAGGGAATCTGAATGCCTAAATATTTGGTCTTAACAAAATTTTTCGGTTTCATATAATTTAGTTAAGTTATAAAAAAGTAGGCGTGTCAGTGGGCGGATGTAAAAAAATTTTACACTTGTACTGTATCTTTTTCTTGGAAGCCTAGATATGAAATTTCAGCGTCCTAGTTAAAAATTTAAGGCCCAAAAATCGGTTTTGTGATGAAAACGCCCCTAAAATGTGGGCGTGGCCAAAACTTTTGTATGGGTGGAGTGTAGGGAATCTGAATGCCTAAATATTTGGTCTTAACAAAATTTTTCGGTTTCATATAATTTAGTGAAGTTATGAAAAAGTGGGCGTGGCAGTAAGCGGATTTCAAAAATTTTTACACTTGTACTGTATCTTTTTCTCAGAAGCCCAGATATGAAATTTCATGGTCCTAGCTCAAAATTTAAGGCCCAAAAAGCGGTGAATACGGACGGACGGACGGACGGACGGACGGTCATCGCTCAATCGATTTCGCTATTGATGCTGATCACGAATATATATACTTTATAGGGTCTATCTCGATTATTTCTCTATGTTACAAACTATGTGTCAAACTTAATATACCCTTAGGATAGGGTATAAAAAGACGGCATAAATCCTGGTTATCTAGTGAGGAGTGTGCCACCTCTCGCACGTTATGGCCGAAATTAGATACAAAGAAAACAAAGGGCCTTCTGACACTAAATAGATCCTCTATCCGTATCTTTACTAGTAGAATCACAGGACACTGCGCCATCGGAGTCAAGCTCCATAAATGGAGGATAGAGTCCAACAACCTATGCAGAAGTTACGGAGATGAGGAAGAGGTAGAGTTCACCCAACATCTGCTTTGCTACTGTCCCGCTTTGCAAGAATGACGCCTTCGCACTCTAGGTTTTAGATTCTTCAAATGAAAAAGCGAGCTTGATAAGGAAACCTACGTTCAATCATTTCATGTCTTCAAAAGACCGTAAGCATGAGACAAGATCTAATTTATTGTGTTTTTAACGGGTCTACCCCGGTATCTAGAAAAATAAAATATAGAAATAGAATGCAAAAATCTCGGAAAACAATTTAGAATAAAAAATATTCGTTGAAAAAATCTCGAATGCAAAAATCTCGTATAGTGCAAAATGACAAAAAATGACAAAAATCTAGAGTTAATATCAATTTTTTACACAATCGTAACAGTTCGGGCGCAAAGATATATGTTCAGTGGGACATAAATCCACAATCGAGTTACAGACTTACAAGTGTATGTCCCAAACCATCGCGCATAACTCCAGTTTTTTTTGTCGAAGATGGGACATAAGTTCACAATTTTTGGGAAGATAATAAAGTAAAATTACATCACTGCTCGCTCCTCTCCCGCTCCGCTTCGCTGCTCCTTAATGATCGTCGTAGGTATCATATTTGGTAGGCAGGCACTTACCAATGTAAGATCACACACTTGTGTGTGTTTTGTTTTTATTATGAAAATGTGTTAAACTTTTGATATTTTCAATCAAAAGTTACAGAATTTACATTTTTGATTTATTGTACTTTCTAGATTTTATCCGATTCGAAAGTTTTGCTTTCGAGATTCAAAAAATTGATTTTCGAGATTTTGTTCATTCTAGATTTTATTCGTTCTAGCTAACGTTTTTTGGTTTTAAGTTTAATTTTAAAATTAATTGCTGAAGTATCTCATGGAATTAGACATAGGATTGATTAATTTAAATTAATAAAGAAGTTCGCTGTAACAGAACACAGAATATATTTTATTTCTTCTTCCTTTTGTGTCATTTGAATTCGTGTCGAAAGTGTCCCACTAGTATGACGATTGTACCCCACCCATGGGGCACTTTAAATTTTTTTGCTGTAGTTTTTAAAAGTATTTTTTTTATAAACAATTATGGTTGAGTAAGGTCCTTAAGATTTGTAAATTTCTTAAGTATGATTCAAATTAAATTAAATAAATAAGTACATATGTACATATATCAAGAGTCGTAAATTTATTTTTTTTCTGAGGGTAGATAAAAAATTTCTACACACATTTTGAAAATACCAAGCGTGTTTTCATAGTAGTGTCAGATTTTTACTGGCACCCTTCGATATGAATTGGTAGATACTGCAACTAAGCTAAGACATAACTTATCGAGCCATTAAAATAAATAAAATTTTTGTCAGGTTACTTTTCAATGGAAGATCCTGCATGGTCCGCAATTTTAGACGCGGTCAATCCCTATCTCGCCAAGTCGAAGGGTTTAGTTCTTTGTAGTCGGCGCAGTAAATTGCTTTCATCCAAAGATTGTAGGACTGGATATGTCCGATAAGTCGGTTTGTATGCTTTTGCGCAAAGCTTCTAGTTTCAGCTTTGATTGTAGGAATTTCGAGATCCATATAGATATCGTTGTTTTTAGTATACTAAAGTGTTTGGACAATTTCTCTAACCACTTTATTTTGGTTGTATAATATTTGTCTTCTTAGTACAACCCCAAAGTTGTCCGCACCGGTTTTAGCACTTGCTTGTATAAAAACAGTACAGAGATGGGAATGTTTTCCGAGTAACCAGTCCATTTCTCTATATTTCATTTCGAGTTCTTTTCGTTTCATTTTCACGTGCGAATTCCAATTCAGTTTTGTGTCGAGTGTCATTTGCAGGTATTTGACCTCGTTTGCAAAAGGTTGAAGAAGTTGAAAAAAATTGGCAAGTCATTAGTTTTCTTATAGGTGAAATTCGCGTGAACAGATTTAGCTTCGTTGATTGCGATACGCTAGTCTCTTGTCCATTCATTTACTTTAATCAGTGCGTTTTGCAGTTTTGCAGTCGTTTCTTCAGTTTTTGTTTACCCACTGCTAGGCTAGCGGCGTCATGGGCAAAAGTTGTTGCAAGGATAGTGCCTTCTTCTTGCGGTACCCCGGCCGAAATTTCTTTGACCCCGAGTATTCATTTCCATGTCTAACACGGAAGAGACTATTCCCGAGATACATATGATTCTAGAATATCGTATAGGAATACGGGGAGAACTTGTCTTAATTTGCATTTTAAGCCATCGTGCCACACATTGTCAAAGACTTGCGAGATGTCAAGCAATACGCTTCAGCAAATTTTTTTTTCATCGAGTGTTTTCTCGATTACGTCAGTAATTCTATGCACCTGATCAATCGTTGAATGTTCATTTCTGAACCCAAATATCTTCTCGAAAATGTTGGGTATGACTGGAAGAAGCAAAATTGGTCTATACGATTTAACTCATTGGGTGGTTTTCAAGGTTTTAAAACCATTATGACTTCCTCAACTTTCCATTGACTCGGCACGTGTTTTAATATGAGCGCAGGGTTTATAACATGGAGAAGTTACACTAATGCTTTTCTAGGTAGAACTTTGAGAACTTCTCCGGTGATCAAATCATAACCAGGAGCTTTCTTAAGAACCTTGATCTCGTGTTTTAGTTCTCTTAGCGTAGCGCTTGTGATTTGATGTGGTAGATGGTATAGATGTGTTTTGTAATTATCATAATATGTATGCATGTATTCTAAAAATTTTCAAAGCCATTCGCTTCAGAACCCCTGCATTTCTGTTTGAAATGCTTTCTTACTTCTTGTTTCTACAATTTGTCTATGAAACAGCCTTTTTTGTAAAAATGTAATTCGATAAATCCAAATACAATCACAAATGTTTATACATGGGGTTTATGATTGTTTTGTAAATGAAGAAAATATGCTTCTAGCCACTGCACCATATGCTTTCTACGCCCTTATTGCGGAGCTATTATAAAGAGAATATAATCTAATAAATTGTTACACCTGACTCTTTATGACTACTTATAACGAGAAGTTCAATTTTATCTGCATGCTTTTAGCGGGTGTGGTGAAATCCGCTAAGTCGTTAGGTAATAACTTTGTTTGTTGGATCTATGTATGTATACAGTAGCAGGGTGCTTGTGAGATAAACAAAATTTAAGCATATTGTTTAACCCTTAAATGCCCAAGGAAGCCAAGGAAAAATATTTTTTTTTAAATATTGCCGCCTTTTTGGGCATTTACTTTGGAAATTATTACGAATGAATTTCTAGCAAAAGCGTGATGTGAAAGTTCCCAATTTTATTATGTTGATGCAGTTTGTAAAAATCAAACTTTATATCTATTATTTAACTACATATGTACATATGTGTGTTCATATATACATAAATACATATTTTAATTTAACTATTTTGTTTGTTCCTTTCAATTGGTATATGGAGATATAAATTACGTAAGTGCCTACAATTACTTACTGTAAAAAAGTCATTTTAATTTTATTTATTCGAACAAAATCCATACTCTATCTAGAGCATTTTGTATTCGTACCTCCTTTTAGTCGGTACACTAAATTTATGGTTCCATTATGTACTATTTAAAAGCTTGAATCAAGCGTCACCCAAAAGTTGCTTGGGCGCAATCATTTCAGCCAGGTATAGAGGTATGTATCTACATCCTTTATGGTCATAATACATGCATTTTTATGACTACATTTCCATTGTCATGCTAATTTGTTATGCTTTGTTCTTTCCTTTTATGGTGAGTTGATTTCGTTTGTATTAAAATTGCGCTGACGGTCAATCGTAGTCAAATTCTAATTTGTGATGTCATGATTGCCGGAAAAGAGGAGTGTTGCTAGCACGCCCGCAATTTGAGGTTTCACAACCACAAAATTGCAGTTGCATATCGACGTGTCTTTTTTTCCTAAAATGGAAAACGAAAACGTTTAGAGAAAACCACAAATTACCGTAATAATTTATGTTTCCCAACTACTTGCATGTAAGTAAATATACATAAGTAAGTATAAGAACACGTAAATCAAATCGAAAAATATTTATGCAGTTAAACCATCAAATAAAATAAATTCATACATATATTAGAGCATCAGATTCTTGTAGATACCGTTCTTGAGCTCGGGGCATCGCATTGGGCGGATTCAAAAATTTATTACACTTGTAATGCTTCTCCTTTTCAAACTCCCAGATACGAAATTTCATTTCAAACTCCAAATTTAAGACTCAAAAAGTGATGATATATGGTTTGACAGACAGACGGACTGACAATGTACCAAACGCTTATAATAGGGTATAATGAGAAAAGACAATTGTATCATAAATGGTTTGCGCCAAAATTTTTCAGATATGTTTCCGGATACTTCAAAAATTTTTATGGATATTTCTGTGGGCACAAGAAAAAAGAACATAAGTTGACTTAAGTCGAAATTGAGTTATCAACACCACCTGATGCCGCATACTCATACTCTATAGGCATACTCGATTCTATAGTGTCGCAATTTTTCGTTTAATTATCTCTACGGTTGCTGAGTTATAGGCCGGGGAAGAACAACATAAACAATTTCTCGCGTGTGTTTTATTTGAAAAAAAAAGTCAAATCTTTAAACTGCTCTCCTGAAAAATTATAAAAAACGACTCAAGCAGTTTTTCCTTGTGGCCACAGATTTGGCACATATGTAGGTTGGTCACGTGATATTGAAATATCAGTTTAAAGCCAAAATATTCATTGTTTAACATATTCTATTTTTTTTTTGCCCCATTATATTTACATTAAGCTTGTGCTTTAGCTGGACCAAATAATAGGAACCATTTAATTCATTTCCTTTATCAGTGTGGTTTCGGACCAAGAACGTTGACAGTCGATCAAAGCGTAAAGACACTTCGGCAGATCTTAGAAGAAACCCAAGGAGCCCAAATCGATACCCACCATTCCAGCTTTCAGGCAAATAAACAATTCAATCCACATGATATGATTTTCAATTTTTTAAAATTTCATTCCAGTTGACTAAAATTAAATGGGGATACCAGTATTCAGGTTTAACATTTAGGCTGCACATTCTGTGAATGCCTGACAAACTTCGTCAACAAACTGATTTATTCTTATGTGTGTGGTTTCAGACTAGGAAAGTCAGGACAATTAGGCAGAATAACGATGGAGAACACTATGTATATAAGACCTAATTTAACCCAGTTCTACTTTATGGCGCTGAAGTATGGATTCTATCGAAAGCAAACGTACATACATACATGATCGAATTAAATGACGATCTCTCCTTATGTACATGCATAGCTCATACAAGTTAAAGCGGACATCAACCGACTTGGAGTACCCAAGTTAAGTTAACTATGGCTATATAGAGCAGGTTCACTCCGAACTGCACCGCCAGCTGAGTAAGTAGATATATATTTAATTGTCTATTTGTACATTTATTCAATTACTTATTCATAAGTTTATTCAATTCTACATACATAAAAATATCCTAATATGTTTCGTGGTCTTGTAAATGTTTATTTATTTTATTTGTTCTCGTTTTTGTTTTGTTTGGGAATTTATTTATTTATTAATTTATATTTATTTAGATTCGATTATAATTATTATATAACGTACATATGTATGTACAGCTATGGCCAAAATAATAGCAACACCTTGTACTTTTTTAAAATTAAGAGCCTAATTTTGTTTTTAGTTGAATCTATGGAGTTGTTAATTTATACAACTATAGAAAAATGTATTGTTAATGAATCTCCTCGGCAGATCGTGCATGTTCGTAGTCATATGAAATCTAGCGAACGTTCTTCGTAAGCAACCTATTGAATTTGCTGGACAAAATAATAGCAACGGTCTGTTTAAATAAAGAAAAAAACACTTCAAATAAACTATGTATTTTGTTTTTTTTTTATAAAAAAAAAGAACATCTATATTTTGTTGCAAAACCATTATTTTTTAGGACTGCATCTACTTGGTCTGGCAGTCAACTACTTTTTGACACTTCTCCACGGGAATGAAAACCACCCTTTTTGTACAATGCTCGAGATTTTTGACGGGTGACGATTATGGACTTTAATTTTGAGATCATTCCAAAGATTCTCAACCGCACTCAAATCGGGTGATTGAGAAGGCCACTGCAGAACATCAATGGTTTTCTCCTGTAATCAGAGCTTTGTCAGTTTTGGCAAATGCTTGGTTTCGTTGTCTTGGTAGAATCTCCATTTTAGAGGCATATTTTCTTCGTCCCATGGTAGCATGATTATTTTCAGTATGTCCACATACCTTTCCTTCGTTAATATACCATCAATGATAAACACCGGGCCAACGTCATAATAGGAGAAACAACCCCATAGCATTATATTACCGCCGCCGTGTTTTACTGTCGGCTTTGTGTACTTGACATTAGACGGAGAAAGTGTTTTTCATCCATACCAAATAAATTTATCTTGGTTTCATCCGTCCAAAGCACATTTCTTCATTGTTTTTTACAACGTTGTTTTGATACAATTTGGCAAATCTAACTCGCTTCTGGAGATTTATTTTTTTAGCAGTGGCACTTTTCTTGGACCTCGGGCGTGAGTCCACCAAAGCACGACGAATCGTTCTAGCACTAACTTGTAGCCCCGTTTCTTCGCTTAGCTCCCTGGAAGACATAAACGGGTTTGCTTTGCACTTTCTTATCAGAGCTGACTTGTCCTTTTGAGATATTTTTGCTGGATACCCTCTGGTCCCAGGGGTTTTTTTTTTTAAATGTGAAGCATTGAAGACTATTCTAGGAGAACATTTAATGTTTTTCGCTATGTTTCCAATGGACTCTTCCCTTTTTTCGCAACGCTAGAATAATCTCTCTCTGGCTCTACCCATTTTATTGAAATCTAGACAAAACAAAGGATTACTGTATATCACAAAATTTCCTAATTTTGCTTATTTCCGATAAAAGTATTTTTTTTAATTCTTTTCTGGCTGTTGCTATTATTTTGTCCAGCAAATTCAAGAGGCTGCTACGAACAACGTTCGCTAGATTTCATATGGCTACGAACATTCACCTTCTGCCGAGGGGATTCATTAACAATATATTTTTCTATAGTTGTATAAACTAACAACTCAATAGATTCAACTAAAAAACCAAATTAGGCACTTAATTTTAAAAAAGTACAAGGTATTGCTATTATTTTGGCCATAACGTACACACATAGCCATATAAAAATGAATTTCTAAAATTGGTCACAGTCAGAAAGCTATAAGAATATCCGTGATTACATAGAAAATTCTTCTTCTTAATTCTTGCCTCCGAGTACATACATACATAATGTAGGTACATACCGTAATATTTGTGGTCTATCCATGCAAGACATGTCATATGTATGCAAGCTGTAGTGGACTTTAGCTCGACGATGATTTTCAGATTTTCCTTGATAGAATTGTTGATGATACTTTATTGACCTCTACAGGTTTATAAACCTTAAGTTTCTGGCCAAAACCACTTCGATGATATATCATGCGATATTATTTAGTTTCACATAAATTAACCAGAATTAATTGCTTTTACAAACATACATACATACATATGTATGTATCTATACATAAATATTTATATTCATTCGGCCATTATTACACTTTTGAAAGTGCAATTGGGCTTTATTTTGTGGCATCCAAAAATGGAAATACAAATATTTGGCGCAACAGGTCCGTACAGGACCAAGGGCCTAGCTTTTCATGACTATTAGTGTTGAGCGTGTTTTATTTTTCACACGAATGGCAGATGACGATTTTTCATGGTAGTTATACTTTCGGATGCTCGTCATTTTTTGTTGGCGTTGTCCTTGAATCAAACCTCGAACTCAGTAGCAAGAAAGTTGAAAATTAGTACGTAATCTTCTTTAAATTACTCAACCATTTCCCAATTCTTGCAATCGATTAATAAAGTAAAAGCCATAGTAAATGAGTTCCGCATGAATTATCGAATCGGAACAAGGACTTCGTTTGGTCGTGTAGTACTCTGTTCGCCCACAAACAATAGCAAGTGTGATCAAAAGTAGCAGTACACTGAACAATAGCTTGACACTGATAAAGCACCAAGCCATATGTAAGTAAGGCCAAATCCGTAACGAAGTAGATTATTGTGACGGTTTGGTGAACTGCAGCGAAAGTGGTTAATTTTTTCTACCTGGCACCTGACGAAACGAAGAGGGACACGAAAACTTGGCGATTAAAGATTAAATATGTAGGTAGCATGCGTTTTTAGGCAAAAAGTTATACTTCACGATAATGCAATGTCATATACATACGAGTATATCACGGATAATAGTACAAAAGTTGCACCAGTTAAGATGTAAAACTCATTAAAAAAGGGATTCCTTATTTTCTCGGTTCATTGCTTTAGGGCATTCACTGACCCCTTTAAACAAAAAAACCGTAGTGCTCTGATGGGCAAAAAAATGTTATATCTTTTATTTAAAGTCCAAAACAGTAAGATAGCTTTATTACGTAACTGTGTACATTTTGCAATTACAAATCATTGAAAATATTTTATTGGTCAATAGATTTTAAACCCAATTTACAGTTTTCAAAAATAATACCATCGATTTACATACCTAGCTAGATATGGATAAATAGTTGAAGCTATAAATCTCTGCAACAAAATTATGTGTCGAGGCAAACAAAAAAATTGTTTGATGTTATTGTATAATCGCTTCACTAGTTAGACCAATACGCCCAGTTATCAAAACGAAATTATTATAGCGCCTACTCAAGCTAATTTAAGAGCGCGTAACCTACTTTTATTTTGCTATTTCTTTGACCACAAATGTCGATGCGTTCAGCTGCACCTACACACCCATCACCTCGACAGCAATTAAGGAGTGCATAAGAAGAAAATTCATAGTATTTGCATTGTTCCTGTTCATTGTCTTGTACATTCCTATCGAAGACTGGCCAATTTGAATGGTGTGCGAATATCGATCCTGTGTAGGTACATATACCGCACGGCATTTTCACTACAATTACAATAAAAAGCCTGAGGATAGCAACGAACCAGAGAGGTGCGCTAAGGAGGTGCCCGTAGTTACACCCAATAACTTCTGCACTTGGGCCTTTGGTCCATTAAACATGAAAGGAACACGAAGACCCTTGCTTTGACATTATTTGTGGTGCGCGTCGCATGGAGAAATTCACTCTTTGGTTTTACTTCTTTTTGACTTTATTCCGCAATAGTATTTCACCGCGCAAGCCTTTTGTCTGCAAAAGAAATTCACTTAATTCATCTTCCTCCACATTTTGCTGCAGGAGATGCCAAGGGAATAATGCCTGATAGCCACCATCCTCTGCCATTTATGGCGAATATATTATAATCGGCTGCAAGAAGTAGTACCGTCGGCGGCGGCTACTGGTATTGCCGCGAAGTGTACCGTAAGCGCCTCTGTATGGGCACCTTTGAAATTTTTCAGCAGGGAGTTTGTCGTTGCGAATAGACTTTTAACATGGTCTTCAAAAGAATTCGCTACGGCTTTGATAGGTTTCTTCCTCGCTTGTCCACTTCTCTGCAATGTGTGTATGTATATTTATAAGTAAGAGGACTGCTGTCCACCAGCGGATATCTGATGTAGGCGGGTGTCGTCTTTGGTTTCCATTTGGAAACCGGTGTGGCGACTGGCAATGGTGACAACGAACGGTGGTCGCATTGCATTTGACTTTTCAATGAAACATTCCAGCTGTTTGCAAGTGTTATGCTTATGTTCAGCGCCCATATGGCGCAGGACACACAAAGAGCGACACGCCAATTGTAGTCGAAATGTAAAAGTAGCACTTTTATTATTTTGTCTGTACTAGTTTTTAGGCCATATATGTATTTCATGTAATATTGGATTGAATATAACGGTAAATACCTATATCAGTATTCACAGCCCACATATTGCAATCTTCTTTAATATGCATTAGACCACCAAGAAATCATAAGGTCGGCAAAGTGAGATGATGATATTAAATACGTCGAATTGCCCGGCTACCATCTGGAGAAAGTGAATATTTACTGTTGCATGGCTGTCGGACATAATCGGAGGTTCACTGAGAAAGGCAACATTAAGTGCGGTTTTAATCGAGAACTAATGTGATCTGATTTGACTGGAAGGTGGTGATCCAAATAAAAGCTAGTTTTTGGTGTGGTCTGGAATTGAGTGCCTTCTCACTTGCGACAATTGTGAATACATTGAACAATGTTAATGGAAAATTTTTAGGAGTGGCAAGACTTACGCTGATAGGCTTTTCTCCTTCTGGGCAAATAAATTGGAACTTTAATAAACAGCCAATTGATTTCCTTATTGCATTTATGGGATATCGCAATACCATCAAAAAATTATTTGTATTTCCAATTTAGTTCATAGTATGTCTGTTAAATAATTTTTGAATGATATGTATGGTAAGTATGGGTAAGATTCCTGACACTAACCAGTTGGCGTGATACTCTTACAATAATTTGAAATTTGTCGAATTGTAGTTTATATACACTTAGTTACAAAAGTCAACATACGATTTGATTTATGCCTGTTAAACTGTCAAGGCAGTTTTAATAAAGCTGATTATAAAAGTAATGCTAATTCTAATGATAATTATGTATTAATTGTAATTGTTTGTGTTGAAAAAATTAAGTTTTGTTATTTGAATTCTAAAATATTGAAAATAAGTTGGTCGTATGTTGACTTTTGTAACTAAGTGTATGTAGTTACATATGTACGTATGTGTGCGCCATGGCTCAAGTGGTTAATGCGTTGGACTACGGAGCGAGAGTTTCGAGGTTCAGTCGCCAGACAACATCTAAAATTTCTTTCACGATCCACCTCTCGCGAGCGTCTAACAAATATCCGAGAATTATCATGAAATGCTTATCAAATTGACCTTCGGAAACGTCATTAAACAGTAGGTCCCTTCTATTCGTGTGAAGAATATAACATGCACAACATGAATGGTTTTGTCGCGCCAAATATTTGAGTTTTTTTTTTTGTGTAACCCTTGCCCATATGTCTGACACTGCGACCTGAAACGATATATTATATCAAAATAGGCTATAACTAAGCCATAAAACGTTCCACCTCCCCTATGAAGAATAGTACGTCCTTAGCAGCAGAGTTTCTCAACTCTCATCTTCATCTTCTAAGCAGAACCTACATTCCGTTTCTGGACACAGATTAAGTTTGTTATGGTGATATCGCAGGCTACAGTGACTTGTGAGAAAACTCTCCAGCTTTCTAACACTTACCTTATCTAGATTAAGGATTTCCTTCTAGGAAAAAGGCCTGATTAATCGCTTGGATTGTCTTACCCCCAAGACATTTGCCCAGTGGGTCAGACGAAGTTTGTATTCGCAATCATTAATCAGCGCTGTGACGGTAGCCCAGTTGACACCACAGTAGGGTTCAGGTCTTATGAACGCAGATTATGAGCCAGCCCTCGCTATTAGTTAGCCAGCCCTGGATATTCCTTCTCTGTTGCACCATTGCTTACAATGCTTGACAATAGAAACGGTCGTACTGTGCTTACCGCTGATAAAAATCGCCAAGTCTTCTGCATAACCAATGACGATGTAGACTAATCTCTGAAGATCGACTAGAAAATTGTCATTGACTAGTGACCATAGAAGAGGGGAGAAAGGACTCCTCCCTGAGGACAGCAGATTACATTTAGCTGCCCCAGTTGTAGCTGGCTCTAAATAAAGTAATCAAACCCGGCAGGATGAGATCAATTACCTTCGGCAAAAGCGTCGGGAATATGCCATCACAACCGGGGGCTTTGAATGGCTTGAAGGATCCTACAGCCCAATAGACCTTATACGGACTAAAAATTTTACCGGATAAACTACTTACTCTACTAGCATTGCATGGTCCTCCATGTGGCACGTTTAGATCGTCTCAATTCTGAATTGTATTCTATAATCGTCCTAACTCTTCCTGCGTTTAGCAGCGTTGAAGGGTTTTCTAAGTTTCTTCCTAAATTTGGCAAGCTGGCCATTCCACCATGAAGCCTTACGTTTACACAGAGTGGTTTTATGGACACAGCTGTCATGGCCCCTTCAGACCTCATGATGCGTATTGGCATCACAACCTATAATGTAGTGAAGGTTACTGTCTTGGCAATGTTTGATGAGTTCCTGGACCTCTGTTAGCAACACCGCAACACAAGGTGAAAGAGCGCACCTTCCTTCTCCCTCTGAATGACTTTCCACGAGTTAGCCTGCAAGTCGTCATTTTGCGCGGAAATCGTCCCTTAAATCTTCTCCGGGGAAAACTCCAGACTTTGTGGAAAGAACCCACGGACGATGTGTGGCTTAGGGAAAGATCCCTCTTCCACCAGCGTCACGCTCAGTCCACTCTTGGCTCTGATCCTCTTGAAGTTCGAGCGCATCCATCCAGCAGTAGCACTGTCTGAGCAGGTCAAAACTAGATCTCCCGATCTGAGATTTGAACCAGAAGGGGCGGATCTGGCATAAGTGGTTGCTCTTTTCCTCTTTCCATCGAATTGAGTTTAATGAATCCACCTTATTGTGGCTGGATCTGTAGCCATCATCCAACATCCGGATTTCTCCGAAATAACCCTGCAGGCATCAACAAGTGTGGATACATCAGAGTTGGAAGTGGCTGATTCCACGTCCTCGACTCTAACACCATCGAAAGATTCAGATGGCGCCCTTATGGCAACGCCTTCAAAAATCTCAGAGGAGTTAGGCTATTCAACAGCAGACCGAGAAGTTGTGGCCAGTGTGGAATTGGCCGTCAAGAGCTCTACAGCATCTTAGGATACAACTTGCTGTTTAGCAGCACAACCCGAGGATGAAGCAATTTGAGATGCATCAGTCTCTTTTATTCAAATTAAAAATTTTGGACCCACGAGTCTCCGGAAAAAGAGTTCACCCATGACAGAGCCCGGTATGCCAGAGGAAGGCTGGATTGAAACCGAAACAATTGTTTGGATGAAATCTATTTATAGTTGTGTTTTTTTTCGAACTGCAAGAGCATAAGTAAAACAGGACCTGAATCGACTTAAAGTGCGTTTCTGGTGACAGTTAACTAAATGCCTGGCGAACTGGAAAGCGTTGTTGATTGAGGCCCAGTTTCATCCCGAACTGTAGCCCCATCTAAGTAAGTACTGAATCAAAGGGTAGAAGCAAATAAAAATTTAACTATGTATGTATGTATGTAACTAAAAATTCAAAAATGTTGGCACAACTACATAACACTTTCAATTTTCAAAAATTATTTTTTAACTCTCCAGTATTCTCAATTTTCTTTCTTAAATACCGGTCTTTTAACTGAAATGTTCACAAGTCAATTTTGAGTAATAGATCAGATAGAACCGCGTTACAGCTGCGACAGGGAAACAGCGCCAAAGTGATATTTTACTTACGGTTTTGACAATCCAAATAATTTATTACTAGGCGTTCAATCCACCTTGGGCAAGCGAACGAACGAACGAATGAACGAATGAATGAGCGAACGAACGAACTCAACATCGTCGACAGACGACTTGCGTCCACCACATAAACAAAGATTTATGGGAATGGGAACTGTTTGGCATCACCTGTAATTTATTGGTACGTTATTTCACGCATCAGAGGCAGGTAGCGCCTAATCTGGAGTTACATTCAGTCTCTTGAAAATGTTATAAAACACTAAAGCCCACAATTACGGTGCACCTACGATTGTGGATGCGATTTGCAAGGTAACCCTCAGGACAATTTCGCTGTAAAGTTGTTCAATTAATTTGTTACATAAAAATCGAATGGAGGGTATACACATTTTTCTAACTATCAGATCGCAATGATACAGATCGGGGGCAAAGGCTTGATTATAGTTGTAGGCATGATTGCTAATGAAATTGAAATGCCATGGTAGTGGAATCGAATTACATGTGACCGTACGGGCACAGTCATATATGTCAGGACTAAAAATTATTCACCAGTAATTAATTTTTAGCCAAGTCAATGTATAAGCATGTACGCCTTGAGCTGCATATAAATTTCCCTAAATTATAATAAAAGAAAACTTATTAACTTTTATGGGGACAAGTTTGAGAAAATGTAAATTGATTTCAGAAAGTTTATAAAATTAATCGTGTCTTTATTACTCCTCAAAGGTAGATAACTTTACTGCATTATTGAGAAATGCTTCATATTTTGCACTGGTACTTTATATTTTGCGACTAATCGATTATTGAACATATTTAATTATAAATACATATGTACATACGTAGCTTAGCAAATGCCAACAAGTATAGTGCAAATAAGTTGTATGTACACACTGGTTTTGTAAAACAAAGCAAAAACAGAGTTTGATCGAACTTGACTTTTTGTCTCTGTTTGACAGAGTCGTGCGAAATTTATACAGTTATACGCGAGCGGCATTGTGGAATGGTGAGAAAATGTCGGATTGGTTGCAAACAACATCAGGAGTGAAGCAAGGATGCACATTGAGCCCGACCTTATTTGGGTTATTCATCAAAGATGTAGTTAATTTTCTACCGGGAGGTGTTAATTATGGAGGACCTTGCACGAAGGCCTTGCTTTTTACTGATGACATAGTTTAGTTGGCATATACACCCGAATCGTGGAGTTAATGATCAACCAGCTGTTTCAATATTGTACTCTATGGAATCGCGTTGTCAACTTGGAGAAATCAAAAGTGATGGTATTCAGAAAAGGTGGTGGAAGGAATTGCGCCAATGAAAGATGGGGAAAATATTGAAGTAGTAACGGAATATAAGTATCTCGGCGTATATTTTACAAGGAACTTAGATATGGAAAGGCTTAGAAAGGAAAAACTTGCGAAGGCTAAAGGCGCAATCAATGCAACGTTTTTTAAAAAAAAATATTGCTCACAGTAATAAATTCCAGGTCTTCGAAGCTGTATCTGAAGACGTACCTCTTTATGGGACTTAAGTGTGGGGCTATAGACAATACGAAACGATAGAGAAGCTGTTGAGGTATTATACATATCAAAAGAATCTTTCACCTGCTCTAAAATTCCCCAAACTATGTATATCAAACTGTTCGTTAAAACGTTAAAGCTAAGACTACATCTTAAAAGTATTAAATATATCTGAAGAACGGCTTCCGAAGAAAGTTGCTTTGGAATTATACAAAGCAGGACGAGTTGGTTTGGTGAGTGGGAAGAATTGGCGCATAATTGTGGGACTGATCTGAATTTGAGTAGTACTAACTATAGCGATTGGAAGGCAACACTCTATGAGCTCATTTCAAAAGTGGACCTACTCTGCAGAGAACATTTTTTGCAGGATGCAATGGGATCAGTACATAGGATGATTTACAGCCAATTATCCCACAATCTTCATCTTACTAATTATTTTCGTAATGAACGTAACTTAGATGACATATCGATGATATGTAGACTTCGAAAAGAACTTTTTCATCTCAACAACATTCTGCAACGCGACGAGTTACTTATTCCTTGCGGCTATATTTACTAGTAGATTTAATAGTTACCTATTATGTCTGCGCGGGAGGACTCCATGAATTTTCTTGGAAACTGTTCCATTTTAAGAGAAAGGAGAAGGTACTTCTTTGGCAGCGATTTTCTTGCGGAACCAAACTGTAGCCCTGCTTAACGAGATTGATGTTCCCAAATTATTTTATTACTGCAAATTAGCGTTAGTTTATCGAGATAGAATAATGAATGAGCAATTTTAAACCCTAATTGGTAACATGTTATATTTTATTTTATTGCAACTATGAATATACGTTATTCAATCGTTGCTAACGTGGCTAACGTCAATAAGGGTATATTAAGTTTGACGCATAGTTTGTAACATAGAGAAATAATCTAGATAGACCCTATAAAGTATATGTATATATTCGTGATCAGCATCAATACAAATACAAATTTTTGGCGCAACAGGTCCATGGGACCCAGGGCCTAGCTTCTCACAACCATTCGTGTTGTGCGTGTTATATTCTTCACATGAATGGAAGGGGCCTACTGTTTAATGCCGGATCCGAACGGCAACTTTGAGAAGCTTTTTCATGACAGTTTTACTCTCGGATGTTTGTCAGACGCTCGCGAGAGGTGGGGCCGTGAAAGAAATTTTAGGTGTTGTCTGGGGATTGAACCTGGAACCCCTTGCTCCGTAGTCCAACGCACTAACCACTTGAGCCACGACGCCCACCATCAGCATCAATAGCGAAGACGATTTAGCCATGTCCGTCCGTCTGTATGTCACCACTTTTTGGGCCTTAAATTTTAAGCTAGGAGAATGAATTTTCATATCTGCGCTTTTGAGAAGGAGAACCAGTACAAGGGTAAAATTTTTTAAAATCCGCCCACTCCCACGCCCACTTTTTCATAACTTCACTAAATTATATGAAACCGAAAAATTTGGTTAACACCAAATATTTAGGTATTCAGATTTCCTACAATTCACTCATACAACAGTTTTGGCCACGCCCACTTGGGGGCGTTTTTATTAAAAAAAACAATTTTGTGAATTCTTTCTTTTTTATTTTTTAATAAAACTGTGATGCAATTATTAAGAATGTGTCTTTAAATTTTCTTCCTTCCTTCCACGACGGTACATTACGAACGATGACGACAAAACGTAACTATTGACAAACATGAACGTTTAAGTGAATTGTGACTGAGGGATTACTTAGAGGGATAGCCTCTCACAAAATACGGACAGAGAGATAGCATTTTGTTTGTGTCGCAAGACATAAAGTGTGGGCCGGCCAACCTTTGTCGATAACATCAGGCACACCTCGGGTTCTTCACGAACCTTTATCTTGGAGAGATTAGGGAAAAGAGAAAATGCTTTAATGGTAAGAAAGATTAGTCGTAAGTTAGCTTAGACTTAGATTGGGTTTTTTTGTTCTTATGTTTAGTTTATGTAAGTTAGGCTTGGCCACTACCTTTTTAGTTCGTCCGCAGTTAAATTAGGGATTAGCTTACTTTTTACTAGGTTTAATTTATACAAAATGGCATGATTTATGTTATTTGAGTAGGTGGTGTATGGTGGGTTTCGCAAGAACCGCGCAACCACAAGCATGCCGCTAAAACCGCCCTCCTCAGCTGCACCGAAAATGACTCCGTGGTCCAACCTCACTCATAACAAGGATGAATAAAGCAAAATCGTCTGATTACTCAAAATGGTTCTCACAAGGAGTTTAGATTCCACGATATTGGAATTACACTTCCATATTGGTTAATAATATGTACTTATAACCATTCAAACTTCTCACACCAGGCTATCACGCAATGAAGCTGTCTATTTCTGAATTAAAGCTTAAACCTATAATATTATTATTACTGAACATATTTTTGGATCTTTGCCACAAGACTCATAAATAAATCTCCAAGCAGAAAATTGAGCGCTTTGGCTGACGAATACACAAAAATCATTTTATTCAAATCAAAAGTGCAGAGTATCGGGTTATTAATGGATAACGATATCGAAAGAATGACCACCTAGAATTTCCTTGCAGTTGGTAATTTATTTTAGGAAATTTTTCATCATGTCTTCGCACAATTATGACACAATATTAGAATACTTCTTATCTTTAACATAGCCCCAAAGAAAAATGCCTAATGTTGTAAATTGAAATCAATTAATAAATAAAATAATCCAAATAGAGTAATTATATGACCATGAAACCTTTACCGTCATTAAGCGATTGTTTCACGACTGGTGTGTCATGTAGCGCCGTCCTGTTGAAAATAAAGTTCGTCCGTATCCAAAACATCAACTTCAGACCAATAAAAATCGGATATGACCATCCGATACCCCATTCACTAATACGGTTTCACCAGCTTTATTTTCGAAAAAAATGCTCCAAACATCAGATGCGACCATCTTGTCTAATCGCATAGCTAAAGAAATGAAAATCAGCTTCATCACTAAACCATTCAACAAATGTGCGACGTTTTTCATTGTCTTCCGGTGTTGGCAGTCTCACTTACACTTCGATTTATTATGTTTCCTTAACTAGTCGAACATACATTACCAGCACTTTTTTGAAAAACCATTTCCATTTTATCATCTAACTATAAATATAATAAAAATTTTGTTTGACATAATATCAGTTATAAATTATATCACACCGATTATTGAGTAAATTATAGCCGTTCCACTATTGTATGGATAAAGCACTTCTAACTCATTTGCGTACACAGCAAGTGACTGTAAACTTATATTTAATTCGTAAAATACAAAAATCGCATACCTTGTCAACACAATTTAAATTTCCGTCACTAATATTTCCGATAAATTATCATTAAGCCAATAATCACTGTTATTGATCCAACAGCCACCTCTGGCACGGAATGCACTTATATCCACATTTTATTGAAGTCATATGAACTACTTTTTATACGTTCCATAACATTGTGATCACATAGAAATTCAATTACCAAGGCACTGGAACTAGTCATACCGCAAGACAAGACTAGCTCTGATCCATTTTTGAATGTCATAATTTGCTCTGATCTGCAAACTAGTTTGCGGTTAATAACTTCTTTTAACCCATTTTTGCAGAGAAATTCATTAGAGCTGTCATATTTTCCAAACGATCTTCCCACAATTAATTCCAGTTTCTCACAGTCATCTTGTTTTCATTGAGGATCCAACATATTCGAGCGCATAACTCATCAAAATAATTAACTACCAAATACCAGTTTATTTTTTATTTTTCTTACACATAAAGTTGAATCATAAGACGAGTGCAACTGGCACCACACACCAACGACGCGACGCGGCGATCCGCCTGCCATTGACAATTTCATTTGGCTTAAATCGTCACTGCAATTTGTTCGTCCCACAGTTTATTTCTCATGCGTCTGCTTTTAAGTTGTGTGGCTAAGAAGAAGATGATCATCAGAGACTGGCATCAGAGTAACGAGGTGAGAAGAACCAATTAAAATAGAAATATTCCACACTGATATCTGAGTATCTATAATCTCACGGTAATTAAAAGTCGGTATGAAAATGTCATTAATTTGTTTGATTATTTTTTATCGCTTACTATCGATGTGAATTGATAATTTAGGTCTAGATTCGTGGAGAAAATTGTTGGACGCACTCCTACGGGAAAACACGCTGCGAATGCACATATTATGCAAAGTTTTGTGAAGTGTCATTGCCTTAAGGTGCTTTCTGGTCATCCAATTAAACCAGGAAATGTCCGAGTTACCTACCTTACAATGCTCCTTCGCACCGCAATGGTCAATTTCAATCTAAAAGTAGTTGCAGGTGCCGTGGTTGCTATTATAAGACTACAGTCGACCGCAATGCAATAATCTGGTATATAGTCGTATGTGTGCGGACTAGGTGGCTGCAGATAAACGACTGTAATTAAAACGGAAAAAGGACTTTCCAGAAGACCGCCAATGTTAATGCAGGTCATTTAAGTGAAAATGGATTAATGACATACTAACCACGCATCGTTTAAATTCATAGCTCATGTTTACACAAATTCTGGTAAATTTAATGCTTCCTTTGGAATCAGCACAGCGCTGCAATTAGCACAAAACGTGAGCTTGCTGTGATGGGATACATGGAAGACCTTAATGCTCTAACGCTTCTGTTTTTGGTTACAAGTGCAGATAGAATTGCAAGAACACCTGTTGCTAATGAGACTTAGTTTATGGGTTTAATTATTAAAACCGAATTTAATTTACGAAGATCGTAAGGATCTGCGAATACATCTGGATAGCTTTGATAGTTTATCTAGAACGCCTCCGGCAGCGTTTTGGTCATTAATTGTTCTAATTTATGGGTGTTTTTTACACCGTCGAAACCTTTGAAAATGTGTTTGTAAGTACCCATGTGGACAGAATTAATCGAGGTAAGTATGTACTAAATATCAGATAGTCTTGGTTCTACAGAGTGTTGCATAAAGTCAAATTAAATTTTTCACTCGAATTTTACAAACAAAAAATCGTTGGTTTGTGATTGAGATTTTTGTTTACTGTTTCAAAAATGTGACTTGATTTTTTTACTTCCGATCAAAACACATTTTGTTTCGTATTTCTGTAACTGGTATGTTATTCCAACCTTGACCCTTCCGGTCGTGAGGAATCAGGTTGTGAGAAGTTAGGCCGTGGGTTCTGTAGGGACCTGTAGGTCTATTTTTTATACCCTATCCTAAGGGTAATTAAGTTTGACACATAGTTTGTAACATAGAGAAATAATCGAGATAGACCCTATAAAGTATATATATTCGTGATCAGCATCAATAGCGAAATCGATTGAGCGATGACCGTCCGTCCGTCCGTCCGTATGTCACCGCTTTTTGGGCCTTAAATTTTGAGCTAGGACGATGAAATTTCATATCTGGGCTTCTGAGAAAAAGATACAGTACAAGTGTAAAAATTTTTGAAATCCGCCCACTGCCACGCCCACTTTTTCATAACTTCACTAAATTATATGAAACCGAAAAATTTTGTTAAGACCAAATATTTAGGCATTCAGGTTCCCTTCAATCCACCCATACAAAAGTTTTGGCCACGCCCACTCTTTGGGGGCGTTTTCATCACAAAACCGATTTTTGGGGTTTAAATTTTTAACTAGGGCGCTGAAATTTCATATCTGGGTTTCTAAGAAAAAGATACAGTACAAGTGTAAAATTTTTTTACATCCGCCCACTGCCACGCCTACTTTTTTATAACTTCACTAAATTACATGAAACCGAAAAATTTTGTTAAGACCAAATATTTGGGTATTTAGATTCCCTACAATTCACCCATAGAACAGTTTTGGCCACGCCCACTTTTTGGGGGCGTTATCAGCAAAAAACCTATTTTGATAAAATTTTATATGTAACGTCCTCAAACGTTCGACATTATAGCTATATTTGAGTACAAAATGCAATTTGACCACGCCCACTTAATAGAGAGGAGGATAGGGTATCATACGATCCGTTCCAGACGGATTGTAGCTTTTCTGTATGTTTGTATTTGTACTTGCACTCACATATATCTAAAGGGCAAGTATTGGTTTCCTGAAAAACTTCGAGGTGGATAATTTAATTAAACTAGACATAACGAGACATGGAGAAGTTAAAAAAAAAGTGAGTTCGCCAATTTATGCTACCTACATCAATAAAACAAATAATTGGAGGCACTCAATTTAAATATGACATTTTAGAATATTTTTCATCAAAATGCAACTATTACTTAATTACTTTTTCTTTCTTCTGCTGTCCTTTTTGTCACTCTTTTACCTCCCTGAACATTGTATTTATTAAATATTTAAGTTAATAGTTTATCGTAGATACCTAATTAAATTTGTATAAATTATCCATAGTTTTTAAGTACTATAAAAGACTAAGTCTTATTTGTACACTTGAATGAATAAATAAATAAATTGAATCGAAATTTAAATTGATGTACCGTATACAGTTGATATGCTTTCGATCAGTGTTGGAATCAATGCGTCCAGAAATAAACTCTCAAGAGGGGTCACAAGCTCATGCGCCAACGATTTAACTATATAAATAATTAGCTAGTTGAAGGCATGTCTTACATGTATGTACATATATATCAAAGCTGTTCTGTTAAAGATATGCATAGATATACATATGTACATATATTTACATTATTTCGCAATATAATTTACATTCACTACTGTACATTTTACAATTCAGAGATGATGATTATGATTTGCAAATCGCAATGGAAAAAACTCAAATTTAAGAACAAAAAAAATAATAATAAGGAATAAATATGTATGTACAAAGTTGCCAACGGCATCTACACTCCGTCAGTGTGTGAGAAGTAAAACATTGAAATGCGAATATTTTAAACTAACTACTAATTTTTAAGTGTTTTCGGTAGCTGCCATATATAAGATAGATAAAATATTTTTTATTACATAGTAAATAAAATACAAGATAATATGCAAAACGAAAATCTGCTGTCGTTATGGTTGGGATTTTTTGGACCAGCAGTTCGAGATAATTAGTGTGGATTTCGATGCTTTTAATATCTACTGGCCTACTAAGTCCCAACATAACGGCTGCATAGACGACGCATAGTTAGATTTTAGTAAAACAATAAAAAATAAAAAAAAAAAGTAAATGATCCACCTTAACTAAATACATACATATACATATGTTTGTATGTGCCTATGTGTATACGATAAAAATCAATTTTAATTCATGTAATTTGAAATCAACGTTTGCGCTGACTTGGGATTTCTCTGTGGCAATTGCGTACAAAAGATTAACCCGTAATGCCCTTGGAAATTCCAAAAAATGGCACAACACTGTACTCTCATATTGATTTAAATTAATAGAAATTTTTACAATTTAATAAAATAAGGCACTTGGGTCACTAGGTAAAGGTTCAGGAATTTTCTACACAGCTCTCTGATTGTTGAATTTTATTCGGTTTTCCAGACCACAGAAGTGTTTTCCAGTCGATGATTCTGGCAATAGTCAGCCGGAAAATGCCAGCGAAAGTAACACCACGCGATGTTACTGCAATTTTTATTGGCAACCAAACGGCAATAAAAGCGTTGTATTTCAACGCCTCCACTTCAATGAACACATCAACGGCGTCGTTTCGCGTCGCTGCACCATTATCACCATCATCAGTCTTGGACTTACAGTTTTGCTGAATTGACATGCAAAATTATAGTGTGTCTATGTAGCTGTACTGAAATGTTGAGAACTGCATTTAGGAATGTCAGTCGAAACTGATAATATACATATACCCCACTTAAGATAAATAAAGGGAGGGCCATCCAGTAGTTTCTTTTTATACCATATCCTAAAGGTATACGTATTAAGTTTGACATACATGTAGTTTGTAACATAGAGAAATAATCGAGTTTGAGGATTGAACCTGGAACCCCTCGCTCCGTAGTCCAACGGACTAACCACTTGAGCCACGGCGCCCATCATCAAACTCGGTTTTAAATAAAAACTCTCCCGAAGATGGGCCTAGATTACTTAAGAGAAACGTCATAGGACATAGACTATCTATAAAACCACCCACTTGTCAACTGTTATCAGAGGAAATTTTGTAATGAAATCATTCAAATCAGCAGATGTTAACATTTTCTTCTTGGACATTCCAGGCGGAACGGGCAATTTTTTTCTTATTAACCTGTTGCTTGCTAAGGTAACATTCAAACGACCTCTCAATTCAAACACATTTGCATATCCTCTTTTCAACCTATAAGTAAAGTTAGATGCAAAGTTATACTCTGGGATGAGTGCACTATGTTAGACAAAACAACAATTGAGGCATGGGATGGACGTTGTCCCATTTGCAAGTGATTTTGTGCTGACGAGATAAGGGTCTGCCAAAAATCATACTACTTGTGGCCTAAAACGAAGCAGTTGTGTCTTAAACATACAGAAAAGCCACAATCCGTGTGGAACACATGGTATAATACCCTATCCTACTTCCATTGTATCAAGCCTACTAAAGTGGGCGTGGCATACAGATATGCAATTTCATCCTCCTAGCTAAAAATTTAAGGCCGGAGAAGTGGTGATATAAGGACGCATAGGCAAACGGACAGACGGACGAACGGACAGACATGGCTCAATCGTCTACGTTTAGGACATGGGTGGGACGTTGGTGGTGAAGAGCTTGCGCAGCTTGAAAATAGAAATATATGACGGGAATATAAAAGAAGAAAAAGGAAAATATTAATTCTTAATAGTTTGTGTCAAATCGTGAGGGACATAAAGATGCTCCGGATTTGAAGAATATAACCAACTAACCAATTCCAAACCTAAGGGAGCGGGCTATACTAACACCAAAAAATTTATGCAATCGTAATCAATGTTTGATTGTCGCTTAAAAAAAACGGTTTTTATATGACATACAACTCTATAGACATAGTAGGTAGTAGATATCGAAGAAGTGGTGCATTACCCGTTGGAATATTTACTTACTCTAAACCCATAGGTATTTCTTCACACAAAATAATATTGGAGGCACTCTTATTATGCTCTTAAGAAATTTAAACCCAAAGGTGCAACGGAACCAGATTGCAGGTGAAAGGTTTCCATAAAAATGTGATAAAGACGAAAATCTGGAAAATAAAGGGAAACTGTGTTTACACCTCGTATCCCTTGTAGTCCATATGACTGCAATTTTCATAGAATGTCAGTTTCGAGATGACAATAAATAGGGTAATCCTTAAAGTAAGGTTGATTTAAGTGTTAAGCCTCAGATTTAGCTTAACTCAGAGTATGCAATATGTACAATCTATTGGAACAAAAGCAAAGATATCATATGTACAAAGAGGTGCTGAAGAAATAAGGAAACCGCAAATTCCTGACTATTGTACCAGTAATGATGTACGGTATCCAAACTTGATTTAACCTCACTGGTAAAGCGACGAACATTCGAGCCGAAATGGGAAAATAATTAGTTAACCCAAAACTGACCCAAGGAGTTCAAAATTAAGACATCAGAAGAGAAACAAATCTATTTAGTTGATGTAATAAAAACAGCATAATAATTAAAATCAAGCTGGACAGGAACATTATACATATCTATATGTATCAAGAACACAAGACGAAGGGTGAACAAAAATAACAACAAAATTAATAAAATTAGACGAAAGAAGTTCTACAGTACGATGCAACTTGGTATCATAATATCATGACGTAAAAGCATGGGCAGCGATGAGGAATCCGTAGTATAACAGATAGAAAATAATCGATAGGACAAAGAAAAATATTATAAAATATTATTTTTGCTAGTTTTGACTTCATTGTTTTAATATATGGGTGAGTTCATAATTGCACAAATATCGCAGTTGTGCAAAGTTTGCGGTCATAAATGTAAAAGGACATTAAATTACTGCTTTTGTTTTGTGCAAAATTGCAGTAGATTTTGTTTTGAGTAGATATACTAAAAATGTACAGCCTAAGCCATTTTTTATAATTTTTCAGGAAAGTAGTTTTAAGATTTGACATGAGTTTAGTTTTTAATAGATAATTAAGTAGTCGGTGCGCAAATCAAAGTATCAGCATCTAGAGGCACTCCTCAAGGTTATGTATTATCACCTCTTCTCTGGGTCAAACAAAATCCTAGTTAAGGTAAAATTTAGTGGAGTTAAAGCAGTAGCATATGCAGATGACTTAGCACTGCTAGCAACAGGAAAGCTGCTGTCCACTCTTAGTGATCAAATAGAAAGCGGTTTATCCATCGTCAATACCTGGACCAAGAACTGCAGACTTATAGTAAATCCACAGAAGACAGTATTGATTTTGTTTATTAACAAAAAGACAATACCGGAAATTAAAATACCATCAATTGAGAGGACTCTGCTAAAAGTTTCCGACTACGTCAAATATCTGGGTGTCATTCTAGATGGGAAACTAAACTAGAACCTCAACATAAAAGAAAGCAATGATAGCATATCATGCCTGCAACAGGATATTCGGCAAAACCTGGGGCATGCGCAGATTCTACGGAAATATGCGGGCATATAGTATGCACAGACTAAATAACCCCCTGTCTTGACTTTACAAGACCATTTGTGACTTACTTTCCCAGTAGAGAAGAATGGCAAAAAAACAACCATCAGTTAATGGATCAACGATACTCATCTACACGGATGAATCCAAGACGGACACCGGCGTTGGCGGAGGTTTCTTTTCCGAAATTCTCGGAATGTCGAGTTCGATCAGACTCCCTCACTACAGCAGTGTCTTTCAAGCTGAGGTCCTGGCAGTGACAACAGCTGCTAAACAGGTTGCAAGGGTGGCTTCCCTGACACAAAGTTATGCCGGGAAATGAAAGAGCTTATGAACTGGCAAGAAAAGGATCATCACTTGAACTAAACGAGGCAGACACTACAGTAAACTTTCCACCCTGTAATCTTAGACAAGCGTTTGGGAACAAAACACTATTAGAAGCAAATGAGAAAAGGTGAAGGCTCGACTCCTGTGTTACAACTAGGAAAATGTACTGCAACAAACAAATCTGACAAATGAGTAAAAAATCCTTGTCCTCTCTCGTGAGTGTAATTACCAGACATAAAATGCTGAAATATCACACAAGGAAGATGAGACTTAGCACGGACGACCAATGCAGAGGCTCTGGTGACGAGGAGGTGCATGAGGATACTGCACACTTCCTCTGTCACTGCCCAGCACTGTGTCCAATTAGAAACAAAATTCTGGGAAGACATTTCTTCCAAGATTTAGAAGAACTTTCCGACAAGTCTTTAAAAGATTTGCATAAATTCATAATCGCCTCGGGATGGCTTGAAGATCCATAGTATTCATAGGTGCTATAGTATAAGAGGTATAATCCATAGGGGCATCACAATGGATCTGCATTGATAATTGTACCCACTAACCTAACCTAGGAAAACCCAAACAAAAAATGACGACATTATAGAATCAAGTATTTGACATCCGATGGTATTGATAACTAGGCTGTTTTTTCTTCTTGCCACAAATATGACTTGGAAGAGAGAATGGCAGTTCGGCTGAAAATAAGTTCAACATCTATGGACCGGACGGTCGTTTTTGAACGTCATCGCATACCAAGGGTTACTTCGACAGGCTTTTCGAAAGATTTCTGAAATTTTTAGACTTACGAATAACATAATGCCCAAATGCATACCGCACTGGTCGTTAGAATTGGATAAATGAGCAAAATGTGACATTATTGGAATGGCCATCATACTTACCGGAATGTGAGTAATAGGATATGTATGGGGTAGCTAGTTCGACAAGGATCCGGCCGAAAATTTGAGGATAGAGAGGCTCTCATTACTGCTATTGAAATAGCATTAAACAAAATTTCCTTTAATTATTTTAAGGAAGTATATGATTACATTCTGAGGCGATTTTTGAGGCAAAATCAAACAAAAGGGGTGGTACTTACTACTAAACATTGAAAACAATAAAAATATTCGGTTTTTTGTTATTACCTGGTATTTTTTCAAACTGGAGTATATAAATCTATTCTAATGACGCAGTAAAAAGCCTCATTTCTTAAAGAACACCAACAAAAATAAGTAATTTCTTAAAGACCTTCTTCTGGTTGAACAAAAAAATTATTTTTTGAAAAAACAACAATATATCGCTCTTTATCGAAAAAAGTTTTTATTTCCAAACAAAATACTGAATCTATTCTATGAGATACATACATATACATATGTATGTACGTTCATATACTTTCTACTACGTCCTACAAATGTTAAATTTTACTTGTGTAATAATTGCTACTGCACTTACCAGATCGTCCGGAAAGATACGCTTTTGCTGGAAGGTTCAAAACACTCCGAAGATATACGGATATGATTACTCATGTCCTTTTTCATTTTGAGCTGAAGCGCATACAATTTAAACATTTCTTTTTTTAATCAAGCTGTAGGTTTTGGGTTCAGAAACACAGTAATTCAATACATCTGAATAACCAAGACTCGGCCAACAACTGGACACTTAAAATTAGCCGTCATCCTTAAACCTTAAACCACAGCTGACTCTCCTCATAGGTATCATCACATTCCACAACTCAATGGCGCCCTTCTTAGAAGAATGAGAATCAGCACAATAGATCTATGCAGAGGTTGTGGCGACAAAGAGATAGAGGAAAACTCAAAACATTTCCTTTCCGAATGGCTTAGACAGAACCAGATACACAATCCTCAGAAAATTATCTTTCAACGACATAAGCGCACTTGCAAACATCCCACCCTAAAACCACCCCAAAATTCTAAACGAAAACGAGTTTGTTCAGTAGGACCACTCCTACCCTAAACTGATTGTAGGACTAATTGTATTGTCCATTGTTTTATGTACCAAACATCGGGGAACACAATGGATTCGTTGAAATCCGAGTGAAGCTGCACTGCACTCACACCCAACCTACCTACCTAAATCTGCGGTGGCAACCATAGAAAATTGCCCTTTTTGGAGTAATTTAAATGGGTAAATGAAATTCCTTACGAGAGCTGTTCTTCCAGAATATATCGTCTGAAACTTGTAGTAACTTAACGTCCTAAGTTTGTTTATATGTACATATGTATGTACATATGTAATTACAATTGAGCATGCACGCTTAAATTCCGCGATGTTTAGGTACGTCGATCTTATAAATCATTCAAGATTAGTGAACGTGGTCTTTACTCTTATCATTTATCAATCTAAGTATGGATACATATGCAAAATTGGACTGACCTAATGGTGTAATTCTCCATAGGTCACATGCTTTACGGCGTCCTTGTCGCCTTAATAGTTAAGGTATTAATATACGAGATTCGTTTTGATGCTCTGCAAATATATAAAGATAAACGTATGTATTGATGTACTAAGCTAGTATTATTTTTCTTTTCTTGGAACTAATCCATAATTCTTTACTGTCGCTTCAATTAATTCTGTTCCTTTTTAATTTTTTAGGAATATGTATATGTACATGGCAATTTTCATCACAAAATACTTACAGCACTACAGCACAATTGAGGCCCAGAGATTCAGAATGCCCTACACAACAATTAAAAAAAAAGATTAACTAATTCCTTAATCAATTTTTAAAAATGCCAGATGATCATATCACATAATGGCAATATGATTTCGAGTTAACATAATTTGCTTAAAACTAATATGAAAGTTGCAGGCTCAGACTTTCCTTGGTATATAAGAACATTGTATAAGTAGATAGGCCACTCTGGTTCTCGTGGACTAATTGGAGTATGAACTTTAAAATGACTAAAAATTAGTAAACAATTTCACTGAAGTTCCAATCAAACATTAATCGCATTCTACCGCTTGCAAATAATACGATTTTTAACTTCGCATATCATAAGATGTATGCGTATCATATTTCTAGAGAGAATAAGCCTGTTTTACAGATCTAAATAATCGCACCTAAAGAGATCAGCTTCTACGTGGAGCCATATTGCATTGCAATAAAACCATTCATGAGTGTGAGCTAGTAGTTAAGGACAAGCAAATAGTTCATTTTGTACAGGCCGGGACTTAAGTTTTTCGGTTATCGTATTTTCAGAGGCTGGCTACCATGTTAGATGCTCCAAAGGACTCAATTATCGTTAGGGTCGATTATCTGCGTTTCCACTTGGTGAATATCTTGTCGTCAATATAATTTGTTTTACAGAATGACTAGACATACATATTTCGATCTCCAACTATTCAAGAACAGAATTAATAATCATCTACAGAATTTTAAAGCCGCTGGCAAGTGCTATTGGATAGTCTCTCCGAAGAGAACCTTATAAAACAAATTCATCTTCTTCCAAATAAGTTACCATAATCTTTTTGATCACAACTTTAATAGCTATATGTTAGTAATAGCAGCCTTACTAAAATATAAAATAAAACAACACAGAATTGGTTGACACTGGTATTAATGACAAGTGTACTCTGCCATACGAGGAGGCGTTATTTTAAGGCAAAATAAATCAAAAATTTTACAGATCAATGTTTTCAAAAGATAGATTTATGATGTAGGTACATAATTCAACTTACCTTACGAACTTCGTGTGACCATTGATTTATGCGTTTCTTTAAAAGGGGCTCTGATGTCTTCTTTTGAACATTTATCATTCTTACTACCTCAATTACATCACACTCACTCATCACCATAAACGATAAAACATTCACGACAAATAATTTCAAATTCAATTTAATTCTTTCGAGTTTTGTTAATACATAAATTCCAAGTTCCACTCACGAATTTTCATAACAAAATATCACAGAACCATTTAGATAACGCGTCGCAAATCTAAAAACAAAACAAGAACTGTTGCAAAAATGTGCTCTGATTCGCGTTAGTTGTTAATTGATTGACACTTTAACTGTTGCTTAATACAAAACATTTGGCGGCAAGGCGAGTTACTAACTTAAGTGTATATCGATAGAGTGTGTGCCAATTTCGTCAATTTGTATTTATGTGTTAGACTGAGTGGAATTTAAATAGTCCCTTGCAGCATATCGGCGATGTTGTTAATTCGTAATTGCTCGAGCGTGCCACAATTTGCGATAATTGTTAATTAACCCGCTGCCGCGCTTTGGAACGATGTTTACAATCAGAAGTTGTTATTACACAAAAATTAGCATAGTTTATTCACTCTCTGCATCAGCTGAATGCGATTCAATGTAGGTATTAACAGCATAGCGTGCAAACGGGAGATTGCTGCTCTCAGGGTACAATCGCAAAGCTGTAAAATTTGGTTTTTAAAATCTTTGCCTGGCCGCTTAGCCATTTTTGTTAGTGTTATTCCATTTAAGGCTTACAGAATCCATTGAAGGGGTGAAAAGAAGAGGGTGTTGGATATAATTATACGTTCGGCGAGGCATGAAAAGGCGCAAGGTGGCACATTAGTTGGTTGTAAATGAAACTATTAAGATATTGGAGAGGATACTTTCATCATCTAAAAATTTTGCGATATTTCAAAATTAGAAAATTATGCGATCTTAAGCTGTCCACATACGGCTCAGTATAAACCGTATCTGAAAATTGACATTCTGGACGCATTAGAAATAAAGGTTAAAATCCTACTGCCTTTCTGAATCGTCGTATGAGGACACATGCCATTAAGGACCTACACATTCGGAGTTGGTGGAATGGCGGAGTGTCAAAGGTCCAGTCAGTGTCAAGACCCACCCGATGCAGGTACATAATTCAACAGGGCGTTGCTCCACTTCTATGAAGTGTAGTCCATTTATTTCAAAAAACAACTTTTTGATGTAAAATTAGACTTGCTTATAGATGACACTAAGTAAAAAATTACCAGATAAGTCCACTGTGGACCTTAGATCCAACTTATATAGAAGGAATTGAAGGATCTGCTATGAACATTTGTTCACGTTCCGGTGACAATATCAAAATCTTTTCATTCTTTTCCTCAAAGCCAATGAATATTCAAAATAGTAAGTAATATGGTCAAATTGGTACTGCGCTAGAACAAATCATTTTATCTGAACAGCTCTAGCGATGGACTTGATTGAAAAAGTGGTCTACATTTTACTTGTACCTATACCTGTAGGGCAAGTATTGGTTTCGTGAAAACTGTCGAACTTGAGATTTATATCAAACTTGACATTACTATGATGGAGAACTCCAAAAAAGTGGGTCCGCCAATTCCGTCTGTCTATCTATCTGTCTGTTTGTTGGTCTGTCTGTCTGTATATTCGACTGCAGCCTAAACGGCTGGACGGATTTGCTTCAAACCTCATATCTGGGGTCTGTGGGATGGTCCCTAACTATGATCATTCTAACCCGAACATTAATGGTAGTTTATTTATGGCCGATTTCACTAAAAATGGATTTTCTGAAAAACGCGTCCAACGATTATGATAAAATTTCATACGTGAGTTAGTTTGAATATATGTTATTAAATGGCGTACCACGTTTAATTTTAGAAATTAGCTGTTTTTCGGTTATTTCTTCAGCGACTAGGCTTAGAATTTATAACTGCGTTGGGTACGACAAATGCAAAGGTGTGACGTACCAAGTTTTTGAACTGCCATGCACAATTTTCAAAAATTTAACTTTTGCTTAGGTCAGAGAACTAAGGTTAACCAATAGACAAAAGACATCACCCACATGTGTATTACAATGTATCTGTATTGACCTGAGTGTGGCATTGTGAATTCTTCCACTCGCAGCAGCAAAGGAAAGGTAGAGATTTGAGTTTCTGGAAAACAACTTGACCATCAGTGGAAAATAATTCCTCATCAGAAAAGTGGATTTATATCCCTGCATCAACAAAATCATAATTACGACGCAACGAGATTACGATAGTTCTAAACGAAATTTGAATCTGCACAGAATCTTTGGACTCTTCAACAATGAGATCATTAAAAAAGCAGATCTGAATAGTGTCTACCACAGATTCATCACTTTCTTTAAAACTGCGTACACCATCTAGTCCACTATGTTATGTAAATTCCTAAAGCCAAAGTAGTTCTAGGTGTAGTTTATTGACCGCATCAACCAATTAATTACATCTAAGCGAATCTTATTTTTTATATATAAAACGTTTATTTATATATTGAATTTAACAAATGTAACAAAAATAACAAACAAATCTAAACGAATCTTGTAGGGACTATGAATCCCAAAGCGATACGACATCACCCAAACCTTTCGTCTTATGGACAGTGCTATTGTCGAACCCTAAAATACATATATATACATATATACATATATACAAATCCATTATGTAGGGTCAGGGCTTATAGCTTTAATATTCATCATTAAAGTTGTCAGTTGTTTAACTTCGTTGGAATGTTAAACAACTGATATCGTAGCAGGTTCTTGTAATGGAAACCTCAATCAATCCTGAACATACATATTTTTATAGAACCAATTATCCTCAAATGAACAGTCTAAAACGAAGTTTTATTTAAAAAAAATAAAACCAGAAATTCGATTTTAGTTCCGATTTCTACTCTTCTCCGAGCAATCAGCTCCAGCAGTTTAGATGTCGTTATCTTAACTTCATCCACGGAAATGTTATTTATCATGGTTCAGAATGAATGGTTTATTTTACCTGACAGTGGAATTTTGAAACCGTAATAACCCGCAGAAGTGATCTTTCCATACCCTTTAACATCGACTGCAATTCTACTATGGTTGTTAGTGCTATGTATGAAAACAATGCTGTACTTTTGGGATGGGATCCACTTATCTGAGGAGTTCCAAACGACAATGGGTGTATAAGAAGGATGTATCTTAAGCACATTTCTGTTTTTTTTTATATGTATATTATCGACATAATTGATCCTATTAGAGGAGGAATAGAGGTAGCCTAAATAAAAATTCCGTCGTTGTTACTTACAGATGAAACGGCTCTCCTTGCAAATACTGTACATGGTATGCAAGTGATGATAAATTGAATAAAAACTATTACAAATCTTTTAATTTGTCTCTCTTCCTATCAAATTTAAAGACAATGACTTCCAGGAACGTGAAACGGTGGTAGCTACTAACGCAGAGAAAAGTAGACGTAAAAGGGTGAACAAATTGAAGTTGTGTGAAAATAAAAGTACATATGGCAGAAAATATTCCATGTAACTGCACCTTTCTCTACAGGCTAAAAGTAAAGGGACACTGTCCATTTGAACAGGTTGAAAATCAATTTGCATACAAGAGTGGGAAAAGTTAACATCTGATTGCGAATTCAATCCATAGTTGAACTCAAATAAGTTGTTAATATCTGTCAAGACAACGTTTAACACCCTACTGCTGAAAACATTCAAAGATTATAAGACAACTTCGTAATTGAAGTCCAGGCATCGCAACAGAGATTATATTATTATATGGAGCACTATTTGCTATGTAGTACATATGTATTTCCTAGCGGAGAAACCCATCTTCAGTCAAATCAAACATAAAAACTAAGAACTTGTATCTATTTATATTTTTTTTTAATTAAATAAGCAGTCTAACTGAAATAACGCGAATAAAGAAATTTCGAAAACATATGATGTATGTACATATCTGCACATTTTCCAATCATGCGTTTCATATTACTTTATTTGGAAATATTCTGTACAAGAAGGACAATAAAAACCCTAATTCAGGGGTTTTACCAGCGTTAAATATCACTCCTTTGATGGTGATGTTACCATCAGAAGGTTACAGCACAGAAAAATTTTGAAATATCATTTATAAAATTTGAAAACTATTGTTTCCAAATTATTTATTTATGTATGTATGTTTACAAACTTTTAATGCAAACGAAACTACTTCCAAGTTTTAAATTGCTAATTAACTTACAAAGGTCAAGTGAATCGATTTGCAACTAGAATAAATGATTTTTACCACTTATGGTGGAAGTAGATCAATATTAAATCTAATTAACCCTTTAGAGTATGCTGACATTTAACGATACCCAACTAACACTCCAATTAATTAACTTACAAGAACTTGCTCAGATTTAATTACCCATACAGTCTAAGCAAAAGTAGGAAGACTCTATATACATAAGTTTATACAACTGGCTTCTGTACAAACCGTATTCATGTAGAAAACGATTAATGGTAGAACATGACGTTGGCCGTGATCTGCCTCTGTTAAACCAATTTTTCACAAACTTAATTATCGCAATTATCGGAGCCTAAGTTTGTTTCAGACGATGTAACAAATCCTTGTTGCAGACAATGTTAACATTAGCTACAAACATACATTGGGTTGAGGTACGGTTTTATTATAATTATAAGTAGTATTCAAAAATAAATAAAGGGAAATGAAGAAGTTTAATGGGTAGGGGTATCTGTCAATGTGTACATATGTAAAGTATCCGTTGTATTTGAGCGATGCTTCTTCAAGTTCTACTTAGAAATCGTTTGGATGCCTTAAATATTCGGGATAATTGCAGTTTTGGATAGGAGTTTTTGTAGTTTGGAGGATTGCAGCGTATTGTTAATGCTCTGATATACACTGGCCGATATACACGTTACAGTTGAATTCAATGATGTCAGTTTATCTTCCAAGATCCCTGGATTCAGTGGCAACCTTGTTGTTTAGGAAAGTCTTTCCTGCTTTTACAGTGTAGACTATTGAGTTCTGAACTCCATTGTAACGGACTCCATGAAGAAAGCTGAATATACAGCTTTTTTATATCATCTAGTTCCAGTTAAATGCTTATCACAGCATACACACAATTCGATAGTCCAAGGAAAAGAATTCTATTATGATTAGGATGGCACTGTGGGTTCTCCTATCCTTTCTCTTTTGCTCTAGCATTGAACAGAACGCTTCTGAAAGCTTTGCGTTCAGAAACTTTTGCGATAGGATTTGGTGGATTCTCCTTGTAAAACTTTGTAACCCTGCAAGTTAGTTAGTTCGATGGCCAAATCTTTTGTAGTTGACACCATGCTTTTTGTAACTATTTAAATAAATATATGTACATACATTGCAGCTGTTAAATATAACGGAAGAGCTGTGAGCACAGTTCAACAGATATAGTATGTATAATGAACGCATATTCGGAGTAATTACTAGAGATGTAACTGATATCCGGCCACTTTTTTTTCTATCCGGCAGGATGCCGGATATAGAGCCAGTATTCGGCGAATACCGGATAGGTAAAATAAAACATAAAAATAAGAAGTTGATTGAAAAAGTATTTTTCTTATTCACAGTACTTAAATAAGTTACAAAATTAGTACTTATAATTAATTAATGGTAGATAATGATGAATAAAAACAAGTTTTTCTGCATTAACCGGTAAATGACGGTTGCGTTTATTTTCGTATACTATGCCAGCCTCAGAAAACAGCCTCTCGCTGTATACGCTACTACTTGGTGATGAAAGATAGACCTTCGTAAATTTTGCTAAAATTGGGTACTGATGATGATTAACTGACCACCATCCGTAAGGGTCGCTATTCTGGTCCGAACTGTTTTTAAAAAAAGTTCAAGCTCAGTCGTAGTATCATATCTCCACATTCAACACACGAGCCGTGCAAACAAATAACTGAACCAAACAAGTTACAACTTGCACCCGTGTCGTGTATGAACTAGAATGCATCGCGATGTATGTATTCTGCTCTCGACAGTATATTCGGCCGCCGGATATTCGGCTATCCGGCCAAAGAATATGCCGAATATCCCGTATCCGGTATTTGGCCAAATCACTATCCGTTACATCTCTAGTAATTACTATTCATAAATAAACATTCAATCACATAAGACAACGACCAGCGCTTTTAATCTAATGTATGAAATTTCACTTTCACACTGGCTTCTGTAACTATTTCGTGTGTTCATTAGTCACTCAGGATAAGTCTTATCAAATACAATGCAACATCTTATAGAAAAACTACAATCCGTTTAGAACGGATCGTTTGGTACCCTTTTTTTTTGATGCGCCAAAGGATGTGTTCGTATCCAAAGATACTAATAGCCCGAGTTATCAGCATGCAAGATTAGTAAACCCAAATACTCGATGTCGAGAGTACGCCTACGTACTAATCCACACCCTGCACATTTCTACCACTCTCCCCGCGGAACTGCCATAAGGTATTACTTCTAAGAGCTGGTTAGCGGTTATGCTATGTGCTCTATTCTGCCGTTTCAGCTCTTCTTATTCGTTTGAGTCTTCTTAGATCGTTCTGCACTCTTGTTATGAAAGAGCAGATCTCCAACCAGTAGTCTTCTGAGCTTATCATGTGATTTACTAGTCGCTCTGGGATAGTTAGGTTCATTCGTGCCTCTGCGATGCGTATACAGTGGAACGTTGCGTGCTCAGCTTCTTCCTCTTCCTCTGGACATTCTATACAGAAGGGTAAGCTATCGTGTCCAAATTTGTGAAGATATTTTCGATAGCTGCCGTGACCGGAATTGCGTAAGATGGTAGTTACAATCCCCGTGTGCTCTCTTCTTCCAGACTTGGATTGTGGGTCCATCTACCTTTTTCAGTGCTATCCCACCTGGCTTGCCACAGTACAACAGATATTGCCCTTTCTTCTCTTTTATCTTCCTGATAACGCTGGTCTCTTGTCGGTTTGTGGTTCGCCTAACGTAAACCCTTTGCATTTCGTTGGCGAGAATGTCGATAAGGACCATACCAGAGGTGAGAATTTACTTCATATGTAGTAGATCTACTTCATTAATTTATTTGTATGCATCTGCTACGTAGTAACTTATTTCTACTACTTTTAACTTATTTTTATTTAATGATTAAAATTTCATTTGATGTGTTGTATTGATTCATTTTTGCAAATCGTTTGCTTGATCTGAATGCACTCATCTATAAAAAAATATAACAAATAAAGTAACGTATGAATTTGTGAAACTTATTTTTTAAAAAGCAGTCATTGTTAAACGAATAACACTATGTTATGTTTTCGTTCTGAGTTATTAAATAAAATTTAAATAAATATGTTTTTTTTCATTATCTGCTTCACATTTTTCAAATCTACTTCGTTTTTTCTTGTCATTTTGCTTCACATTCTGAGCTCAGCATTCTCATCCCTGGTCACCATACCCGCTATAACACAGGCTGCTTGTGGGCAAGACTGATGTATGGGTGAATTGTAGACAACCTGAATATCTAAATTTTGGTCCTAACAAAATTTTTCGGTTTCATATAATTTAGAGAAGGATTTAAAAATTTTTTACACATTTCATCCTCCTAGTTCAAAATTTAAGGCCCAAAGAGTGGTGACAGATGGACGAACGGACGGACGGCCACAGCTCAATCGATTTCGCTATTGATACTGATCACGATTAGAGTATCTTCTTTATAGGGACTATCTCGATTATTTCTCTATATTTCAAGCTATCTGTCAAACTTAATATACCCTTATGGTAGAATATAAAAAGAATCACAAACTGTAAATACTTTTAACTGTTCGCACATCCACTCATTTGAATTCACATCGTTTTCACTTTCAAGAATAACTCATAAAGTGTTGTCCAAAACATTCCTAATTTTTACTTGTGCCAAGTATTATTTTCGAACGTTAGTTTTAAATTAAATTTGACATTTTATAATAAAGAAGTTTGAGAAAATGGGTTTGGCAATTCTGTCGGAAGTAAAGATTTATTATGGCCGTAAATTCTTTTATAATTTGCACAGCCATTACATAGCACCACTTTTGTTTGATTGTTTACATTTATGTTTGTTGACTTCTTGTTAAATAAATCAATTGAAGTTTTGTATTGATTTTAGGACAATAATGACAAAAAAGTCATTTTAACAACATTGATGGCAAACATAAAACTAATTGGTTTTTTTTATTTAAACTATTTAAACATTTTTATTGATCATAAATATTTGAAGAAACAAGGAAAATAATTCTTTCCTGAATAAGATTCAGGTGTAAACATGGAGAAAAGCCACAATCCGTTTGGAACGATCGTTTGACGCAATATCCTCCTTTCTAGGCCTCCATAGAACGTTTGAGAATGTTACATGAAAAATTTAACCAAAATCGGTTTTTTACTGAAAACGTCCCTAAAAAGTATGGCTAAAGACAGTCCGAGTTGTTGTTCTTTTGTGCTTCCATCTTTGCTTGGAGTTTAGGTGAGGATACGTGCTCACTATTACTTGCAGCTCATTTTGACTTGACACGGTTTAGAAACTTATCGAAATACTCCTTTTATCTCTTGAGCTAGTTCTCATTCAAAATGAGCAGAGATAGAGAGAGAAAGAGTCTTAGACTTTCACCAGGTGTTGCCCAGAGCTCGTTCACCCGTTAGCTCTTTGGTGATTCAGTAAACGGTTCAAATAAACGGTGATTCAGTAAATCAACGCGTTGATTTAATTGCACTTATCACGTCGCACACTACGCTGAAATTCCCTCATTTTCATTCGGTATTCTGACAATCGTTCGCTTACTTTATTTGGACGTTGAATTTTGTTCCATTAAGAACGGCAGGTGATACCGTTCAAATGTTGGCTTCCAGCATTTATGCGACTTTTTTTTACATTTTTCATCACTTTTCTCAATACTTCCAACTGTCCTTCACTTAGTTCAATGTGTCATCCGTTGTATCGGCGGCGGTGACACCGTCTTGTTGAAACTACACAGAACCCAACCTCAATTCATCCAATTCGGGTATCAAAGTCACGTAGCATGGTTCTGTAACGCTCTTCAGTGACAGTTATCGTCTTCGTAAACTAGGACCCAATCACTGCACCAAATACTATTTTTACTCATAAGTAGGCAGATCTACCGAGGAATGATAAATAATACTCAGCGTGTAACTATTTATGAGGTCTTCTGTGAACAAGAAACTATCACTCCTCGTATGAGCATAATTCAACGCGTTTTATTCCACATCTGTTTCGGATTAAGAGGACCAACGTGTGTGTGATTCGCAGATACTCCAACTTAGCGACGTATCTGCCGCGGAAATCAGCCCACCAGTGTCTCTAATACATAAGAGTGCACCTACCGCCACTGATTGTAATCGAATAATTTATAAATATTCGCAGTACTACGAAAAGTTGCACGTTTTATTAATATTAATAATTATTTTATCATAACAAATGATACAACTTGCTAATGATAATAAACGGCTCAAGCAGTTCGAAACTGTCTCATTAATCTGGAAGTAATGAAATAAATCATAAATTTAAGGAACCGAGAGTGGACGATGATCTGAATGCATAGGACTAGTATGTGGGTATAGTGGTACGTAGATGTGGGACATTGGACATCGGACAGAGCGAATCGTTTTTATTTATGTACATTGTTTTGTCAATAACTTGTGCTCTTACAGGTGGCCATATGGCGGACGTGCAATCTTGAAATAATATGGAATAGTTGTCGATCGTTGGTTGTCACACAAAATTTATATAAATCTAACCACTTGGCATTATCCTGTCCTCAGTAATATTTCAAACAGGCCATAACTAAAGACCCAATTAAAAAGCTAAATTGTATGTAGTTCATTGCTCGCATATTGGCTTGGTGTATGAAGTGGCCGAAGAAGTTGATTTGTTTAGGCGTCAGAAGTGCAACTATTGCATTGACATGTCTTGAGAAGACAGAAATATAATCATTATTCATCGATATATTGGTTCGGCTGACAGTCGGAGAAGCCCAAGTTTGGAAACAACCATAGTTGGTAGATTTTTGTTAGAAATGCGCCTAATGAATATATACAAATTCGAAATAGACTTATGACTATATTTTCATTTTGAAGATGTCAGATGCAGTGAGCACAAGCTCATTGTGCAACATGAAGACGTTTATATTTTATAGACAGTTTTACCATATTCCGTGCACAAGCGATACTTAAAGGCTTCTTAACGACTTTAAGAAAATGTGTGTACAAATAGGTCACTACTTGTATGCTCTTTGAACATTTGTGCAGTTAACATCTGATATTCGTTACAATCGATAAATTTTCAAGAGGAAGATAGATTTGATGCCAAATGATCATCTGTCATTCTGTGATAGATTCAAAAACTCAGATTCGCAATTTCCGTACAACTCAACGTTAAATATTCTCCTCCAATTCCATCAAACCAAAGCGTATTCAAAATAACTCCGAGAATGTTTAATTCAAAAAAACTAAGAGTAATTTTGTCCCTTTTCGATAGCTTGGATAGCTTTTCATGCCACATACAATTTTGTTAAAACCGATTAATATATGTATTAGCATAGATGCAAGACAAGCTTCCAGTGTGTTTTTTTGGATAGCTTTTCATGCCACATACATTTTTGTTAAAACCGATTAATATACATTTGTGGCGAACTAATTAAGAACAATAGTAAGTACTGGCAACACCTTCTTCCAACAATAAGACAAATGGCAACAAAAATCAGAAAGTACCGTTATCACTTCACTCACGTCTGTTTTCATGAGAAACTGCAAATGTCAAAGTTATTACTCATTGCTTCACAGTTTAAATCGGTTTTTAATGTGGTAGTCGGTAAATTCGCTTGGCGATATAATTAAGAACGTTAAGATAAATTAGTTTGTTTGTAAATTTTAGCTGTTCACAGAAAAAGGTTTTCGGTAAACATACTAATTCATTTTAAATAAAAGGTATATTATAAGTTTTTATTGCGTTTAAAGGTATTTTGGACGTGATATGGGTAAGAACAAGAGCTGTACACCAGGCATGAGGGATGCCATAATAAGACTTCGCAATAATGAAAAATTGTCCTATGATGCTATAGCGAATAAAATGAATTGCTCAAAGACGATGATTTTTAACGCTGTAAAGTACGTTGAAAAACATCAAACCACGGAAAGCGTTCCAAGACGTAAAAGACCACGTAAAACAAATGCAACTGAAGATAGGCTGATAGTTCGTATCGCAAAAAAAAATCCGTTTCTGAGCTCTAAGGATATAAGAAAAGAAGTTTTCGGTGAAGACCCAAATGCACTTTCGGCACGCTCTATTAGAGAGCGATTGAATGAAAGTCAGCTTTTTGGGAGATCAGCAAGAAAAAAACCATTGCTTTCGCCGAAAAACCGAAAGGCTAGATTAGCTTTCGCAAAAGAACACAAGGACTGGACGATCGATATTAAAGAAAAAACATTTATTTAAATGAATATTGACATATTTTCTCACTGTTCTTAATTAGATCGCCACCTATTTTTTTTCACAAAAGTCTTTTAAATGAAATATTATGTTTATGTTAATTTTTTTGATACTGAGTTCATTGTCTTATGTAACTGATATTTAGAACAAGAAAAAAAAAAGGAAGAACCCCATTCTAATCAAAATTTTAATAAAAAAAACTTAAAAACATTTTTCCGGTGTATCGTTCTTAATTAGTTCGCCACAACTGTATGTATTAGCATAGATGCAAGACAAGCTACCAGTGTTTCAATTTGATGAAGTTTTGGCCACCATACTAAACACGGATATGTGATCACTGGTTCGATAATGGCATTGTACCACTAGTAATTACAGCTTTTCAAACTCAACCAAATAGGATATTCAAGTTTATTTTTACGCTGGTTACGCTTTTCATCTCAAATATGTCAGTTCGTCAACTTTTGAAATCACATCTCTGATAAAATATGTTTTTTTCATCTGGTTCCCCAAGGCAGCCACATTGGCCCTCTCTTGTTTATACTAGCTATCAACGATGTAAAGGGGGTTTTTTAAGAAAGTAGTAATTTGGATTTTGAACAAAACACATGAAATTTCATTTCCACAGACCGCACCAAGCTGTGCATTTTTCGGGATGTAATGTCGTTTCGATAATCTCATGTGAATTATTTTCGCTCCAATTACGACAATTCGGCTTATTGACATATCAACAATACGGCGAATAACAGTCTCTATCGACATGGCGCAAGTGCTCTTTAAGTTTGGCGCATAGAACCATAATTTTGGAACCAAATTTCTAATTTTTCGTTCCTGAATTGTGTGACATTGACAGTTTGTAATCTAACCATTTGTTTGACAGATATAACTTTCTGAACTTGCTATTGGGTTAAAAAAACACCATTTAGTTACATTTTTGCCGGAATGTAACATTTTTTTTTATCAATAATCACTTGAAATTTTAAATGAGTATCATAATTTTATTTTTATCAGGAACCCCAAGGCACTTTGCATTTCTGGTCAAATCAGTGGGGTGTTTCACACTTGTCTGTGGTTGTGTTACCTCTTTAGCTAGAAAAGGGCGCAAAAACTGTTTATGTGCCTGGTCACATTAGTCTTTCCATGAACTTCATTCTCATGAACGCTGTGGCTAAACACAAAACAAGGCTTCATTGAATGAAAACAATTTTGACTGATGGGGAACGCTGAAATCTAAAACATAAGATTGTTGAAGTAGTAGGTTGCCACAAATTACGTTACAAAACCTAATTGTAAAAGGCAAAACCAAGAGATACATACATACATAGATATAAGAAAGGGTAAATAGCGCAATCGAACTCGCTATCACTAATTTTTTTTTAACTACCTACAAAAAGTATGTGTCGACCTACTATTTCTATCGCTAAACAGACCACGGCTGACTATGCTAATTGGAATCCTCACAGGCAGAGTCAGCTGTGGTCAATGGCTCATCTCAATGGCGGCCAATCTTAGAAGAACGAGAATCAGCACCATAGATCAAAAGGCTGTGACGACACAGGAAGAGGAAAACTCATCCTATTTCCTTTGTGAATTCCCAAGCCTTAACAGAACCAGATACACAATCCTCTTAAAAGTATATTTTACTTAAGTGAACTGGAAAATACCCCACCTACGTAAAACCATTCAAAAATTCATCACGGAAATGGGTTGGTTCAGGAGGGCCACTCCTGCCCTAAACTGATTGTAAACTTATTGTATGGTTTATTGTTTCAGATATCCCACACCGGGGAACACAATGGATCTATGAGGTCCGAGTGAGGCTGCACTCCTGTAGATGCAGTCACTTCCCCAACCTACCTACCTGCCTGATTATGTGAAAAGCGCTCTTTTTAGAGCGAGAAATATGTATAGAGATAGTATAATCGAAATAAAAGAGGAATAAGAGTATGGATGAAATCATATACATATATTCAAGGATATCCTGGTGAAGTAGTTTCTTCTTGTTTATCATTTCTAAAACTTTCGCTTCCCGCGACTACACTATCTAAAGAAGTCGACTGGTGGGGCTTGAACAAAACCACTTTTGGAAGGATATTTCAAGATTCCTATATTACAGGGTCGATGGAAACCTTATGCATCTTGAATATCAATACTAACTGGAAAAGAAGACTAAGAAGACAATAACTTGTTGCTGAACAAAAGGAAAGAACCGGAGTACAAAACGGTTATAATGGAAACGAATATACAATGTGCATTGGAAACAATGCACTGAAGTCATTTAATTTCAGAAAAGTGACTGTATGATCGTATGCATTTTGCACAGATCATGTGGATCATAGGGGTGTTCACACTCATCAAATCTATTATCTCATCGGCTTGACAAGCCATCCAACCAAAGTAAATTGCAATCGTTTCTTCCGTCCACAGTAATCAAATCTAGGGTCATCCAACCGATTTGATGAATGTGAACAATACTTACATTATGTATCTTCGGTTCGGGTCAAATTCCGACGGAGTTCCAAAAACGCTTCTTATTTCTCGGGTAAGATGGAGTTTCGCAGGAAAACTATCATTCTCCAAACCCACATTAGTTTGAATAAACATATTATAGAAACTTATAAACAATATAGAAACTTGTTTGCGAATGGCAAGTTTTACCAATGTAACCTATTTAATAACTCAAAACTTTCTATCCCTCCGTCTTTTACGTTATGATAAAGAAAAACTAGGAGAAGTATGTTTGTGAATAATACTGAATATTTGGTCTTAATAAAATTTTTCGATTTTATGTGAAATGGTGAAGTTATAAAAAAGAAGGCGTGTCAGTGGACGGACTTCAAACATTTTTACCCTTGTACTGTATCTTTTTCTTAATATGCCAGATATGGAAATTTTATCCTCTTAGCTGAAAATTTAAGACTCACAAAGCGGTGACATACGGACGAACAGACGGACGGTCACGACTCAATCGATTTTGCTATTGATACTGATCACTACTATATGTATATACTTTATAGCGTCTACCTCGATTATTTCTCTATGTATGTTACAAACTATGCATCAATGCTACGGTGAACTCTAAACGAGATATCATAGTCCTATCTATTATTGCGGTATGGCTATCTCTGGATAGCAAAGTACAAAATTTGAGAAACATTAGGTTCATAGATGGACATGTAAGTAGTATCATCCGAAAAAATTCGAAAGAGCGGCGTCCTTCAATCTCATAGTTGCCATAGATTTGGGCATGTTACATCGAATTGCAAAATGATACGTAGATGCGTTAAGTGCCAAAATACGGATGATCCTGGTGACTGCCAGATGGAGAAGGATGTAGGCAAGGAACAACTACATATTTTGTGCTCTAGTCACCCTGCTTCCTGCCGGAGCTGCGAAAGCTACAAAAGGCTAGCAGACCGGCTTGTTGCACATAAACGGGAAGAACTATAAAGTTGCGATGGTTGACAATCATGTTCTGGGATGAATATCTTTTGCAAACTACATACATACATAAGTTGGCAATAATGTTGGTCAAAATACTACTGACCACAAATCTACGCGTTCCATTGCACGTACATCCTGCAAATAGCAACAGTTTGTAATTTAAAGTCGATAGTCTGGCCAAGACAGATGTAGACTTATCAGCGAAAGTAGATGACCTTCTCAACCTTTTCAGTCGCCAAATTGACTAGGCCAAATTATGCAAACTCCATTATCGCAAATAGTAGGCTTTGTGATTTTCTGCATTTTGTGGCAGATCATAGAATGACCGAGTTAAATTAAGCTCATTTGATACGTAGTAATAGTTACAACATTGGACATCGGCAGGTTGATGCCAGTCAGTATCTACCCTATTCCTACAGCATCCAGCCATCTTAACTTGAACTTAATATGTGCTGTCAATTTGGTAAAGATAAGAATATCGGGTTTCGTTAATTTAATAAATTTATTTAAGAAAATCCGTCGAGCTTTACCTTACAATCTATTGTCCGTTGCAACGAGCTAAAACTTAATTTGGGACCTGGTCACCAAGGAATTGCAGTCAACGAATCGCGTTCTTAACATCAAAAGCATATTGTGACATCAATTATTGATTAGGGGCATCATCTTCCGCTAAACGATATTGAAAGTCACCTGGTACTAAGACAATCAATAGATTAATCAACCCTTATTCAAATAAGGAAATATTACACTACTGTCTAAGGTACTAGCTTAACAACCTAGATCTCTGTCTACAGACTAACTGTTTGTTTTGTCTTAAAGAGGCTAAAACTTCTAAGCACATTCTCCGTAAATGTCCGGTACTATTAGATACATCTTCCATAAGAAATTACATTCGAGGATTTAAGCTAGTTGAAGACACACTAGGTTTATAAGGTTTATAAGGGAGGTTGTAACTTTATTGGGATAAATTCACCCTCAATAGGTATAGGTTGATCATTTAGATTGCAGTATTAACCAAATAGACAACGAGTTTAAAAAATAAAAAAACTTATTGGAACTAAATTTGGTGATTATTAAAATAAAACACAGAGTGTGAGTGACATAAAAACAACGCTGTACTGATCAACCCATTTAAACAGCCTACTGGTATTACGAAGTTAGTTTGCATTAAAACCCATATGCGGGTATATATGTATGTATGTGCTCATACCTTACAGCTTTACGGCTTATACTTGTCGTCACTAATACTCTAATACGTTAATTAAGGAATTCATTAAAACGTGAAATTTAATTGCAGTGAATTACATGTTCAACAAAACACTAAAATTTATCATTTTACACGTTACATTATAAAAGTACTTTTTGGCTTAAGTCCGCAAACCTCTTGTACGCCAACAATTGACCAATAACTTGTTAGACCTGCACCAACTCCATGGGTGTGACAAAATTGTAAGTGCATGGTTTTCTTTTATTTTAATTTCGATACCGCATGCTTTCCCAATAGTATGAATTCAATTTTGATTTATTGGGAATGCAATCAGCAAAAAAGTTGTTCATATTTTTTACGACTTAAAACTTTTATTTTAAAGCCACAACTAACTGAAACAAAAACGCATTGCAATCACAAGTCAGCTTGAGGCACCCAAATAGACAGAGTACCTAATAGCGGTAATTACAATTTTCATTTGTTTCATTTTATAGCTACCCACCCGACGAGTTCACAACTCAAAATGCGCCGAGAAGTTGATCCGGTGTGTGTTGATTTATTCAGTTTCTTCTTTTTGGTATAAAACGACTCCTGATAATAATCAAGTGGCGAACTGCACCCAGTGCAATCAAAATTTTCAAAATATAACCACCGGTTAGCAAAACTATAAAAAAAAATAAACATGTACAGGTAATATGAATTCTAAAGATTGCATAAATTCCCAAGTGACAAGTGGAAACTAAAGTGCAGACATTTGGAGTTAATTTCGCGAATATATGTGAGAAAATCCTATCTACCTTGAGGCTTTATCTACATCTGTCATGGACAGATATGGCTTAGAGGTTTAGCGAATGAATTGAGTAAATCGCCGACCAATAAAACAATTTGGCATTTATTCCTTTTTAATTATTGGTCATATAATTTGCATTGAATTTAATCCAGAAAGTAATTAAGCAATTAACGATTAGACCAAGAATATAGTAGAATGATTCGACCTCGAGAAAGAAATCTTTGCGACAAGCTTGAAGCACTTTGTGAGATCAATAGGTTGGTTCATTGCAAATAAGCTTAATCGGAGTCACTGAAAAAAAGTGGCGGACTATAGTCTTCTGCTGTAGATCATTATAGCAAAACTTTTTTTTCCAATAGAAATACAAAATACCAATGTTTTGCATAGTAAGTATAAAGATTTTTTAGAGCTAGGTAAATTTAACTTTTTATTATTTTAAACTTTAGTAATGAATTTATCGCAACTTACCTTAATTACTATATCTTCATACCTAAATACTGAACATACGATGACCGACCACGATCGACAGCATACGCCACACTGTGTATGATCTATGTATATGGATCATAATTGATAATAAAACACGGTTAATATTGAAACCCGTGAGCGAATTATTGATTTTGATTGTTTGACATTTTGTATTGATTAAGAACCGATTTTAAGAGGAAGTGGAAAATTTAGTAGTAGTATGTATAACCTAAAATTTTTTGCAAAATGAAAACATACAGAAAAACTACAATGCGTCTGGAATATATAGTATTATCCTTCTCTTTTGTAATCAGCCCTATTGAAATGGATTATTCCACTTATGATGAATGGATGTATTCTAGATAGTACTACAAACTGGACATATGCCAGTCCACACCATAACCAACATCTCCGGCAGAAAGGCGGCCAAACCTTGGTCTCGCTAAACCTGCAATTTAAAATCAGCATACTCCGAAGTTAAAAACAACAGAGCAAGTACACTAATACCACACGAACTGAACTAAGATTGAAAGGTAGTTGTTGTTAACAGATCCATGGAGATAACACCGAATAGCGTATTTTTTGTGCGAGTTTGGTTGATAATTTAAAACGCTACGATGATTTTATTGTTATAATTTTTTTTATTATTATTCAACCCTATTTGGAGGTAATATAATTTTTATTTATTAATTTCCATTGCAAGTATTTAAAAAAAATATATTTCTGTGAGAAGATCAAAAGGGCCGAAAATAAAATATTGTTGTTTTTCAAGTAGAGCTAAAGTTAATTATTCCGCATAATTCCGGTCTGAAACTGCATTTATATCATTCTGCAGAGTGTTCTCATTAAGGTAAACCAAAAACGTCTTGCGCGTTTTTGCGACTGCCATATAATTTTTTTCACTTTTCCAGCATGACTACCCATCTTTCGCGAAAGGAAATTATTAAAACTTGGGAAGAAACTGCCAAGATACATCGCAAAGACTTGGTTTTGGCATTAATAGTGGACAGATATGGTCTTTAAGATATACTTGAAGATTTTAAACAAAAACTAGAGGTAAATATTAATATTTTATGCTTCAAGCTAAGCGAAAAATGGGAGAAAAGTAGAAGACATCGCAACCGCTTTTTAACATCAAATTCAATCTGGCTTGATGAACCATATGTGTTTCCTGAAATCACAGGCATTATACAAACAGCTGGTAGAAAAACAAAAGGGTTTGATGAATGCAGTGACAAATCAAAAAAAAAAAAAAACGAAAGGTACAAAGTCTTGTAGATTCGACCGACCATCAGGAAATAATTAAAGCTAGCGAGATGGTGCTGCGCAAAATGGGAAAACGAGATTCGGCCAAAATCATTAAAGATCTAGCGGAAGCTTCATCCAGTAAAGGTACGGAAGTGAAAAGACTTTTTAAAAGATTTAGCTCTGAGTCTGTATCTTCATTAGCTCTTTCTTCTGATGAAGCATTATCATTAATGATTGACTCTAATTTGTCGAAACATCAATATGATGTTATACGGTAAAAATCAATGCAAAATGCAAAGATTTTCCCTCCTATACTAGCGATCAAAAAGCGAAAAAACCTAAGTACATGCGAAAAGTCAACTTCAGTCTTTGGTTAATCATACCATAGAAAGGCTTTGTTTAGCTCAAAAAGAGGTTTTACTCGGTTAAGATGAGCTTAAAACTGGTGAAAATCGTCTTAATATTTTGATAAAACGGAGATGTGATGGGGCTCAGCAAAAGCAATATAAACAGATTCATCGGATGGCCAGATGACAGTTTATTTAGAATTTCAATGTTTCCCATTCAAATGAATTTAAATTCTAACCTAGGAAAAAGGATTGTATGGAAAAATCCAGCTCCTTCTTCTACAAGATATTGCCGTCCAATGAAGTTTGTTTTTGCCAAAGAGTCCACCGAATTTATTTCACAGAAAGTTAATTTAATCGATTAGAAACTTGTCTTCAACACTTAACACGAATAGCGAACAAAATTTTCTTGTTGAGCCTACTTTCATGAGCAAAACGAAGTGAACTAAATAAACCATCTATGGTTTTAAACAGAGTTGTCGACAAAAGATCTTTAACCTTTGGAATGTTTCCACTTCATTCATGGATTCGTTTTAGGGAGTGTATATTGCATAGAGCATATAAGCTTCCTATCATGACCTTCCAAGCTCGAGAAGCGAAAAATAAAGCAAAAGTGGCTGAAGTAAAGAAAAATATTCAATTGAGATTTCGCAATGAGATGGGTTTTCTTGTGAACATGCCAACATAACAAGCAGGTAATACAAATGACGGTAATACTGCTAGGCGGTTCTTCCGAGCAGCAGAAAAAAGCTGCGAAATCACCGAAGTTAATAAGCAATTAATAGAATGCGTTCATATTATTTTGGAAACTTTGGGTAGTGGTTACGCTATTAATGAAGATGCATTTGAAAGCTTTATTATTGAAACAAGAAATTTATATCTAAACGAATACCCATGGTATATGTCAAGTAGTGTCCATAAAATTCTTTTTCATGGAAAAGATACTATAAGGTTTTGCATTCTGCCTATAGGACAGCTGTCAGAGAAAGCTCAAGAGGCAAGGAATAAGGACACGAGGAAATTCAGAGGATGTTCATTAGAAAAACATCGGGAGTGGACACAAACACAGATCTTTTCAATCGACTTTTAGTTTCTTCAGGTGCTTTTATTGCCAGTTTGCGTCACACTCCTATAAGAGTTCGAGATGTGATAACGAAAGAAGTACATTCGTTATTATATGTAGATAGCCTTGACGAAGAAGTGTTTAACGATAGTACAAGAATTCTTTTAAACATTCAATCTACATATTACTATTTACAGCCATAAATAATTCTTCAAGGACATAATAAACAAAAAACAAATTCAATCTTGTAAAAAGTCTTTGTTCTTGACAATGGAAACTGATTTGTTAACCTCATTTTTATAAAAATTTCAGCCTTTAAAAAAAAATGTATTTTTTATAACCATTTATGTATCTATTTGAACTCATTAAGTAACAAATATATAAGCAAGAAGTCGATTTAACACGATTTTATAATTTTGTCCAGCTAGATTTGCGATTCACCATACTGTGCGCCGATTTGAAATTTTCCAATATTATAATAAATACCGTTAATATTCTCGGTAAGTCACCAATACATTATATATGGCCATATCCACTTCGTGGGGGTATGTTTGGCAAAAAAAAAACATTTTCATGGTGGTGCCCTCCCAAATGCGACATACCACACCCTGTTTACTTCAATACTGAATAATTTATACACTTATAGCACGAAGGTGAAAGGACGTACTTCTGATCCAATCAGGATCCTTTAAGAGTGTCTTAAATAAAAAGAAAAAGAATACTTATCCTACCCTACCAGGAAAAAAAAATTGGTTTCGAAAAACCGACAGTATCGGATTTGAGCGTTGGAAGTTAGGTCCCTCAACAGACCGCATACAAATACAAATATAAAGCGCGACATGTCCATGGGACTCAGGGTCTAGTTTCTCACAACCATTAGTATTGTGCAAGTTATATTCTTTACACGAATGGAAGGGGCCGTCTGCTTAATGTCATATCCACAGGCCTATTTTTTATTTGAAAAGGTTTTAGATGACGCTCACTAAAAGTCGGGCCGTGAAAGAACTTTTAACTATTGTCTGGGGATCGAACCTCGAATCCCTTGTTTCGTGGTCTAACCGGCCGCCGAATAATTAACGAAGGCCCTTTTTGCAGGTCGTGTAAAAGGAGCATGAAAAACTGCGACAGCCGATTGCTACCGATAACAGAAACTGCGCCTGTTTGGATGCGGACTAGTTATTTTAGATAAAATTAGGCAAGAAGTCTTAAGTTTCAGTTTTCTCACACATTCCATCAGAGGGATGTACTTATGTATGTATTAGTACTCCTTGAAAAATATTATCGAATTATAGGGCCTTTGCAAAAAGATACAAGTTAACTTTTCTGAATAAATAAAGTCTGAGTGAACCTTTGTTCACTCCGTTGGGTGTATGATGCACATTTGTATTCGTATTGGCGTCATCCACTCACATAATAGTTATCTAACTTACGGCTTGCACAAGAACTAACACCAAATATAAAATCCATGCCAAAATAATGTACAAATGGTAACTGCTAAAGACTTAGAACGGAGCCCAACTATAGTATCTATCTGCTGATTGAGTGAATGAACTGGTCTGCCGAATGTACAACAGCGAAGCTGTATCTACAACAAGCAACGGAGCATACGAGTAAGTTTACACGTTACCTGTCATTATATTTGGCACTTTATTGAATTTATGTTCTATTTAGCATTACTTTATTGTTATAGCCTGGTATAGGTACTACACTCTCAATACAGCGCTTTCTGCATTGTAACTGGAAGAAACCTGGCAGGGCACAAGAATGGCACACGGCGCGATATTGCCGATTCCTTGGTGTCTCACTCGACAGTTATGCTATACTTAATATTTACGGGCTCTTTTCAGCTTTCGAAATGGTGCTCTCAGCCGCACGAGCACTGCCGATTAAGATTGAAAATCATGAGGATGGCGACAATGTCATCATTGTAGTATGCGGCGAACAATAGATAATTGAGAGGAAAATTTTTGAAGAACAATGGCGAAACGGCATCCATGTTATTTATTGCTCGTTGTCGGGAAATGTTATTATGACGCTATTAAGGGCGCACAGGATGCGCATGAAAGGCTGCGAATAATTGGCACTCGAGAGACTTGCACTTTTTGGTTTTTGCTGATAGAGTTATAAACTATTTACACGACGGAGCACAGTAAACAAAGGCACTGATCAAGGATCAACAATCGACCCATAAATCACCGACATAAAAAGTAAATCATTCGCTGTGCAATTGGAATGGTTACAATGCAATTAAATGCACCCAAACATTCCATGTTAGTGCCGTTAAAATGTTTAATAAAATACCAGAATGCCAAAGAAAACCGCGAGATGAATGCAGTCCTGCCTCCATAAATCTATTTATGGTGGTAATTAGCGATTTAAAGTCATTTCGATTCCAAGTGGTTAATTAATGCCCAGTATCTGGTCGCAATGTGTACTCCAGTAAGTAGGTATTAATTGCGCGAATGATTAACCGTGTTTAGATCAGATGTTGCAGCTATTGTTCTTACCAAAAAAGGCAGCTAAACGTGACAATTCCCAGTCGGTATTATTCTGCACTCTATTAGGCCATTGGCGGTGCGAAGGGAGTAGGTCCTATGTCAGCAGTGTGGTTGGGTACTTCTCTTCCTTTCTGCTTTCGATGCCCGGGTATAAATGATTTTAACACCATTATCTTCTTATTGGATGGATAGTTGAAATTTGGCAGGCAATCGTGGCTGGCGTTGTGCTGCTGTTTGTGTACCTGACAGCATTTCCAATTGCGATGTTTTGTTAGACCGAATATGGTGAAAACGGCTGTCGTGTTTAATTCCGATGTTATGTCGGATAGAAACATAGTTTTTGTTAAGTACTTCAGTTGAAGAGGTAAATATCTGCAAGAGCATAGATGAATAGCACGTCAATTGAAGATATATACATATATGTACATGTATGTACATATGTACGTATATGTTTTAATTGATTACGCTGCGATTTGAGTTCGGATCTAATTAAGATTTCTATGTTGCATGTTGTACTTGTTTGTAGATGACTTCTAAAGAGTTACAAGTGTAGTTATTCAGACTACATGCATATGTATAAGTCTTGGTAAATGAAAAATTAAGTGCATAAAACATTTATTCAAACTATTGGCGGTCAGACCGGAAACATGCTAGGAGCAGTGTACTGCTTTGTCTAAAGCCTTCCACCGAATACGACATATGTACTAGAGTAGTCGTTATCCTTAAAACATTTTTTTTATTATTTCCACCTATGTACCTAGGTACATTTATGTACATACATATGTATACAAGCCAAGTATTGATTTCTTGAAAAATTTCGACCACAATACTTTAATCAAACTTGAACTACTATGACGAAGACGTTCAAAGAAATGGATCTGCCAATTTGTACGTACGTTTAACTGCTCTCTAAATGACTAGAAGCATTTGCTTTATTAATTCTGTTTGTCTGTCTGTCTGTGACTACGACTGCAGGTCTAAATGGCTGGACGGATTTGCTATTTCTTCACCGATTGGGCTTAATATATATAAATATGAGATCCCGTTCATCAGGCATACACTCATCTGACCAAATTTTAGAAATGAGTTAGTATATGCTCTCTACCAGGTCATTTCCAGCTGCTTTGAATAGCTCAGTTGGTAAACCCTAACCTGACAGTCCTGCAGCCTTGTTGAACTTAAGTTTGGATATTGTTTTATTTTTCTTTTTTCGGAGAAGCCGATGTCTGCATTGTAGCAGTCTAGGACCTCTGCTAGTTGTTCGGCTGCACGCGGCCTGTTAAGGGTCCGAACATTCCACGTTCAGATCCGAAGGTCGTTGTCCTTGTTTTGTTTGCTGGGGTCGACAACAGTGTGATCATCCTTATCCGAGGCTTGTTGTTCCTTCGTAACTATGTTTTTTTACGTGGTAGGGAAGATACCCCGACACAACCCCCAACCTGGAGGGCAGATTCCCTTTCTATACCCCTAGGACAAGGGGCCGGATTTTCCGGAGTCAGTAACCCGCTTCGGGGATACGAGCGCTGCAGTTGGTAAGGGTTCATATGCGACTATCTCTTTAGCAACACCCTGACTCAGTATTGGAGACCCCTATAGTCCTGGGATTCAAATATGTCGAAGCAGCTCATATAGGGATAGCACTAATACTTCGACTTAACTGGAACTGGTAGACGCTACCATTGATTCCATCTAGGGAATGCGTTCGCCGCTGCATTCCATGCATTTGATCGCCAAAAGTCAGTTGAAGCTCTTCGATTTGAAGGATTGAAATTGTTTTTTTTTTTTTTGTAAAACTGATCAGTAAACTAAAATTTGGAGTTTTTGTTTCTCTTTGGTAATTGTTTTATATTAAGTAAAAATTAAAAAATATGTATTACTTAATCTTACTATAAGGAGAAAAAATGCTGTGGAGGAAAGGCAGAAAGTAGTCTTTGAGTATCAAAAGCTTAGTGCTGTCGGAAGACCCTTCCAAATTAGCTCTAAAGGAGTCAAAAAAAATTATAATTAAAAGCAAGTAAGCTGCTACATTAGCCGACAAACCTCAATCTGCACGTCCCAGACTAACGTCAATTACAGATAACCGACTTATGGTGCAACTCTGCAAGCGGAATTCAAAGTTAATTGTTCGTGAAATAAAAGAACAACTTAAGGAAACAGGAACAATGGCTGCTCAAACCACTATAAGAAGACTACTTCATGATGCCAAGCTAACAGACCATGTTGCAAGGAGGAAACCATTGCTAACCAAAGTTCACAAAAAGCGACGCCTAAGGTTTGCCAAAAAATGAAAAATGGAATTTTGGAAAAAAGTAATTTTTTCTAAGTTTGAGATATTTAGAAACCGTCGAAGGCAAACTTTTTGGCGTTCTAAAGACGACAACCCCAACAGTGAACGATATATCCACCCCACAATAAAACATGGTGGTGGAGCAGTTATGGTGTGGTAGTGTTTTTCTTGGTTTGATGTGGGAAACTTATGTACATGTTATTGGTGGCAGAATGAATGCTGTCATGTACTGTGACAACCTGGAAAGCAACTTGGGAGATTCTGCTGCTTCAATGGGATTGTGTGCCAAAACAACAAAGGATTATTTTAGCGCAAAATGTTTATATTATTGATAGCAATAAAAATTAATCAAAAAATTGAACTATTTTCCACCTTTACCAGCCATTTTGTGTCTTGTATGGTGATTTCAACTGACTTTTGGAGAGCATTGTACATAGTTTGTAACATAGAGAAATAATCGAGATAGACCATATAAAGTATATATACGACATATATTTCCGATCAGTATCAATAACGGAAACGATTGAGCCATGTCTGTCCGTTGTTAAGATCAAATATTTAGATATTCAGATTCTCTACAATTCACTTTTTTGCGGGCGTTTTCATTAAAAAAACTCGCAAATAAGTCAAGCATATATCAAGCAATTTTGAAGATTGTCGGAATTTTCAAAAAGAAAATTCAATATTGCTTAGCTTTGCACATTCATTGGGATCCTTTTGATCTGTGGCTACAACTACTACATAACTCTACGTAATATGTAGAGCAATGAAGAAGATTTGCGAACAAATCTAGTATGCAATAGCATGTGAAATATTTAATTCAAATAGGTAAGTAAGTCTGTAATGAAAAAATCTCCCAAAACAAAAATTTCCCTTCAGACGCGGTGAGAAAACATTTATGTATGTGAAGAACATAAATTAACTATACCTAGATAGTCATCTTTCTATCTAATATTGTTAATTTATGGTGAAGAATATAACAAGCACAACGCGAATGATTGTTAGAAGTGCTTTGACTCAAAGGAAACTCCAAATCCCGATAAAATGTAGAAATTAACTTTTATCCAAAACAAAACTGGTCATATGTACATGATGAAAGTATGACAGGTTAATTTGAAAGGAATGGCTATAAACAATGTGTTAGATGAAAACTGTTAAGTTTTTGATATAAGGTGTTTTTGGTATCTGTGTACTTTGATAAACATTGAGAAAGGAAAAAATCCTCGTTCGGTTTCAGAATATCAAAATAATTTTGGAAAATGTGAAAGACATTCATTATCTAGCGGAGTAGGAGTATTTAAAATCATGAGGGTACAATAGTACTGGTACCATTCTCCTGAACTACATTCGGAATAATTGTCCACACAAATGGAAGGATCCTACTGTTTAATGCCATTTTAAGAAGAAAAATACAATTTTTTGGTGCGACAGATCCATGGGACCCAGTGCCTAGGCTTCTCACAACCACTCGTGCTGTGCGTGTTATATTCTTCACACGACACGGAAGAGGCCTACTGTTTAATACCGGATCCGAACGGCAGTTTGCTTTTAATAAGATTTTTCATGACAGTTTTACTCTCGGATGTTTGTCAGACGCTCGTGAGAGGTGGGGCCGTGAAAGAAGTTTTAGGTGTTTTTTGGGGATTGAACCTGGAACCCCTCGCTCCATAGTCCAACGCACTAACCACTTGAGCCACGGCGCCACTTTTTCTCGGATGTGAGTCAAACGGTCGCGAGAGGTGGAGATGTGAAAGAAATTATAGGTGTTTTTTGCGGATTAACCCTGATTTGTTAGTTCATAAGAGGTCGAGTAATAAGGTAATGTTGTAGAGATGTCTATCGGTGTTCTGAGACACTGATTTTTGAGCATATTGGTTGCTCGTTAACTACATTATTCCCTCTAATTTTTCATGTTGTAATATTCGACCTTTGATAAATAAAAAGTTATATTTTTTCTAGAATTTTAGAATTTTCTGCATCTTTTAAATGTTTTTTTTTTCGATAGGTATTAATGTCAAAATTTCCGATTAATTCGGATTCTGTGATGCCATTTTCTACGAATTTCGAAATTTCTATTACGACGGATTCTGTGAGAGTACTTTCGGAATTCGTTTCAACATTTTTGTTACGACGGATTCTGTGATAGGGTTGTTGTTGTACACCCTCTTTGCCCAGCTCTATCCCACAAAAGAAAACTTCACATAGGAGCTTTCTAGTATAACGATTCGTACAAATCTGTGCATTAGATGAATAAAATTATTTATGAAAACAGCTAACTAATATGGGTCGCGGATTGCACTGCTCCACAACAGAATGAAATTTGATCTAAAGCTCACGCAGGAAGAAAATAGCATTGGGAAGTGACCGCGCTCATTGGCAGATCAAAAACGTTTGTTTTTAATGCCTTACAGCTCCTTAAATCATACTTACCACTTACAGACAGGTCGACCACAAAAAACATCGCTGAAAGATAACGCCCACATCACATGCCTCATCAAAACAGACCCGTTAAAATCAGCTGCAGAGATTAGACGTAAACAGGACTTGCCAGTCTGCTCTAGAACAGTGCGAAGGAGACTGGAAGAACAGCGTCTCTTCGGAAGAACTCCCAGGTAAGTGCAGCTTCTTACCAAAAGGCACCAAAAGAGTCGCATCCAATTCACCAAAGAACACCTGGAATGGATAGGCCCAGAAAACGAAAAAAGTGGCGAAACATTCTTTGGTCCGATGAAACAAAGATAAATTTGGCAAGATATGGGTCAGAGGTCCAGAAAATGCACCTTACTAGCCCCAGTACAGCAACAAAAGCGTCATGCATGGAGGCGGAAGTATTATGGTTTGGGAAAGGTTTTCGTGGTATGGTCCAAAATTTTGAATAAAGGACCCGAAGCATACGGTGGGCAAAGTAAAAAGGTGGCTAGAAGAGCACAATTTCGATGCGTATGGTTTACCTCTTCCATTTTCCAGATCTCAATCCCCTGGAAATTTTATGGGCACTTAAAATAGCCTCTTGGTGCCGAAACACCAAAAAATAAAGAAGAGTTGTGGAGCAGAATTCAAACAGCTTGGTACGCCATACCAACGAGCACTTGCCGCACTCTAGTCGAGTCCTTTCTAAAAAGAGTCTATGGAGTGATAAAAAATAAAGGGTGCTCCACGAAGTATTAAGTTTATTTAAAGAAAACAACAAATTAATATAGAATTCCTAACATTTTGTATAGTCTTATTGTTTTGTCCCCTTTTATTATTTGTCTTTTGACTAATTTCTTGTTTTTACAAAAAACTTAAATTTTTCTTAATTTTTGTATGAATAATTTTTCATATAAACAATAATAAAATTAAATAAATTGTTTAAAAAATTATTAAATATCTGAGTTTTTCAATCAAATTTAAATCGATATTCGACGGTCCTATTGTTTTGTCCATCACTGTATGTAAATATGCACATATTTGCGACCCCATCCGCGAGTTTTTGAGGTACCATATGATTCTTTATAAAATACAGACAGAAATGCTACAATCCATCTGGTATGACATCCTATTATTCTTCCTTCGTACAAACCATAATAAAATAGGCGTGGCGTGCTATGTTATAACCTCGAACGTATCACCAAGAAATATCACAACACATCAAAATATCACCTAATTCGTGTGAAATGTGAATGTGAAAACACAATGAAAAAGTGGGCATGGCTACATATGATATATATGTACATAAGTGAATTGTAGATAATTTGAATATACATATAATGTTTGGTGTTGATGAACAAAACTGAACTGTTTTCTAATTTACTCAATAATACAAATGTCTTTCCCTTTCCACGCTCAGATTAGATTTTCACCTTAGTTACATGATATTTCACAAACAGCTTCAATGTAATAAGAACTTTTATGGTATGATCTTTCTGTAAGAACGTACATGTTGTACCTATGAGAAAGTAATATGCATATAATCTAGTTGATAAATTAGAATGTGCGTTTTATGTGATGGTTTGAATTTCTGTTTTCAATAGTAATCTTGGAAAATACGCCAGCTACATTGCTACCTATTTAAATAAATAATTTAAATAAGTAGTAAGTAAGGATTTAATTAATATTAGAATCTGATAATTTTAAACAATAAAAGTCACTCGTATTCACATTTAATTGGAATCGTTATGACAATTCCGTAGCAGCAGCGCACCATGACGCAAAGTGATCTGTTTGGTTGTCCACATCAGAAAACTGATTAAAATTTATGGCCAGTCACCGTGTCCTTCCATAGACGTACTTCTCTCATATACATGGTATCACACAAGGAACCACTTATGGCGCCTATACATATTCGTCGGATTCGCAGGCACGGCCAAACCTAGAAATCAAACAAAACCGACAAGATCATTAATTCATCTTCTTACATGTCAGCAGCACTCGCTGCTTTCAATCGTCTGGTGCTGCCACGTATTCTGGACACCATGCGGCAATGTCTAAGAAGTCTTTGATTTGAAAATCGAAGTCGAAAGAAATCAAAAAATCTAAGCGATACATAGGACACGTAACAGGCAGACAAATCGGAGAATTAATTTGACATATTTTTGACGACTAATTAAATAATTAAATGAGCTACATAAATACATCAGCATCAATGTGACGCGTAGAAAATAAAATGAAAATGCCTTAAACGGACATTTGAAATCCTTTGCAGACATGATATACATACATATGATGTATGAATACCTACTAGACGAGTTCCACTTGAGAGTAGAATAGACTGCAACTTGTATTGCAACAAATTACTTACTTTATGGGGAAAAAAATAACAGGATGACAGGTGATGGGTTCGCAAACGTGAAGTCTTTGATAATAATCCATTTTGCCTTAAAGTTATTGGAAGCCCCATCTACTTTATCTGCATATGTACCTATGTCAACGATTCCACCAGACAGAAATCTTACAATTGCGTTTAGCGCTGTCTTAAGTCATTTGGCTTTCTGACAGTCTGAGTATTCTCCTAAATGGCTAGACAGATTTGCATCAAACTGTGTGGGGTCAGGTCTCGAAGCGAAATAGAAATTTTCATTCTAGCCTTAAAATTAAGTGTACTTTACTTAACATATTGCGTCCCAAGTCATTCAAATTTTGTATGAAAAAATTATGTATTCCAAATTTTTAAAAACTAAACGTGAAAATTGTATGATGTTTTTGAAAGCCGTGGGCGAACTACATACACTTATCATTCTTAAAGTTCTAGATATTAATCTATTAACCCAACTCAAAATTTAAGGATCAAGTAAGATGACGCACAAACGAACGGACAAACATGGCTTAATTAACTCGTCTATTGATACTGATCACAAATCCATATAAAGGGTGGGCCATCTGTTGGTTTCTGAATTTTTTTTTCTGGTTTTTGAATCATATGATATTTTGACACTGGCAGCTCTTATGCGCTCAAAAAATTGACAGAAAGTCAGTACGAAATAAATCGATTTGCGCTTGAACAACTTTGGGAAATATTGCAAACTTACTTCCAAAGTGGATGCTGTGTTGTCGAAACAGTGCGAATTTTGAAAAGAAATTTTGGTCGAAATAATGCACCAACTGCAGCTGGTGTAGGCAAGTTTGTGATAAAAATTCTTGAGAATAGTTTGCTGATTGATAACCAAACATATTCCCGTCTTTGTCCTTCGCACTCAACGGAGAAAGTTGCCCCTTTTTTTTTGATTTTATAGAAGATAAAGGAAGAAACGTTACAGTCCATGGAGAACGCTACGGAGACATGATAACCGATTTTTTATTTTTATATAGTATATGATTTTTTTATTTTAAAGATTTAGACTTGGGCGAGCTATGGTTCCAGCAAGATGGGGCTACGTGTTACATAAGCCGTCCAACAATCAACTTATTGCACAAAAAGTTCTATAACCATGTAATCAGTCGTTTTGGAGATGTTGCTTGGTCGGCACGGAGCTGTAGTAGTAGAATCGCAGTCGATGTTTGGATATGGAAAAATCACCTCTACAGACTATATAACTATCATCAAGAAAGGAGATCCTCTAAACTGCGCCAACTATAGAGGAATAAGTCTTGACAACGTCGGTTACAAGATTTTATCTGCTATTCTGTGTGAACGCTTAAAACAGTTGGTTAGCAATCTGATTGGTCCATATCAGAATGGTTTTAGGTCAAGGAAATCCACCATCGACTAAATCGAAAGAACCCAGGAGTTGCAAATTGATACTCACCACCTTTTTATCGATTTTGAGACAGCTGAGATCAAACGAGATTAACTCTTGCCAATCGCTACTTCTTTGGGTAACCGAAACCCTATATAAGAACCTGATCATCCCAGTCCTGCTCTACGGCTCAGAAACATGGACTATGTCAAGAATAGATGAAGCCGCTCTCGATTGTTATGAGAGAAAAATAGTTCGGGACCTCAACCAACTTCGTGTGTGAAACTAGAGGCAGCTGACTGAAGATGAACTGGCTGGAGAGGTTTGTTGGTTGCAGCCCAGGTCCACCCCAGACTCTAGCGCTACCTAAGTAAGTAAGTAAGTTGAGAAAGATTTTGAATCTGGACTTTTACACCTTCCGAGGGGATTGCCAGCTAAAATGTTTTTAATACATTTATGAAAGGCTTTTTGCAGCGATAGCAATAGTGCAGAAGCTGCGTTTATTAATGTTTTCAGAATTTGCTGCGGTAAATGTACAGTATTTTTTTTTATTATTATTAACTTACTTTACTTCGATTAATCATTCACAGCTATCTTGTCTCTCAAATTCGTATATTTTATTTGTCTATAAAGCCATCCGAACCAGTCTTGCAATTGCGACACATCGCCCAATCGCACTTTTATGTCGGTACCGTTCATTGATTTATAATCGCAACAGCGTAGAAGACTATTTATCAAAGTTTAAGGCCCAATCTTTAAAAATGGCTCCCAATTTAAATTGTTCGTATTCTTTATTTAAACCCAAACAAATATCTCACCCGCATGTGCCCCAGTTTAATAAATGTGTAAGATATATGATACAATAAATCTGTACACATGAAGTTCCAAAGGAATTATTTACTCCTCGCAGCTACTAACTTACATTATGTTGTACTCACTGGCTGGATATGTTCGCTACGTGTACAAGTGTGCATGCGGTTCATAAAGACATAATAATTTGGGCGGAAGCATGAAATCGTTCTTTAAACGACTTCATGATATCATGCATCTAATCGTAGATTTTTAAAGACCTCAGATTTCTCGGCTCCCAAGTGCTATTAAGTTTTATACCATGTTTTACTGGGCTCCTCTATCCCCACCTTAAGCTCAAGTGTCGCTGTTAAACGGTTTGATCTAAGGTTACTTGAAGCCTATTGATTGGTAATAAAATCATCAAATGAAGCAAAAGCCATAAGCCGATTATATGAAAATGCGTATCCCGAGGCCTATGTATTTTCACATGAGTATTTTCTTTATTGGAGTCATCAAGTCTATTTTTACAGCATGAGCTGGGCAGGGTTTTATTTGATCATGGAATAACACTACACAATTAAATTACATACTGTATAATTAACAGTTCAATGCAGCTTTAATAATCATTAATGTTGGTTATTTAAAAACATATATTTACACATACATACATATATATGTATGTACATCGTAGAGCGTTTAGATTTATTCCATCTATGTTAATGCATTGCAGCACATCCTACTGCATAGGCAGTTAACTACAAAAGTGGGAACGTGCAGTCTAAATGACGATTAGAATGGTTTTAGAAACAATTTTTGATAACTCTCCTGTATCAATCAAGCTAAAGTTCTGGTAATTGCAATCATTTTAGCAAGTATTTTCTAAATGTAAGAACAACTCAATGAGGTCCCAACACCAGAAATATTATTGAAGAAGCCTTTGAAGCCAAAAAACTTAGAAAGTCAATTGAAGAACGGCGAATCGCTTTCAAAAGCTTTTAAAATACATTAACGCGTGCTCACTTCGAAATCAGTAGTCTTAAATAGTTCAACTCGTTCACCACCAGGGCAAGCTTCTTTGTTGATATTAAACCTGGTAATTTGGGTAGGTGGCCATAGTCGGTGTGTACATTGACGCAATACTGTGCTTGACAATATCCAGAGCTGATGTGACGTCTTTCGCTGCTCTAATTGTAGTTACCATCTATTTTGGTGTTATTTATATTATGGCCTACATTACTAGTAGTTTAGATTTTCGGTTTGTAATCGACACATATTAGGATTTATGGCTAGCATAAGTGTGACGAGACTCTAGAAAATCTTCTACGTCTCGTGTATTTTGAATAGCTCGTATTTCGTTCACTCTTATATGCCAACACATACGTAAGTTAAACTCGATTTACACCATAATCTAATATAGATGTTCAATACCATTGTTAATACCACAGTTTAAGACATTGATAAAAGGGAACTTTCCAAACACTGTGTAGTATCCTTCCCTCGATTCTTCTCAACCAATTGTTGAGAGTGCCGGTGCCGGTGATATGGCAAAAATAACAAAAGGTAAGTTCATGCATATCACTGCTGTTGATACGTTATTACATCCATTGTAATCGCCTGCACAAAGAAAAAGAAGAATATGAATTTACTGTCTCTAAAAGTTTTTACAAGTTTAATAGGAACCACACCAACATACGCTGTGACGAAGATTCTGGGAATAAATTTATTATATGTGCTGTTATCGGATTATGGAGACTCAAAGCTCATCCTGACCTGAATCTGATCTACTACTAAATACATCGGTGGATTCTGGGGACTCAAAGCTCATTCTGAGCTGAATCTGATCTACTACTAAATACATCGGCGGTTAGCTGTGGACCATAGAGCTAGAAATTCTCAATAGGTTAGGGAAGGCATGGTATCGTCAAATGCAAATACCACCTGAAGAAGATGTATCTTCTGGAAGATACCACCTCCAGACTATTCATAGGAGACGTGAAAACAGCTGGAAATAAATATGTATGTAAGTATCCGGTCCGGATTTGCAGAGAAGGATCCTGAGCTATTACTGGTTTTAAAACTAGAAACTATGTCAGACATTGTTTCAGTTCAGAGCGGATTTCAGAAAAACCACAGTGTAAAAGAGACCAAAGGTATCCAATAAAGTATTCACGTTAAACGTAGCGGAACACACACAACGGTACCTAATGTCAGCCATACATACCTGATTCAATATGACTAAGGCTGTATAGATAGCTACAACAAATATGCAGTTATATCCTATTAATCTTGAGTTGTTTTATACCTTTTTTTTGCATTCATATGTATATTTAGGCATTCATAAAAACAGCACGACTATCATGTGTAACACGTTACGTCCTAGAGCCATCAATGTTATCTATTCGAAGCAAACATTGACATTCTCGCGTTCTTCAAATTGCGGTGTCAACGCGATCCATCTCGAAAGTCATGTCATCAGCTCTGGTTGACTTATGATGGAACGACTTTTTGCACCTAAAACTGATTATTGAACACTTCACCTCACTACGCTCCTGTAAAACAATATAAATCACTCTGCCACAGGCAATTAAAAGCCGATGCCGCCGCCGCCAGCAAACCACTACAGTGGCAATAGAACAATGCTGTAATAACTTCATTAGCCTTGCAGTGCCCCTTGTGTACACTGTCGGGAATTCACAGTGATCTAATGCCATGGCAATGAAGGAGAAAATAAATGACAACACGCACAGATGTTCTGCCATATAACTTTAATTACACACATCGGATGGTGCGCAACGGCGGCGACGAACATATGCGTGCACACATGCAGTTCCACCGGCACTTGTAGCCCACAAATAGCAATCACCCGAAGGACTTTAGACAGCTTCATTGGATACAAAGTCTGGCAATTAGCCATCCCAACAAGGCAGAAGTGGAACCACTTGTGACAGTATGCTGTTGATCACCAGCTATCATGTGTCTATCACGTCGGACGTCTCAAGTGACAGTGGCTGGCCAAACTGACAGCAAACCACTGACGATCCCTAATGATGGACAATCATAACCCAAACGTGTTAATGTCCACGGAGATGATTGAAATGACGTTAAGGACTAATTCTACTTTGGAGTCTTAAGCATTTGACATCGCAAATCTACTTTTTTGTTACAAAATGCGTCCCTATCGAGTTAGCGAGCGTTCCTTCAGGAACGAAAGATAATTGATGATCGCTTCCACTTTACTCATCTGCCACCATACGCATCACTTGGTGCAGCCGATTCGAGAAGAATTGATTATTATTGATGGGACTGCGATTAAAAGTGTCAATTCCATTACGTATGCATGCCGTGTGTTGATTTCTCTACGTCTCATTCATCAGAGCGCAAATGCAGTACCTGTTCCATGACAACGGAAAACATTTCTAAATATCCCCATCATCTACGACAGAACTGTCAATTAAATAGTTTACCTGTAACGGGGAGGGAGTTTTGCTCGATGTAAGCAAAGCCGGTCATCCGGTTGCCATCGATGGCACAGATGCTCATGATGAGTGGTCATATAACTATGAACGGAAGAAAATTACTTAATTATAGGAGAAATGATGGTCAATTGATGTCTGAATTAAAGGCACCGCCACGTTGAATGTCTTAAAATCGTACAAATCGTTGTTGAAGTTGAAATTGATGTGATGGTAGATTTTCTATGTTATGGAATTCGTTAATGTTGCATAAATATAGATATTATCCTAAATAATTAATAAGGGATAGTAGAGTGATAGAACATCAACAAATAGTAACAATTATGAAAGGTGATCGTATTTTATGATGCAGATTAGAAGTTATAGGTATCTGAATAGCTCAAAATAGTGTTTAGGCCAGTAGCACAATAACTAACATACATACATATGTGAGTATTTATTTAGATATGTATTTGAACCCTTATACGAGAAGTCAAACAATATCAAAAATTACGAGCTGTCTGCAACCTTTGTAACAGGGGTAATCATGGTTGGCTGGTTTGGGAGGGTGAGGTCGTCGACTCTGTAGTAGAGAGAGGTAAATGGGTAATTTTGATTTGGGGATGGGTACTTGTGTGGGGTTCACTGTACCGAGAAACATCCTGTACTTCTGAAAAACTCCAGGATCTTTCCGAAACTGTAATGTCAAAGATAACTTAGCCCGTTCAGGACGCGTCTTCCTAGGTGTTTGCATCTTAGCGCCCATAATGCGGAGTATTCGCAGAAGTAGTACTCGCGGCTTTCTTCCTCTTCCTCGCATCCCAGGCAGATGCTTGATTTCACCAGTCCCAGTTTGTATGCGTGCTTGTTTAGGTTGATGTGTCCGGTGTATAGACCGACCATCCATCTTAATTGTCTCCTGCCTAGATCGAGCGCCCTGTTGGCCTGAAGGCGGCAGGGGCGCTTAGTCATGGCTTTGGCAGCTTTGGAGGTTTACAGTCCTTTGCACAAGTTTTCGTGGTGTTTTGCAAACGAACTGCTGTATGCGGTGTTAATAATCTTTAAGGCTACTCCTAAGGTTGTAACCGTAAGTGTATCTATGTTTACCGCTCCCTTCCTCGCCAGTTCATCTTCGCTTCGTTTCCTATATTGCAATGAGTAGGTCCCAAATCAGGTTGACCTGGGAGGAGGTTGCCAAGATATTATGTTTTTCCTTGCACTCCTTCACCAATTTCGAGTTAATTCTTAGATTTACTAGTGCCTTTAGGGCTGCCTGACTGTCCGAGCAGAAGTTGCTTTCTTTCAGTATAACAAAAAATCTTTGCGTGCAAGACAATCACAAATTGTTACAGATGGACTGCGTGATTCAGACGTTGTGTTCGGCAGTAAAACCCCGCCCCGATTCTATATCGATGTGTGATGCATCCGTGTACACTTCAAATCCATCCCCGTTTGGAACGGCGGTACCCTGCCGCCATTCTTCGCGTTTCGGTAATCGAACTGTGTACCTTGTATTGAAATGGTATTCCTTACTTAAAAGGTCGCTCGGTTGCTTTACGAGTCCACAGACCGCCTGTATTTCCGTTCAGACAGCCTTGTACCCCATTACGGTCCGTTCAGTAAAATGTCCTGGAGTCTTGAGTCTAACAGCAACGAATCCGGCTCTTTTCACCTCTAGTCCTATAGGGACTAAGTTCAAGATTGTCTTCATGGCAGCTGTGGTGGTACTGCATTAAGATTCGGTAATTCCTAGGCAAGCCATACGTTGGATTTTCAATAGTAATGAAAGGGCGTATTTCTTTTCTACTATCGGCCATACAAACCCTACAAACACTCCATAGAGTAAAATTGGCCTGACGATGCAATCGTAAATCCAATATACTTGCTTCGGTTTCAAACCCCACGTCTTACCAAAAGCCCTACGGCATATCCAGTACGCTCTTATGCCCTTCCCACGCCCAGATCATCAGACTTATGTAAATTAGACTGAAGAGCAAATAATGATATAGTTTTTATACAACATTACCGTTGTAATGCCATGACTAAACTTATTATGTCACCATTAAACTTCTTCTTATCTGCATATGTTCATACATATGTATGTAATGTACTAATTTGTATGCTCGTTTGGTAGTAGGTATAGCTAACCTTTTTTTTAACTAAATAACTGTGAAGTGTAAAGTATTCCCGTCTAAACCTGCGTACAAAAGGACAGACAGGCACAGAAATTATGTATATTGCGATAGGTAATAGATATTTTTGCTGTATGTCGCGACGTGCAGGTCAATTTCCATATTTTAAATTCAAGAATTATACATTGGACAGCATAAATTGCATTACATAGTTGCAAAGAAACGTCTTGTATGTAATACCCCACACTAAAGACAAACATACGGTGCCCATTCTCATATGCAGTGCGATTCGATTCCGAAAACCAATAACTCAATAATCCAGTTGATTGTTAACACCGTGCAATAGATACAGATGTCGCGACTTGTGCCCAAACGAGATTTCTTCTGGTACAATTGTGTGGGATTGCAAGTCAATTGCGGTTTGGCGCCTATGAGATTAAGTGCTTCCACATGACATCTTCACCGTAACAATTTATGCCTAGAGAGGTACGTATGTACATATGTAGATATACTTATATGCATGTAGATATGTAAATAATTTTCATTTGTATGTTTGTATGAGGAAGAACAATTTGCAGAAATCTTCAAAAATATATGTTTCCAAACCAAATAAAAATGCAACAGTGAATAAATTTAATTGCTGGGAGGAAAACAAATATCAGATGAGTTATATATGTATATAGTATGATACTTTCGACGGATCGTACACCACTTACATATACACACATATGTAAGTACATTTCATTAAAAATTCGTAACTTTTGTCACTGACAGAAATTTATTTTACATATTTTTCGGGTGCTCTCCCTTTTACGATTTTTTTGTATTAGGGAACTTAAGTGTTCTTATGTCTTTCGGCATGTAACAGTCCGCCTTCCGGCCCGGCAGATTGAAAAGACCGACGAATTTCAAACTCAACACCTCTTCAGCGATTTCAAAGCCTCATATGATAGCATTCATCTTCTTGAGCTCTATAGACGATGGCCGAATTCGATATCCCGGCAAAACCGATCCAGCTGTGCCGCGTGACACTGGAAAACAGGCGATGCAACGTGCAACTCGGAACCAGTTCCATCGAAGTATTCCAAACATGTACCGGATTTCTTCCATCTCGTGCTGGAAGAGATAGTGCGCAGGGAAGGTGTTGACATGGATGTCAACAAACAAAAAAACATCTGTCCACTGCCTAGGACAAAACGGCACTGTTGGAAACAGTAACTTCGAAATGGTTAAGGTACATCGCAGATATTGAACACTTTAGAGAGAAACATTTTTCGTCGTATTCGGTCCCGTATGCGTGGGGGACGAGAGAGCTGTACCAAGATGTGGATATAGTCCAAAAAGCCAAAACTCGTCGACTACACTGGCTCGGACACATCGAGCGAATGGACAATAATGCTCTAGCAAAGATAGTCTTCAAATCACAGCCCCGAGGTTCGAGACGACAAGGAAGACCAAACCTCAGTTTTAAGAATGAAGCTTTCGCGGATGCCAGAGCGCTTGGTCAAGATAACTGGAAGCAGCGTGCCCGGAATCGGAGAAGGTGGAAGTCTCCGGTGTCTCAGGCAGAGACTCTGCACGGGTCGGGATCCCGTTGAGTAACTATGTCATGTTACGGAGCCTCCTTGCATTTTAGATAAATTCGAAATTTCATTAGACCACCGGATGAGATTGTGATTTAACTTTTCTTTAAATTCGTGCCAGAAACTTTTGGGGGCTGTACAGATTTCGCTTTCTTCTATATTTATAAGAAGTTTAGAGGGCCTTTGTATTCTGTTCACTATTATTGTGAATAAAGTGGCTTTTTGTGTGCAGTGGAGTATTTCGGATACACATAAGAAGTAACAAAATGAATTAGAGCAGGGAACTGTTCTTTCCAGTCGTCTTACTTATGAATACATATTGTATTTACTTATTTTACTAATTTAAAATAAAATTTTGAATTCATCTTAAGTACCCTATACCTCAAGGTATAGAGAAATAATGGTAGTATATTGCGCATGTCGCACTCTTTCTCCTTCTCGCATTGACTTGTCAAACTACGTCATGTGGAGCACAAAATAGGAAGCCAGCGGTTTTTTTTTCCAAAAAAATCTGTTTTGAAACTTTTTGCTCGTATCAACAATTAAGTTTGAAAATGGTTAATTGTGCTGTTTTCAATTGTTTTAATAAAAATGTTTCAGGAAAGCCAAGCAACTGGCAGCTGGCTTCAAGCCCGGAACGCAGGCTCTTCGAAACAGTGAAGGAAACCTAGTCACCGAAGCACAGGAATTAGTAGATGTATTTAAGCAGCATTTCCAGCAGCTACTTAATGGGCAGGTAGAGAGAGTGATAGGGCAAGAAGAGAACCCGCATCCAGTCAATGAAGAATCCATCCCCCCTCCTAGTTTTGAAGAGGTCGGCTCAGCTATCAAAAAGCTGAAGAACAACAAGGCCGCCGGCTCTGATGGTCTACCAGCAGAGCTTTTCAAACATGGTGGTGATGCTTTGGTAGGGTGCATGCACCAAGTCATCAACCAAGTATGGGTGGATGAAGTCATGCCCGATGACTGGACTATCAGCTCTATATGCCCCATCTTCAAGAAAGGCGAATTTCAAGTCGAGACTCACCATCTCATCATCGACTTTAAAGCCGCATATGATAGCATTCATCATCTTGAGCTCTACAAGGCGATGGCCTAATTCGGGATCCCGGCTAAACTGATCCAGCTGTGCCGCGTGACGCTGGAAAACACGCGGTGCAACGTGCAATTCGGAAACAGTTCCTCCGAACTATTCCAAACATGTACCGGATTTCGTCAAGGAGATGCGCTATCATATGACTTCTTCAATCTTGTGCTGGAACAGATAGTGCGCAGGGCAGGTGTAAACACGGAAGGCTCTATCTTCAACAAATCTGTCCAGCTGCTGGGATACGCAGACGACATTGACATCATCGGTCGTTCCCAGCGCGCCGTGTTAGAGGCTTTTACAGCAATTGAAGAACAGGCGAAACGAGTTGGCCTTGAAGTAAATGAGGACAAAACCAAGTACATGTTGTCAACAAACAAAGAAGCATCTGTCCACCGCCTAGGACAGAACGTCACTGTTGGCAACAGTAACTTCGAAGTGGTTAAGGAGTTTACCTACCTCGGAGTAAACATCAACTCCACGAATGACACCTTAGTGGAGATTCGACGAAGACTTACCCTAGGAAACCGTTGCTACTTCGGGTTGTCGAAACAAATGGGGTCAAAACTCCTAACTCGAAAGACGAAATGTTTGCTCTACAAAACTTTGATCCTGCCAGTTCTGCTGTATGGAGCCGAGTGTTGGACGATAAGCAGGAAAGCATAGCAAATACTGAACACTTTCGAAAGAAAAATTCTTCGTCGGATATTCGGTCCCGTATGCGAGGAGAGCGAATGGAGGAGAAGATATAACCGCGAACTCTACGAGCTGTACCAGGATGTGGATGTAGTCCAAAAAGTCAAAACACGTCGACTACACTGGCTCGGCCACATCGAGCGAATGGAAAATAATGCTTCAGCAAAGAGGATCTTCGAATCGCAGCCCCCAGGTTCGAGAAGACAAGGAAGACCGAACCTCCGTTTTAAGGATCAAGCTATCGCGGATGCCAGAGCGCTTGGTCTAGATAACTGGAAGCAGCGTGCCCGGGATCGAAGAGAGTGGAAGGTTGCTGTGTCTCAGGCAGAGACTCTTCACGGGTCGGGAGCCCGTTAAGTAAAAGTAAGTAAGTAAGTTTAATAACAATAGGAACAAAAATTGTGGAAAAGATTGAAAAATTGAAAGAAAAGAAAGTTCAAAGGCTATCCTGCGTCTGTATAACAGGCGCCCTTAGAACTACTCCCACAGCTGCATTAGAAACTTTACTTCATCTTCTTCCTGTTGATATCTTTGGGATGCTGATAGCGGCTAAGCAGCATTGCGGCTTGCAACTGGCTCGTGGAAATATGGCCCACGCAAGCATCCTAAACGGCCACAATACTGTAATTCCGATTACATAATCCCCTATCTGGACTTCAGCGTCAAATATAGAACCAGTATTCCTAGCAGAAGTGCTTGGGAATCGGGAGAAATTTTAAACGAATCTGCGACAGAAATCTACACTGTCGGATCCAAGACAGTGTCTGGCACAGGTGCGGCAATTTACTCCAGTGTTTTGGACATTCGCATTGCCGCTCGACTGCCGGATCACTGCAATGTTTTTCAAGCAGAAGTCTCAACAGCCCGTGAAGCCGCGACCTAGCTTTCGATTCTATATATGTAGATAGTCAAGCTGCGATAAAAGCCTTGGAATCGCCAATAATGCGATCCAAGTTGGTAAAGCAATGCCGCGGATCTCTTAACGAGATCGCTGTCAGGTGCGACGTATCCCTGTGCTGGGTTACAGGCCACAGGGATATTCCAGGCAATGGCAGAGCGGACGAGCTAGGTAAGGAAGGTGCAGACCGGGACCTCCCTAACAATAGGGAGGTACCATCAGCACATATTAAATCGAAAAAATTCCAATTAGATACCGCAGCCAGAAGTATGGCAAACAGTAGGTGGAACAATATCAGCACATGTCTCACTCCTAGGCAGATCTGGCCAGAGCTGTATTGTAGGAAACTAGTAGACTTATTTCCAGCAATAGGATCAATTTTAAAAAGATAGTTGGCGTCCTCACAGGACACTGTATGGTAGGCAGGCATGCTAGAAGACTTGGTGCCTCCTTCAACGTCAAACTGGTTTAAACAACGAACCACACATGTTCGGCATGGGTCTATACCGAAAATGGTTACCCTGCCTTCTGTCACCTCCCTCCCTTTTGGTCTAAGTGCGTCCCTGCAAAGCGGGGACAACCACCCAACCCAACCAACCAACCTAAAATTTGCCGGTTTCCATACGCAGAAAGATACTAACGGAAAATCACGAATCTCTTTTAAAACGCGGGGAAAGGATAGAAAAAAGAAATTTAAGGAAAATTGCAAACGAAATTTTATAAAATATAATATTTGTGAGCCGGTTTTATTATATAAATTTATTCATTTCTTAATTTAAGCAACAAGCAGCAGTTACGGAGTCTTCAAAACTGCACGATAGTGAAAACGATCCATGCATTTTGCTCGACCCTTTAATGGATTGTAATTCTGCTATTAGTCCTGAAAATCCTTCACAAGTAATCACAGAAAGTTGATAATTCCACAGACATGGTTGGCTTTACTTAAATATATCCCAAGTAGGTAATTATACATATATATGTGCATTGCAGCAACTTCACAAATTGCTATGCTTAAGAAAATAAAGTGCACGACTGGGTCGTACGTACTTGCACCTTAATGCTATTAGTTTATAATCGTATAAGCACTGAAATTCAATTTTTTTTTTGTAAAAGTGGGCGTGGCTATATATGATGTTAAGGTAAATTATAGAGATTTTCAAAGCCTATGAATTATGTTTTAACAATTTTTTTCGATTTCTAGTAAAAATTTTGAAAAAGTAAAATTTTTTAAAAGTAGGCGTGGCAGTTCCAAAACTTGGTATATTATAATTTTGTATTTAGCATATCCACCTCAGATATTAATTTTAAGCCCAATCGCTGTAGAAATAGACGAGAAACAGTCAATTTGTAAAATTACCGTTATACGCATTTTTCGCGCAAAACGTGGTATGCCATCTAATAGAAAATTCCCAAACTAACTCACATATGAAATTTTATCAAAATCGTTAGAGCCGTTTTCGAGAAAATCCATTTTTAGTGAAATTGGCCTTAAGTAAACTACCCTTAATTTTGAGGTTAGAATGAAAATTCCAATTTCGCCTCTAGGGATCATCCCACAAACCCCAGATATGAAGTTTGAAGCAAATCCGTCCAGCAGTCGAATATACAGACAGACAGACAGACAGACAGACAGACAGACAGACAGACAGACAGACAGACAGACAGACAGACAGACAGACAGACAGACAGACAGACAGACAGACAGACAGACAGACAGACAGACAGACAGACAGACAGACAAACAGACAGACAGACAGACGGACAGACAGACAGACGGAATTGGCGGACCCACTTTTTTGGACTTCTCCATCATAGTAATGTCAAGTTTGATTAAAATCTCGAGTTCGAAATTTTTCACGAAACCAATACTTGCCCTATAGGTATAAGTGCAAGTAAAAACGAAGAATTGATAAGACAATGCCACTTATTGCGCAAGGAGAATGAGTGCATTAACGAACTTTTTACTGCTGGCCAAATAAGGAAACTTCGAATGGATGGGGAAAGGATTAGATGGGATGTCGAGGACATTTCTCATGCTATTGCATTGCACGCAAATGGTGCTAAAGCGTACAGAATTCTGGTAAAAAAAATTATCCTATCACTGCTGTTTCTACTTTTAAAAAATGGAATGCAGAACTCACGTCATATCGTCATTATGATGGATGAGATGGAAATTAAAAAATCACATGAATATGACCAAAAAAATGATATTCTGCTGGCTCCTGCGAATTATGTACAGGTAATAATGGTGAGAGTGTAGGCGCCGTGGCTCAAGTGGTTGGTGCGTTGGACTACGGAGCAAGGGGTCCCAGGTTCAATCCCCAGACAACACCTAAAATTTCTTTCAAGGCCCCACCTCTCGCAAGCGTCTGACAAACATCCGAGAGTAAAACTGTCATGAAAAAGCTTCTCAAAACAAAAATTGCCGTTCGGATCCGGTATTAAACAGTAGGCCCCTTCCATTCAAGGCCGTAGCCAGACAAATATTTCGGGGGGACAAATATTTTTGAAAAATATCTTTTTATTTTTAAGGGTGGAAGCGATTAAGGAAAATAAAATAATCTTAAATTTCACATTTTATATTTGATCGATGTATGTTGGGAAAAAGATCTTTACTGCAGTCTCCTAAAGCTGTTATGGCGTTCTTTGAACGCTGTGCCTCTGGCTGTTCATGACATTTTGTCTTCCACAGTAGAAACTCAGCCTTCAATGTATCCCAATCAAAAATCTTTCATAAAATTTTAAATTTTCTTCGTTAAATTTTGTTTTGCTTTTGCCAAGTATTGACGGGATCCAAATACATATATAATGATGATAGAACGGTCTTATGGTCCTCAACCTGCGTTTCGAGTTGAGTTATGAAGTCGTCCAAAAGGGGAATCATAACAACTATCCTATAACAGTTTTCAGAATCAGACGCGTTTACATTAACCCTATGCTGCTGCCTCGATACTGTTCGTGGAATTTTCAGGGTTTCAGTTTCATCCACAATACTTAAAAGCCTTGCGTAGTCTCAAAAGGGGGGGGAAAGGGGGGTATTAAACCCCTGTGATCCCCCCCTAGTTACGGCCTTGCTTCCATTCATGTGAAGAATATAACACGGACAACACGAATGGTTGTAAGAAGCTAAGCCCTGGGTTCCATGGACCTGTCGCGCCAAAAATTTGTATTTTGTTTATTTGTAATAATGGTGATAGGACTATTTGAAAACTGGAAGCAACCCGTTTACTATAATTTTGATGACAAATCAACACGGTGGATGATCGAAATGGCTTTTGCTAAACCCCACAAAATTGGTTACCATGTCACAGCTGTTGTTTCGGATGTGGGATTTGGAAAAGGTTACAAGACAAATGCGAATCGGGAGCAACAAGTCTCCACTGCCTTTTCAAAAAGGTATTATTTCAAACATCAGAGCATTGAAGGAGGTCTTTATAACCACCCCAGTAGTTTGCAGTTTAAGTATAGACTTCGCAGTTATATACTGGGTAAAAATGAGAGTATAATCTCAGAACATTCAAATATAGAGGGTGATAATAGCGATCAACGAAAAATGCAGATTGATGAGGCACTAAGTTCTACTGAGCCTTTTAATAGAAATAAAAGCTCAGCAGATGAAATATATGAAATTGAAGAAGATAACAACGAAAAATGTTCTACACAATGTTCTGTGAGGTAGCCACCTAAATGGAGAGATCCAGAAGTACCCATCACAACGTGGGACGCAGAAGGAGGAAACTGGCGAGACCCAGATAAACTCGCCACAACGTGTAGCACCTACCTGCGAGGTGGGACACAGGGGGAGAAAGGGCCTACTAATAACAACACATGCATATACATAAATAATAATGTATAAAATAAATAGTTGGTGGCGTAGGTCCAGATGTAACATTCCTGATTAGCACTGATCGGGCTCTGGCACAAAACCCCATAAGGGCTTGTGTCATCCCTTGCATGGCCTCACTGCTTCAAACATAACCATGGGATCCCTAGGTGACTACGCATCCGAACATTGATAACGACTTTGAGTGGGGATAAGAACATTAATTAACTAATCTTCTTTTTAAACTCCACAGGTGGGCTCCAGACTCTTCTTACCAACACACATCAACGTCCAGGTCACATGAGTATGAAATGTTAAAAGCATGGGTGAAATGGTTCAAGTTATTTACCGTGAAGGTTCGCTAGGGATTTCGATCTGAAAGCTCATAACTCTACTTTACTTAACCTAACCTAACCTTTGAATGACTTATAGAGAATATGAATATTATCTTCATTAATTTGTTCAACTTCCTGTTAAATTTAAATTTGTTAAATTTCTGTTAAAATATTACAAATGTACATATGGGCATATGTATTAAACTAAATATAGGGTTAGCGCATAATAAACTACACCCAACATAAATTCCGTACATACGAGTGCATATGTATGTGTGTTCAAGTACTAAATTGAAACTGATATAAATTTTTGAAAACAAATTTTAAAACGTTTCATCATTTCGTATTTTAGATCAAATGCTCTAATATAAAGATTATTTTTTTACGTTAGAATGCTAAAGGAATTTCTTTACTAAGTTGACCAAATGTGGTGTTGTCTTGTGTTACCGAAGTGCAAAAAAAAAACGAAAAACGCTCAATACAACGTTTACACACTGATGGCAATTAACCCGTCGAAAGATATGAAAAGGATAAAAAATAAAAAAAAATAAGGCCAAGAGCATTTACTGCCGCGAACCGTGTGCACCTGAGTATGGAGCGAAGAAACCTCCCAACCAAGGAACGAAACACTGCGCTCCATAAGATACAAATCGGAATTTGAGTTATGTAAATTTGCATTAAGTACCCTTGAGAAGATGAAATCTACGGGTAATATAATTATGGGTGGGTTTCCCTCTTATCCCTGCGCTTTATTAAAGTGAAGTAGCAAATTTCGCAGTCATGGCGTTCGTGATATCTAAGGTATGTACTTCCCTACTTTTACTCTGCAGCTAGTGGCGACGAACTTGGATTGCTTGGGGATAGATACGCGTATCCAGTTTCAACTCTCTCTGAATTAGATGCGAAAACTTATGTCTGTTGTCATTCTAAGGCGACAATATCAATTTATGAGGCTTGATACTAGATTTATATCTCTACTGATTTAAAGAGTTTGCATTCTTGTTTTGAAGAGGTGTAATGACACTTATTTTATAACATGAGGAAATAATGCCAATAGAACCCATAAGATAGATATAAACCAAAAGTCTTAATTGATAAACTCAAGTTGGTTGTAATTTTCTAACTTAACATATACGGCTAATTTCGCTGCTTTATTACAATGCTTAACCTTTACCTTCCTGAGATCGTCGACTTTAGTACAAGTTTAAGAAAGATTGTTAGATTATCAGATAGTCACATCATATTTTCTTCACTTGCTATTTATTTACATGACAGTGTGGCAGTATGACACCCAATATCGGAAGAATACACTATATATTATACTTTTTTTTTTGTTGTATTAAGACAACCGTGCACACCTCTGCAGAACTCGATACAAGAACAATAGATGTGCTCTTGAAAGGGACATTGAGAATATGCAGTGCAAATTTATTGGGACAGGCAAATTTTTTGCTAAACATTATACATTTTTTTCATGCAGGGTGGCTGATAAATTTTGCTACATTAAAGCTATGTTCAGACGATTGCCAGATCTGACAATATTATCAATGAGCTGTAAATGGGCTGACAATAGCGAACTACCTTACAATACTAAATTGTCAGTTCACACGGATTTTGTCCCAAACGCATTTATCTTTTCAAACAAGCTGTCAAACGAGCGCTTCCTAATTACGATAGCTATGAGAGATTCACGTGAATCGAATGGGTGAAGTGAATCTCATATCCGCCGGGTTCCACGATAGGGGTGATTGTCAGACAAAATTGTAAGTTCACATGATTGTCAGACATTTGGGACAATATTTTCACTGGCATATCTGACAATATGGTTAGATTTGGCAATCGCCTGAACATTGCTTAAGAAACTTAAATAACTTTTTTTTTCTAATTCATATAATTTATTTTTGATTTCATTTAAAAGATAATTCAATTTTATTTAGTTTTTTAATGGTTTATAAAAATTATGGATTTTTAATTGCTTCCACGCTGAGTGACGAATTTTTGTCATCACTGCCTGAAGTGGCAGAAGTGGGAATCGGCTCAATTATCGATCGAATCGATTGTTTTAAATAATTCAAATTCTATGCTTTTCGGGGGGCAACGAAATGTGGTTCCTTGAAATAATTTTGTCCGGAAATTTGCGCTGCAACTCTGCCATAACAGGCCTGTCTATGTGTGAACTTGTCCAATCTTGCTGAAACCACACAGAGTTTAAAGGAATTTTATCTTGGCGTAATTCTGGAAAAGTTCCTTTAACATTTTTAAATAACGGTCTCCAGTGACTGTTGTAGTGCAACCGTTTTCTTCAAAAAAGTATGGTCCGATAATGCAGCTTGATGAAACTGCGCACCACAATATGAATCGAGCTGGGTGCAATTAATCTCATGAACAATTTTGGGATTAGAGTCACTCCAAATTCGACAATTTTGCTTATTAACATTGCCGTTTGGATCGAAATGTGCTTCATCTGACATAAAAATGGAGTTGAGCATGATTTCGTCTTCGTCCACCATTTGAAGGATCCTCTGGCAAAATTCCAAGCGGATCGACAAGTCTGCAGGGTTTAATTTTAACCTTATAAACAAATTCAAATATTTGTGCAGAATTGTCTGCAGAAACCCATTTGAGCAGACATATTCCTTGTCGAAACGCCTGGAGTGACCTGCATGGCAGCAGCTGCACTTCTTTTATTAAATTTGGAATGAACAAATTAGGGATGCACATTTGTTTTTTTTTTTGTTCATCGTGAAACCATACTTCAATAGCTATAATTAGCTTGTTTTTGTGGTACAATCTCGTTTCCTGAGCCTCGCTGTTACAATGGCCCAAAGATTTTCGATCGGATTGAGGTCAGGGGAGTTGCCCGGCCATTAATATATATTTTTCTAGAAAGAATTTTCATTTTTGTTTCGAAATGTGGCATGGAGCAAGTGTTGGAAAGTGCAGCCGGCAATTGTCTTTGCATGATGGGCAAAAGCATATGGCTCAAGACATCCGCGTATTTGATGCGGTTCATCATTCCTTCGATTGGCTTCAAGCTTCCAGGACGCACGGAGGTAAAACAACGCACAAACATTACTTTCAGTGGGTGTTTAGGACACCTCTTCTCACAACACTTATTAAGAGAATATTACTTTTTTTCAGTTTTATGCTGACCAGTCTTTGTGTTTTTTGGTCCATTGCAGTCTTTTCTTCATCATAGTCGCGGTAAGAAGTTGTTTTTTCAGAGGTGTTCTGAGCTTGTGACCTGCTTCCAGAAGAGGCCTTCGAACATTTGAGGAATCCAACACTACACCAGCTCACCGTTTTGTCTTCCAAGGATGAATTACGCTATTTCAGATTAAAACCTTATCGTCATGATCCGTGGTTTTGCGTTTTAGTCCGCAGTGTTCTGTCCGACCCGTTGCAGTTGATCCTGAAGCTTTGTGCAGTACTATGACCCTTGTAACGCTTGATTTTGAAACTCCAACATCTGCAGAAATCTTCCTTATGCTTTTGCCAGTATGCTCATGCAAAGCAATGATTTTAGCCCTCTTCTCCGTAGAGATATCCATTCTCAAATTTATGTGAACCAAATTGAACACATCTATCAAATAAAAAATTAGACAAAAGCCTTATGAAGAATAACTTTTATAAAATCAATCAAAAATTCAACCTACCTTCGTAAAAGCCAACAGAAAATATGAGTCATAAATAATTTACAAAATTCTAGTCCAACTTTTAAAAAATTAGCAGACAAAACACAGCCTACCTATATACTTATAGTTATGTTTGAAAATTGTAACTGACCCAGTTAATTTGCACAGCATTGTATTTAACTCTATTGTTGACACTGTCTAGAAGGACATACATAGATAGGTCGAAAACTTTTAATTTTTGTTACACGTTATTACTTTCCATTTTAAATTTCTTAAAAGAAATTTAAAGACTTCATTCCCTGCTATACGATCTGAGTTTATTATTAATAACTATAGTGCCCCAAATATTAATTGACTAACATATTCGCAAACGTCCATCATATATTCTTAAACAGATTATCAGACATAAATTCTAATTAATTTCAAAACTTCAGCTATTAGTCAATGCATGACCTCAATGGTCACTGAAATCTATACATCAGCCAATTAACAACAACCCAACTGGCAATGCAACACAAATTCCGACCGACGACGGTACGTTTCCATTTGGGTTTGGTTACTCTTCCCGCTGCTACCAAATTCTTCCTCATTATATACAAAGATCGATTATGAAGAACCCCCTCTACCATTTCAGTTCACAATAAAAACAAAAAATTTTCTCCAGTCACGATTTTAAGCACGCGCCGATTAATTCACTGATATTACTACAAGTGGAAGCAGCGCAAGCATTTTCCATCCACCGTTTGCATACAAAGGCCAGTCGTGAGGTTCATTCATTCAATCGGCGGCATTACATCGGCCTCATTTCTCCTCCTTTAACTTTGTAATTGTTTCTGTTTTACATTTCAGCTCCCCACTTCTGCTCCAATCATCTCTGGCTTGTTTTGTTTTGTTCTCCCATTTCGTCTTTCCTACCGGACTGCATACATTAAGTTCCTATAATTTTGGGAAGGAATTGGAATTCTTACCTTTTTAATACATATTATCCAACCTTAAAGGTCTTGGCGATAACATTCCACAGTAAAAGAATAATGGACAGCATCGAACATCGATATCGTTTTCATTTAAAATGCCAGTGTGCAAAGTTTGGACGTGATAGCTGTGGCAGCAAAATGATGACCCTTTGAAATTGGATTGAATAAACTCAATTTCATAGAGCAATTATGGGTCATTGCATGATAGGCAGATTAAGGCATCACTTTAAAAGGTTTTTTTTTTTTCAAAGAGATATTTATTACTGAAATTATGTTTTATTTTGCTTTGAACTTGTTATAACATAAAATCGATAAAAAAACAGATACATAGTACAAACAAAAAAACTAAACATATGGTAAAGAAAAAAAATAACGAAAAGCAAGTTCATTAACGGATTTGCTAAACGCATAACACTCTAAACTTTGCATTTAATAAAACATTTCATAAATAGCATAGTTTTAAAATAAATTAATACATATTTTTAGACGCGTCTTAAATTACAAAATTAAATGCATCTCTGGACTTCACAAATTTGCCGTTGAATACTACGTGTACAGTCATCTTTTCGTTGCAGTTTAGGTTCGGAAGGAGCTAAAAGTGTATAATTTAAAAACTTAGTAAATTATAAGAAGAAATATATAGAAAAGTTACAATCCGTCTGGAACGGATCTTTTGATATCCTATCCTTCTTCCTTTCCATCAATCCTCATAAAATGGGAGTACTATGTTGTTCGATTGAGAAGAAGTTGGAACAGTGCAAAAGGCTAGATTTTTTTAGTTGTGCTGGCGACGACGCAGCTATTGAGTTGTTTAAAACATTTCAATTGTTTTTGGTCATATCGATTCATTTGGAGACTACTGATATCCACGTACGCACAAGGTCTACAAATGGTCTCAAAAAGAAGGTGAATCGTTTGATCACTTTATGGCTGACAAAACCCGACTAACGTAGAACTGTAATTTTGGCGATGAGAAGAATTCTATTTTGAGATATCGAATTGTCATTGGTACACCAGACTCCATCTTGCAAGCGAAACTTTGGAGAATTGATGGATTGACACTGCAGAAAGCGAAGTGAATTAAAGAAACTGGTGTATGAAGTGACTAAGCATAAAATTTATAAAAAAAATTGATACTACAATCAAAATGAATACAATTTTAGATTAGAGAGACAAAGTAAATCACATGTCTTTAAATCAATAAATGTTAAATGCAGATATTTCAATCGAAAACATGTTTATGGCAAATGTCCAGCAAACATGTATTGCAAAAGACAATGGAAGTCTGTGGAAGACAAAATTATTTCGCTGTTGTGTGTAAAAATAGAAAAAGGGTAAACGACATAACATAATGTTCTTTTGATAATTTGTATATTGATTCGGTTAACAAAAAAATAAAACGATAAAAGTTGAAAAACAGATAAGGCAATAAAATTTGGTGAAAGTTGATGTGAAACCATAGAGATAAATAAGACAATAATTAATTTCAAATTAGACAGTAGCTAGTGCTAAACTAAGAGGGAATAACAAAGAAAGCATGTTTTGTTGTTGCTGATGTAAGAGTAAAGCCCATAATTGGTTTGGGTACTTGTCACGAATTAGGTTTCATTAAGAAAATGTATGCTGTCAGTTTTAAGACAAAGGAAGAGATAATTTCTCAAAACAAGGATTTGTTTATTGGAATAGGTTGATTTCCAGAAAACATGTACAATAGTACTGAAGGCAACTGCAAAACCAATGCATAATCCTTCACGTCGTGCTTCAATGTGTCTGATGAAAAATCAAAGGTAAGTTAGATGAGATGGAGGCGCGAAAAATTATCAATTTGAAAATTGGACCATCAGAGTGGTCTCATAACTTTGTTATTGTTGCGAAACTAGATGCATCTTTACAGTTATGTAATGTTTAATCCCAAAGTTAGATGATTTTGACTATTAAATTAGAGACATTACACTTTTTTCAGTGCTAGACCTTAAGGAAGGGTTGGCATATATCATTTAGTACTCCATTCGAGAATTATGAATTTAATGTTCTTCCATTTTGGGTGCGCACTGCCACTAAAAATGTCAAGAAATGACTCGGGAACTTAGAGGATTGTTTTATCTACACAGAGAATTTTATTTTGGGAGGTATGACTGAAGAAGAATATAAAATTAATTTGAATCCAGTTTTACAGAGAGCCAAACAAAATTTAACCCAAGTAAATTTCAGTACAAAATCAACAATATCAAATATTTAAGCAAAGGCATGTTGTCAGATCCTGAGTGGATTAAGGCTATTCAAACCTTTCCAGATCTTGAAAATAAACTACTTAAGGTCTTTTATATCCAATTTTTCTGAACTGAACTCCCCGTGAAGGCCCTTACGTAAGAAAAACATGGACTCCCTTACATACACATGAATTAGAAAAAATTAAGGAAAACTTTAAGTAATGCAACGATTTGCATGATCATAAATATACTATGATATTTACTTCATAGGGTCTATACCGATTATTTCTGTATGTTACAAAGTTCGAGCCACCTAGAATAAATGGAACCCAACTCCAAATATCAAACAAGGGATGGTATGGGTCAAAAACCATTCACCATTCACTGGATGCATACCGCCATCGTTAGACCTATTCTCACGTACGACTCTTTGGTTTGGTGGCCCTCTGCCGCAAAAGCCACAAACTCTGAACACCCTCGAAAAGATCCAACGTATAACCTACCGCCACCCTTGAAGTCATGCTCGGGCTTTGCCCACTGGACCTCTTCACCAATGAAGTAGCGCCCTACGCCTCCAACGAACCTGGATGTTGAAAAGCAACCAAATCGGACTCAGCATCATCACCAAGTTCTCAACCGTCAACACCCCTCCTGACTACCTTACCCCCCATACGGACTTCAGCTTCAACTTCGACTTCAAATTTCCCTCTACAGAAAATTGGACAAATGGTGAGGTTATTTCCAAATCCATCTTCACAGATGGGTCAAATATGGACGAAGGTACGGACTCAGGAATAATCTCAGAGGCATCATCAAAATTCCCCAACCACATAAGTGTGTTCCAAAACCAAATATATGGAATAACCGAGGCCTGCCGGGACCTATCCACTCTGAACAAGCATATAGACGTCTACATAACTTTCATCACAACCAATTCAAAACTGGTCAAGAGATGTAAAAAGAAATTCAAATCCCTTAGCTCGAAGTACACCATCACGAGCTAGCGAAAAAATGATCAGGATCAAAACGACCTAATAACAGATCACTCGGTTCTTATGCCCTTTCACACCATGGCCAACGTACGGTGGAGTAGAGGAAGACACAACACATCTAAGACGTTAATTGAGTAGCAAGAGACTTTATATATGATGAATAACAGTAACCCTGCAGAGCGAGTCTTTCATTGTGGGACTATCTAGAAGGCTCAATATCGATGCCAAGCTATAGTGTGAGAATACTACAATCAACCGATTGCAGTCAACTGGTAAATAATGGCGCCAGGTTGTTAGTCAACCTCCCAGTTTAACAAAATTAAGGCAAGAGCAATTTTATTGCAGAACTAATTGCGTCTATTCACAGTAGGTAAAGAACTAACATTTCCTTTTAGTAGCATTTTAATTGGCAATATCTTTATTATCCCCTCTAGCTTTAGTTGTTTCTATGGTAAAAGATATTGTATAATGCTCGGTTAATCAAAACTGGAAAGGAAGTAGATCGCAGAAGCTTTACATTCTACCGATTCAATTCTCTTTATAATAGATTTTTTTGAATATTTGATTTTTTGTAAATTACCTTTGGAGTTACAAAGAAATACTGAGAGCTTCCTATCTTTGTGGTTTCTTCCACCAACATATCAAATATTTTCCTCTCATTTCTAGGATCCATTCCCTGATTTATTTCATCCACACATCTGAAATAATAAAGCAAATTTGATATTATATTGGTCAAACTGTTTAATAAGATACGCACCGGAATGGAACATGAGTTAATTGTTGGAGCGATAAGGTGTAAATTGCAATGGCAACAGCTCGCTCACCGCCAGATTGAACATACCTGTCGAGTGCTTGCAGTTTCGCACCGTTTCGATATTGTACCATTATCTGAATACCATAGGAATCGAAGTCCCACTAGAAATTAACAAGTTAAACAATTTCGCATATATATGTTTATTTGAAAAACCCACCTCTTCTTTCATTGCCAAAAGTATTTCACCAACATAGTCCATAGATTTCATAAAATTTCCAAAATTACGGTTTAATATATCGATAATACGATTTATCTCTGGAATCCATGCATTATAAATTATCTCAATTTGCTCCTTAAGATTTTCATCGTCGTTTTGCGTCTCTCTAATTGTATTAGACAAAGCTTCTATTTGGGCATTCCTACGATCGTATTCTTCCACCACCTTGAAATATAAATAGGTACATATATGTAATTAAATTTTGGCCACTCAACTAAGATGTCAGATTACATTTTTATCAGTTTCACCCAAGCATTCCAAGCGTGCGCTTGTATCATTTATAACTTCCTTGAGGCCCTCCATGTCATCGGGAAGCTCTGCGAACTCTTTGGTATACGGAAAATTTCTATCGGTAGGCTTTAAACCATTCGTAAGGTTTTTTGCCTCAACTAATTTAAAACGATACTTTTTCGCAGCATTATCCATTGATGCTTTAACAGTTTCAACTAGTTGCTGTAAGGAAATAAGAACATGTAGATTGTATGATACAATATTTAATTTTAAATACCTTTCCTTGAACCAAAACATCTGTTGCCTCTGTAATTGCTCGATTTAGATCTTCGTTTTCGAGTTTATAAATATTAACGCGAGAAACAGCTTTATCTTTTTCTTGCAATGCCTCTTGGTACTCCCCAAAGCAATTGACTTTCGACTTTTGTAACTCAAAAATTTCCTTTATATAGAGTTTCGTCCGTTCTTTAAGTAGCTCTTGTAGATGAGGAATGTCTAAACAATGAATGGTTAAAACGAAAGTTAAAGTCACTACCAACCACCAATATTTACCCACTGATGCGGCTCTCAGTTGTTTAACTTTTCTAGCTTGTTTGGCGAGACGTTCTTTTAGCTCTCTTAGTTTACCTATAATCATTTCAAATGCTCTTTGTTCTTTCATTACATCAGAACGCTGATGCTCCAATTCGTCTGTCTTAGCCTCAATCTGTGCACGCTCATTACGTAGCAAATCTGCAGCGCGAACTTTATCAGAATACCTATGAGTACATTTACATGTTGTGATGTGTAATGAAAACTAAAAAGAAAATATTGAGTTTTGTAAAAATTTACCTTTTTTTCAGAGCATTTAATTCCGTCTTGTCCACGCCTGACAGCAGGTTTCGATCCTGGATTCTAGTTAGTGACCGTATTGGTTCTCTAGAATACTTTGATATCGAAACATTGTATCGTACATCACCTAAAATGTAAAAAAAAAATAATGACAATGTTAAACTGTACTTTAAGAGTTCATAGATAATTTGTCCATAATGTGTAAGAAAAATTTAACTACATACATACATTTAAATATACATTCCTAAATTGATTTTAATTTGCCTCAAGCACTCAAAATCTTCGTCATTAAATAAAATAGCAAAACATGCAAATGTCCATAATTCAAATGATCGTCGGAGGGGCAAACAAGTTGTTAAAAACTGATGCAATTGAATGGGGCAACTGAAGTTTCCATCCCAGAGTTCTAATCACAGTGTTTAAATATTTCGGATACGGACATTAACAAGCAGAGTCCAAAGAACCAGACAGAACAAAGCAACATACAAACGTATCAAGTGCGTAATACATTCAAAAACGCGAAGAACAATAGAACAATGAGAATCCTCAAAGGAAACCTCCACAAGTGCAGAACGAATAATAACCTCAGTGAATTGGTATTTTACATCAAACAAACTATGGGTCACTTTCAGCAAAAACTAGATAGTTTGGAGGACATTGTAACAGAACTTGAGGAATCGGGTGTTATCGTTGGTGACTTTAATGCTAAAGCTCCAAATTGACAAATTAATACTACGGGCTGAAAGAAAGACGGGTTCTAGACACGGTAGCTGAATTCGAGCTTAACGTGATAAACGCGGGAGAAAACGACACAGTACGACATAAGGGTTACCTAGGACACCAGAGTTTATTAATATTTAGATCGCACGGGCAATGGAATTCCAATGTTACCAGTTACGAATAGATGGAATTCAGTCAAGCTTAACGAACAGTGCATCAACTCAGATTCGACAATGTACCTAATAAGAAGAACAATCGATGTTTCTTTGCCTCGCTATCTTTGCCTTTACTAGCGTACAGTAGATATTGCTGAATGTTGTGATACGGGTTTCACTATAGTGAGTGAGGTTTAATACCACTAAATTTAATTGTCTTTTAGTGTTTTTATTGTGCTCGGTTTTATTTTTTAAAGTTTGTTGCATACATTTAGACGGTATTTATTTTTTTCTTATTTAATATGATTCGTACACTCCAAAAAACTTACCGGCGAATCTGATAAGATTGCTATTTGTGGGACATACGAACAGGAAGCGTACATGAAATGGTCTATGGATGCACCAATGGAACCAAGCGGTTTGCGGTGGTTTTGCACTAATTGTATTGTAACCGAGCATTTTAAAATATTGAGGCAAAATAAAAAAATGTTCTCTGAAATCTCTTACGATTTTAAAAAGCGAAACTTTCGAATTATTTTCTGAGGGTTTCGTGCGTACATATTTTGACTTGGGTGGAAGGGATCAAAAGGCTAACATTTTAAATGAACATGAAAATTTATGAATAGAAAAGCTTAGTTATACAGCGTTATTCAAATGGCAGACATATACATATGTATACATTTTATAATCTGATATCTGAGCTATGTGAGCGTTTTAACTTTTTGCGCACAGGTGCGACACCCATACATTTTTTTACTTTTCAGAATGACGTTTTGATGCTGTTTTTTGATTTGAAATAGGTTGCTTCGACAATATTACATTTTTGAAAACTCAATTAAGTTAATTAAGGTAAGCAGATGAACACTATGCTTAAGAGTTAAAGAAATGTAGGCTAAAAGTGGTGATCGCTTCGAAAACCACATATTCTTCAAAACAAAAGGTTTTAGATGAAATTCCTTCTTCATCTCATTTCAAAGAGGTATTTAGTTCTGCTGAAGACCTAGACGGGGATGAAAGAGCTATTCTTGCTATTATTACGTGGTACCACATAACAAGCCCTCGTACCGGAAACTGCATTTTTTTATAAGATAAAGTGGTACATGTGTTTGATATGTGAGACGTTAAGGGTTCATTGCAAGAACAGTTATTTGTTTCCAGGAATTGTTTATCATGCTGTCGACGGTTCAAATTCGGACTCCTTTCCTTTATGAAATTAAACTGGGTCATAATCGTCTCTGGCAGTGAAAAATAGTAAGTACGTATTTAAGGAGGTAGCGTTAAGCGAACACAACATTCGTGGTTGGTTTGGTAAGTTCCGTTCGGGATATCTTAACCTCGAAAATGAACCATATTGTATACCAGAAATGGTTGTTAATGACAATGTTTTAAAAATAACGGTAAACGCAGACCCAACGAAAATGGTGCGGGAGATTGCACAGAACATAGGAGTATCCCAATGACAACAAATTAACACCTATCTCTAATAGAAAAGGTAAAAATCTCAAAAAGTGAGTATTTCATGAACTGAGCGAGGCACAAAAACTACGCCGGTTAGAAATCTGTGCATCGCTGAGCTTAGGGCAGCAAAATGAACATATTCGCTCCGTATACTCATGTGTGATGAAAAGTGAATTTTGTATGACAACCGTAAGATCTGGACAGTGGTTGGATGCAGACGAAAACCCAAAACACACCCCCATACTAGGTTTTCACCCAGAAAAGGTTATGGTGAGTCTGGTAGGTATCGAGAGGACCAATCCAATTTTCATTTCTTCAACTAGTGGAAACGATATTGTGAGGAAATTGACATAGTGCATGTGAAATTGGCTGAAAAGAAACCTGCATTGGCAAATAGGCATGGTCCGACCCAATTGCATGACAATGATAAACCCCATCTCTCACGCGTAATGGTATAAAAACTGCTACAGTCAGGATTTTAATTTCTTTCGCAACGGTTTACCACCTTTTCCGCAGGCTGTAGTCATTTTGTCGGCAGAAGATATTCCGAAACCAAGCAGAGGTCATAAAAGTCTTTGAAGAATTTATAACGTCCAAAATTCAAAGGTAGAATAATGCTATAGATTCTAACGGTTCATATTTTGATTAAATAAAAATTTATAAAAAAGAAATAGACTTTTAAATTTGTACCACAAAATCGTAAATTTGATATGTTGGATTGTTGCCCAAGAAAAGCCATTTAAACAAAAAATTGCATCAGAAAATCATTTTAAGTATCCAAGTGCATTTTTACAAGGATGAAAGGAAAATCATACTTTTACCAAATTCAGTCCCATCTTCAACAAGACTCTGCGAAGCTATTAAACTTAATTTTGAAACAACAGACTTAATAAAACGAGAAGTAGCTTCAGTTTAAGAGCACATTTACTCTTTATTACATGTTGAGATATATGTATGTATGCATGTATGTATGTATGTATGTATATACGGGAGCTCCTCACAACCATTTGTTTTGGGCGTGTTATATTACCCGAACGGAAAGGGGTCTACTGTTAAATGCTGTGTCCGAAGGCCAATTTTTATACTTGAGATAATTTTTCATGACACTTTTACTCTCGGATATTTGTCAGACGCTCGCGAGTGTTGGGACCGTGAAAGACAATACCTAAATATTGTGGAACCTCGAACTAATTTCGATAGAAATTACCGAGCGTTTCTTTTTTTTTGGTGATTTTAATTTGCCTAATATCTGTTGGACTGTAGACATGTATGCTCTTGACTTTGGACTCCAATATGAAAGAGACCTTCTTGAAACTCTAAACTGTGCCGGGTTCTTTCAAACCAGTGGAATTCAAAATGAATGTGACCATGTTCACAGATTAAAACAGATAGTCAACTTGTCATCCCCTGCCCGCTAAAACCTCAAATGGGCTCCCATTTGATTTGCATGGAACACCTACATATACACCTAAAGAGCTGGTTTCTGGTGCTTTCTAGCTTAAGGGTCGAAAGAGAGACCTCCTCTAAGTTGACTATCTCTATAAGTATGTATATAATCTGAGACCACGTTCTAGACCTAGTTTTAACTGACTGCCCTGATATTTGCTGTATAACTTCAACTAATAACTGACTTCTGCCTAAAAATCTATATCACGTGGCATTGCATTGTGTCATATCACTAGATTGTGATATCACTGAAAATAATTACTGGACATCATCAGTAAATTAATTTAACTTAAAAAAAATTGACACTTATAAACTAGAGAACTATTTTAATAAGATTGACTGGGCCATCTATATAATTAATTCGATAGCGCACGAGTTTGTGTTCCGTCTTGAGACCTTGTTTCTCCATCTATTTCAATGATAGTTAGTGGTTACATATATACACATGCATTTGTAACTACAATTTATTCTTGTCAACGCATGTAATTTCTTAGAGATGGAAATCTTCATTTATTGTGCCTTTACAAATAAAAAAGCGGTAATAAGAATAATATTCTAAATTACCGAGGTATTGCAAAACTTCCTCGTTTACCAAAAAATTTGGAATTGATCGTGTTAGACCTTCACTTTCAATGTGAAGGACTGATTGCCCAAGAGCAACATGGTTTCTGTTCAAATAAATTTACAACAACCAACTTGTTAGAGTTCACATCGTTGACCAATTCTAGTGTGGATCTAGGTCTTCAAACTGCTGATCTTTTTTTGCTGACTTGACAAAGGTATTTGATAGAGTAAGCCACTCTATATTGCTAAATAAACTGGACAAATTTGGTTTTTCAATTTGGATATTACGATGGATTACTCGTACCTTAAAACTTTCTAAGAATACTTTTGGTTACTTGTTCCTTATTGAACATTAATAGCATATACGACTGGTACAAAGACAACTGATCCACCTAAATAAAACGCGGGAAGTCTCAATGCTTACGTATTCTTACTCGTCCATATGACCGACAAGTTTTCAGCTATTCACAATGTAATGGAACGTAATGTAATACGTACATTTTTTTTTTGTAAATAGAGTTTTGTATTAGATTAAGTTCTCACCTCCATAAAAATTCCGAATATTGTTAGGAATCGACTCAAGACTGTCGTTTACTTTATCCGTCCCAATAAGAATTTTGTCGATGTGATGATTTTGGCAAAGGTAATTTAAAATAGCTGGTGGACCTTCCACTAACTCTAAAAGGTATGCGAAGAACCCAAAATCTCTACAAAATAAGTTAATTAATTTTTTTTTACGTTATCAATGTACAAAATTACCCGTATGAACTAATATGGTGACTTGGAACATATTGACATGCACTTGCTGGTGCAGAGTACACTATACTTATCATTAACTGCTGTTCAATCCTCAGGTGCTCGATTAATTTTGACATATCACCTTTATTTTCACATGTAAATGCTAGAAGATCTCTTAGAGGAATGGAATTTTCGAAATATTTTGCGTGGTTTGGATCTGGTATGTTCAGCTATATATATAAAAAAAAAATTATAATAGGTACGTATTTCCAAAAGATTTTTGCATGCATGTACATACTTCTAAAATCATTGGTTCGTAAATACGACCCTCGAACTTATCCAAATTCCTTCTTAACCACATAACTGCTTTGTACTGATCTGGAAACCTAGTTTCTAACAACTAAAATTTAATTTGAAGTTTAATAACAATTGGTATATGGCTGTATAATTGCGTTTTACCTTAAGTCTTAAATCTTTAAAACTTTCCAAACTTTGAATGCGTTGTTTTAGAATTTGTAGCTCTGCTACATAATCTTCATCCAATCTTTTGTTGATTTCCGAACGTTTCGCCATTTGTGCTGAGATTTCTACTTTTAGACGACTGAGATTTTCTCTAATAGTCTGTAACTTTGCATTACGGTCTGCATCACTTCCACCAGACACAACAGCTCGTTTAAGTTCTTCTGTTACATTGGTCAACGCTTGACTCTCGGTATAAATTTCCTTTTCTCGTTCTAACTGCTCTTTTTTAGTCGTCTAAGATGAAAACTACGATTAATTTCATGAATATAAAATTAGAGAAACTAAACAAAACCTCAAGTTCTTGCTTTGCCCTTCGTATTTTCGACTCCAAGTCTTCGATACTCCCAATAATGCTTTCAATTTTTTGCCCAACTGCTGACACATTACTGCCCTGATTAAAAATAAAACGTTGGTTATTTAAGACTTTAAAACCGTACTCATTTCTAAACTTACATGCTTTTGTAAAGCATTTTCAAGGTCTGCAGTTCTCTTTACTATACCACTCTGATCCTTCATGAGTTTATTATATCTAGTCTGTCGATCATGGACTATTTTTTCAGCATCATCTAAGTTTCCTCTTATCTCTTCGGCTTTAGTCTTAAGCTCTTTTACTTCTATCCATAACTTTTTTGCGTTACAAATATTTATTGTGTCAGCGAATTTCTTTTTTGTTGCCATCCGCTCCAGGATTTGTTTTAACCTGTAAGAAACTGGATAAATTTAGTATTTGAATATCTATTTATTAATTAAGTTCTCGCATGTACATACCCTTCATTTCGATGTTTTAAGTCGTTTAGTCTTTGAACATCATCTACCAATGACTTCTTTGTATTTAGTTGTTTTTTACGCAACTCTTTCAGTACGGCAAATGCATCGATGGTATTTTGTTGACAAACAGATGATATGGTATTATTTAAAAGCTCTTGCGGATTCATTTTGGCAAAATCCTAGTAAAACATCAAAAAAAGTTTTTATATGTCAATGAAGATGAAGGAGCGATAAAGCTCATTCAAAACTCATTTAGTAGACCTGAAATACAGCTTTTTTTTTAATTACAAATTTTTGATTATGATAATTGGGGTAATAGACTTTAAATTTACCTCAAGCACTACGACCTTATAGAAATCATTTGTGCTATCTCCTGACTGGTTTTGTCTACTGCCTGAAATGAAGTTGATGAATGGAGCTTAGGTTTGTGACCTAAGGAAGGGGTGATATCAGAAGGCAAGGCAAAGCCTTTATGGAAGTGTTTAAGCCTAGGTCCAGCAATGGCGGGACATTCACATAAAATATGTTCGACAATTTCAGTGTCCTCAAGTCATAGTCGACACACGACCGTTTGGATAATACCAATTTTTTTTAGGTGATGTTGGAGAGAGTAATGACCAGTTAGAAAGTACATCAGCGTTATATTTGGTCATTGCTGGAATTTTTATTTTTATTTTAAATTGGAAAATTTTGTGACATTCATGTAAGCCAGTTTGTGAATTTCAGTAAGAGAGCTTGCCAAAACAGTCCGAATTTTGAAAAGAAATTTCGGTCGAAATAATGCGGAGTAGTGGTATTATTGGACCATTTTTCATTCTAGATGATAATGGAAGAAACGTTACAATGGAGAGCACTACCAAGGCATGATACCCGATTTTTAATGGCCAGAAATTGAGGATTTGGATTTGAACGAGCTATGGTTCCAGTAAGATACGTGCCACACAAGCCGTCCAACAATCGATTTATTGCACACCTTATTCTATAATCGTGTAATCAGTCGTTTTGGTGATGCTGCTTGGTCCGTCCGAAGCTGTGATTTAACGTCGTTGGACTTTTTTGTGGGGTGCCATTTAAGATCGATGCTTTGGGAACAATTTAGAGATGATTCAGGCACTCAAGAACAATATTGGTCAAGCTATTCGTGAAATTGGGGCCGAAACCGTCGAAAATGTATTGAAAAATTGGGTTGACAGGACGGCCTACCGCTAAACCAGCCGAGGCAGTCATTTAAATGTTATAATATTCTATAATTAATCGGTTTTCTTTATAGCCTTTTTAAAAAGAAACCAATAGATGGCATATCTTTAATTATTTACAAATATTCCATGGGCGCCGTGCCGGGCGTTTGTTTCACGAAAGACTATAGATGTCATGGTATAACTTCACAAATAAATAGCCCTTCGGACAGAGCATTAAACAGTAATCATATTCCATTCGTATGAAGAATAGTAAACCAATGGACTTAAGAAACTAAGTTTCTGGTTCCTGTACAGATATGTATACGCCGCAAAATATTTGTATTTGTTCTCCGTTTGTCGTCTTGATCTGGTCAACGCTTATTTAAAGATCTTTTTCCAGTGTATGTGAAACTAATGAAGATAATATGCAATATTGCCTTAGTCTTCTGCGTATTTCCAACCACTCTGACTGACTTTGCCCTTAATCATCAGCCACTCTAACACAGAAGCATTGATGAAGATTCTCAATAAGTTTGGGTGTCTTTTGTATTGATAAATTTTGGAGAAAGAATTCTGCACTATGCGACTAGGACTGTAGACGATATCGTTAATATCATTTGAATCCAATCCAGAGGAGCAAAAGAAGGGATTTCAGCGAACTTAGAGTACACAGTTGGAAACATTTAGCCTAGCATCGGTTGAGAATCTTGTTGGTTTAAGCCTATATCCGTCCTGAACTTCGATGCTATTCGAAGTCAAATGCGAAATAAACAATCCAGCAAATGATGGACTGAATAGTAGAAATTAAGAGACGCAAAACACAGCATAAATCCGAACACGAAAGAATGGACCACCAAACGCAAATAAGATACGTGTTTAAGAAGTCCGAATTCTTGAAGAAATAACCAACTAAACTCCATACGATATGGATGCGACTTTAAAGTATCCTAATAAATGACTCACCTGCACACGATCTTGCGGAAGAAACTGGCATAAGTTACCGACTTGAATGTTGAATTCTGATATAACACGCAAATAGGTCTTGTGGCTAACTACAACTCCATTTATCTAAAAAATAAATATGCAAATCCTAATTAAATCATAAGTCCTCGTGCAGTAAATGGTCATCGCACCTGGTACTCGGATTTTCCTTCCGAATCAAATTGCCTTTGAAATTGTTTCGTCTCCTTTTGGTTGTTTACATATATTTCTATACAAACAAGTGCTGCTGATTCTCCATTCTTCACGTAATCTTCGATGGATGCCGCACGGGATAGGAGCTTGGCATTGCCGCCCATTCCAAGGACAATAGAAGCAACGAGTGTTGACTTCCCAGTACCATTGGGACCGATAATTACGTTCAAATAGTCCGTAGGATACATGACGCACTCATCGTAAGTTCTATTTAGAAATGCGAATACAATATTAATTCCAGTTTAAATAATTAAAACACAGTCCTACACGAAATTTTTGCAAGAAATTGATTTTATCTTTCCAGTAAGATTGACCACGAGATCTTCCTTGTATTCCATTGTTGTTTTCTTTATTAAAATGATATTCAATGTAAGGTTCTCGCGGTTGAAGTACTTTAAGTGAACACATCAGCCAACGATAAATGCGGGTAACATTTTGTAACTTCGCAGATTTGTGATTTGTTTAGATTTTAAATTATATGTGAAGTTTGCAACAGTTCACGCAGTTCAGGAAAGAAGTACTCAGCAGTACTTTTATTTTCCATATCCAATAAGAAACAGAAGATCTAGGTCACAGATTAATACAGATAGTCGACCTGTCATCCCCTGTCCGCTAAAACTATAAACTAAGTATATAATCTGAGATGTAGGTATCACAGAATCCTAATACACAAACGAATTCTGAAAATAGACGAAATTCTCACGTATAACACAGTTTTCAATTTAAGGACTTTGAACCTACTTTCTATTTCGCTTGACAAATGTTGGAAGCGCCATCTTTCCTTTTGTGGTTTCTAGCTGAAACATATGACATAGGTTCAGAGATTCGATTAACATATGATTTAAACGCTAGATGACACTGTTACGGATGCAAAAAATAATCATACCCATAGCTCGTTCTTCAACCTAGATTGAATGTTCCCATAACATTAATTTCCCTTAATTGTATTCAACTTCCCAAAACAAGGGCACAAATGACGAATCATACAACTGTTAAAAGGGATAACTTACTTAGTCGGTTCTGATTGTCTGAATACTCGCAAGTGCATCTGCGACAGTCCGCAGAGATTTGGTAATTATGTAAGTGAACGTCGTCGACGTACGTTTTGCAACTACAAGTGCAACATAACTCGGATTTCAACGGTTCCATTGTGTTAGCCGGCGTGGGATGCCTGAAAACAATGTACAATACAGTTAGTCCTACTCATCGACCACTTTATTCCCGTGAGGGTTCAAATGTCCCGGAATCCAGCAGAGAATGATGCTTTGCCTCAAGCTTAGGGATTTGAGTTCCTCTTTGAATATCTTGACCAGTTTTGATTTGGTTGTGATGAAAGTGATGACTTTGTTGGCTACTTGGCTGTCTAGATGTCTATATGTTTATTACTGGTCAGAGTGGATTAGTTCTGGCAGGTTTCGCTGATTTCATATATGTATGTATGTATTTCCGTTTGGAATACACTTACGTGGTTGGGTAGCTTTCTGCTCCAGGCAATTGATGGTTCCTCTAAGAATATTCCAGAGCCAGTACCTTCGTCCATTTTTGACCCATTTGTGACGATGGATTTGGAAGCGGGGTTAATGACATCACCATTTGTCCAATTCTCTCTAGAGGGAAATTTGGAGTCGAAGTTGAAGCTGAAGTCCGTGAGGGTGTTGACGGTTGACAACTTGGTGATGATGCTGTGTCCGATTTGGTTGCTTTTCAACATCCAGGTTTATGGAAAGCGTAGGGCGCTACTTCATTGGTTGAAAAGGTCCAGTGGGCAAAGCACGAGCATGGCTTGAAGGGCGGCGGTAAGTGTAATTCTAATAGCGCTGGTGGTACCCAAACACGCTATACTTTGGATCTTTGGCGAGGGTGTTCAGGTTTGTGGCTTTTACGGCAGCAGGTCACCAAACCAAACAGTCGTACGTGAGGATAGGTCTAACGATGGCGGTGTGCATCCAGTGGATGTTGACTGGCTTTTGCCCCCATTTTACCCCATACCGAATATTCTGCTACATCCGTAAAAAGCAATCGAGGCCTTCTTTGCACGTTCAAGTATATTCTTGTCTTTCCAGTTCAATTTTCGATGTAAAATGCACTCTTGTCTTGTCTGATATTTGATCGATTCATTCCAGCTGACTGAAACTATTCAAAGCGCTCTTGAAGCGAAAGAGATAGTACCGTGTGCCGTGTTGGACATCGAAGGAGCGTTCGATAACACACCGTATGAATCCATTGCACGAGCTCCAGATAGAATGGGGGTATCCAAGTGGATGTATGAACTTCTGAGCACAAGATCAGCAGAGACTCATGCATCAGAAAATCTCATCAAGGTCAGCACAGCAAGAGAATGCCCTCAAGGAGGAGTTCGATCTTATTTAATGTGAAGCTTCGTTGTGGATGAACTACGATAAGAATTTAACAACTGTCAGGCATATACTGATGACATAGTTATTATTTCCAGAGGTAAATTTGAGGAAACCCTATGTGGTATTATACAAAAGGGAATTTATTTTATTTGGGAATGATGTTTGACGGCTGGGATAAGCCTAAATCTGACAAAAAGTACAATAGTACTTAATAGTACTGAACGACTGAGGCCGCTAAGACGGTCGGGTACAATACTGACGGCAGTCAAAGAAGTTAGGTATCTGGGACTAAACCTAGGCAATAAAGTTATCTGAAAAAAAAAACAAAACAGAAGAAATAACCAGGAAAGTCACCCGAGCTTTAATGATTTGCCGGAGCCTAGCGGACCTTAGATGAATGTACATATATTGCTTTTGTGAGACCAATGATCACATATGGAGCGATTGCATGGGCACAAAGAATCACTTTGGCTATCACTAGGGACGCGCTCAATTAGGAGCCAAGACTGGCATACCTCTGTATTGTAGGGGCCATGAGAACTTGCCCAACTGCAAACACGAGGATACTGCTGGAACTCACTCCTTTGCACCTTGTGGTTAAGGAATGTGCAGGTAAAACGGCTCTACGAGTGGGCAAAGAAGGAAGAGAAATAGATAAGTGCATTACATCGAAGCAATTCGGTGCACTACTCAAAAAACATCCACTTCAGGTCTTTCCTAGAGAAGATACTATTTGAAGGTTGAACTTTCAAAAGAACTTTACTACCAAGCTCAGTAACAAAAAGTGTTGGCGCAATGAATCCACAATCTACAAACTGAGCAATCATATAACAAAGTGGTACACAGGTGGGTCAAGAATTGATAAAGGAACTGGAGCAGGAGTATTCGGGCCTAGAACCAAATACTCTGAATCCATGCGCAAAAGTCCCAGCATCTTTTAGACGTGTCTAAATCAGTCTTGACAGAAATCACGTCAACTGTGATATAACTATAATGTCAGATACCCAAGCTGCTATTTTTATGGCACTTGACTCCTACATCATTATAAATATAAATACAAACTTCTGCGGGAATGTCTGCGAAAACTCAAAAAACAAGGCGACCCTCTTTTAGATACCTGACTATGTGGGATTAGACGGTAAGGTGTTATTCTAATAGCGCTGGTGGTAAGGAAATGGCCGAGTCTTTTGAAAGAAAGAGAGCATCAGGAACTGAAATTAGTCCTGAACCATTCTGCGGAATAGGGGATCATACCCTAAGAGGAGAATTCAGGAAGCAAGAGAGGGAAGACAGGACAAGCACCTGGAATAACGCTCAGGGCATGAGGCAAGCCAAGAAACTTCTAGGGCAACATAACAATAAAAGATTCGAAGCATGTATCAAGATGAGCAAGAATAACCTTCGCATCGTAGCGAGCTTCCTAACAGGGCATTGTAAACTCAAGGAGCATCAAAGGAAACTAGGTATATCTGAAGACTGAAATACTTGGGCAGGTACCAATTATCAGATGAGGAAATACCGTCACAAGAGCCAACTATCATCGTTAGATTTTAAAAGGAAAGTGGAAGTGGAAGATTTCTTCCGCAAAGACGTAGTAAGTGTACATTACCCTCAAATTGATTCCAGCAGGTATCCTAATGCGAGGAGAACTCTAATGAGGGCATGTACCTCTCCAAGGTGAAGGCTGGGGGCACAATAGACTAACGGATCGCAGTGCAACATACCCCTTCTTCAAAGAATAATAATAATCTCCTGATAAAAATGACTTTGACTTCCCCATGATGGGGTACGTAGGTGCAGCTAAGGCAGCCTATGAAAATCCGTGTGAGCCATGAAATTAAATATAACTTTAAGCATTATAACATCATAGGAATAAAGCCGACTAGTCTCGGCGATTTTTAAGGTGAGAAGGTGGCAATGGCACACGCTACATTCTTTTCATCAACTATTTACTTCACCGTTTGTGTTATATTTGGTGGCATTAAACTGCTGACACTCTCTATGGGGTGTGAGTTAATGAAAGAGCAACCAGGAGAATGGGTGCAGATAAGGTCTTTCAAGGTGCCAGAACCGGAGTCGGTCCAGGTGCCATCTTGTTTTTTAAGGAACCCCGAAACTGTTTGAACCTTTGACAGGACGTTTCTGAGTCTGGTAGCATCTTTCATGGTTTCAATGTTATTGCAGATGTTTTTCTAGGCTGCTTTTTTGGCATATTATCTCGTTCTGTTTTTGAATCTGCCTTTGCTTTCTTTGTAGCAGTCTCAGTCATTAGGATTTTTCTTGTTATACCCTATCCTAAGGGTATATTAAGTTTGACACATAGTTTGTAACATAGAGAAATAATCGAGATAGACCCTATAAAGTATATATATTCGTGATCAGCATCAATAGCGAAATCGATTGAGCGATGACCGTCCGTCCGTCCGTCCGTCCGTATGTCACCGCTTTTTGGGCCTTAAATTTTGAGCTAGGACGATGAAATTTCATATCTGGGCTTCTGAGAAAAAGATACAGTACAAGTGTAAACATTTTTGAAATCCGCCCACTGCCACGCCCACTTTTTCATAACTTCACTAAATTATATGAAACCGAAAAATTTTGTTAAGACCAAATATTTAGGCATTCAGATTCCCTACAATCCACCCATACAAAAGTTTTGGCCACGCCCACTTTTTGGGGGCGTTTTCATCACATAACCGATTTTTGGGGTTTAAATTTTTAACTAGGGCGCTGAAATTTCATATCTGGGTTTCCAAGAAAAAGATACAGTACAAGTGTAAAATTTTTTTACATCCGCCCACTGCCACGCCTACTTTTTTATAACTTCACTAAATTATATGAAACCGAAAAATTTCGTTAAGACCAAATATTTCGGTATTTAGATTCCCTACAATTCACCCATAGAACAGTTTTGGCCACGCCCACTTTTTGGGGGCGTTATCATCAAAAAACCTATTTTGATAAAATTTTACATGTAAAATCCTCAAACGTTCGACATTATAGCTATATTTGAGTACAATATGCAATTTGGCCACGCCCACTTTATAGAGAGGAGGATAGGGTATCATACGATCCGTTCCAGACGGATTGTAGCTTTTCTGTATGTTTTTTAGCTACGTTGTACGGTGTTCTCACAGATGGAAGGTTGTTGTGAGCAGTTTTGCTTCAGATTCTACCTTTCAATATAATTGGCTGGGGAATTAGAGTATGGTGTATAGGATTTGGTAATCTTATTATTGAAGGCCGCCCAGTCCGTCTTCTTGGGGTTACGGTAAGGCTGCGGGGGGAATGCCTTAACATTAATCAAAAATCGTATTATGCGGCAGTGGAGAAGGAGACTGTTATTTGGGACTTTCCTGTTAGTAACAAATCTAAAGTTGGAGCTGCCAGACAGGGTAAGATCTACGACCTCTTCCCTGTCTTTAGTAACAAAAGTGGGTTCAGATCCTTTATTGCGTACACACAAATTATAAGCAATAATGAACTCTAATAAGGACTCCTCCCTTATGTTAATGTTAATGTTACTGATCATGGTGGGAATTCGCGTCACATCCGATCAGCAAGTTCATCCTTTCTCGGTCGTGCCCGTGACCAAATCCCCTAGTGATTCGGTAGGTGGTGGCCAAGGACTGTCATATGGAAGGGGTACAACGAAACAATGATCAGTGGCTTGTTGTTCCCCCTGACAAGTCTGGTTGTCGTTTGGTCATTATTGCTGTGGGAGGGGATAAAAAAGAGATTAATATACTTTTTAGCCAAGAAGCAGGTCCGATTTTTACTGATCGTTAGGTCCTTATCGGTCCCGTATGCGAGGAGGGCGAATGGAGGAGAAGATATAACCGCGAACTCTATGAGCTGTACCAGGATGTAGATGTAGTCCAAAAAGCCAAAACACGTCGACTACACTGGCTCGGCCACATCGAGCGAATGGACAATAATGCTCCAGCAAAGAGGATCTTCGAACCATAGCCCCCAGGTTCGAGAAGACAAGGAAGACCGAACCTCCGTTTTAAGGATCAAGCTATCGCGGATGCCAGAGCGCTTGGTCTAGATAACTGGAAGCAGCGTGCCCGGGATCGAAGAGAGTGGAAGGCTGCTGTGTCTCAGGCAGAGACTCTTCACGGGTCGGGAGCCCGTTAAGTAAGTATGTAGGTCCTTATCGAAAAACAGATTATAATCTTTGGAGTTGATTCCGGAGGGAGATCTTATTATTTGGATCCACGGTTCCTGGATGAAGGCAGAGTCGATATTGTTGTCTGTGTTGTAGTATAAGAGGTTGGAACTGGCCAGCTTCCTGTGATGAGAGTTAATTTGGTTGAACTTCATCATCAGAGGAAATTGCTGGCGTAGGCGCAACCCAAAGCTTGTCGGATAATAACATCACCTTGAACATATTTACTCCAACACGTACCTTGAATCCTCTCGATGGAAGCCGCAGAATTGTTTTTCTGTTGAGCATAACAATCGCATCTTGCAGCGTTTAACAGGGATTTCTATCGACAGAACCTTCCAGTCGTCTATTTGAAATTCAGGATTTAGTCCTTTAAGGAATTGCTCTTTTGAGCTGATTCCGAAACCTAAAATAATTCCTCCTTTGCCTATAAAAGTACGCGCTCCCATAGAGATAAAAAAAAAAACAATTCAAATATATTTTTCAATTATGTAGTATGTATTTATTAAACGTGTTCTTTACCGTTTTCAGTGACTATTTAAAATTATTGATAACGTTTTGTACCGGCTGAACATGTATGTATATGTAGGTATGGTATCATCATACATTCATATGTAATTAGTTTTGCCATTGAGCCATCTTGGTCTGTCTGTCCATTCATTCACGTATCCTCAGTTTTATGACCTTTCGCTTTGAGCTAGAAAAGTAAAATTTCGTTTAAAAGTTTATTGAAATGAGAAGATGTACAATTTAAGAAGAAACAGACGAGTAGTCTTAAAATGCCTTTGCCGGCCGAGCAAATTAAAAGTTCGATGATATGGGCAGGGTAAAATATGTACCTAAAGTAAAAAAAGACTATGACATTTATGATGCTATGATGGCGTCAGTTTCAGGCACACGAGCGGAAGCTCATTACAGAGGAGCCTTAACTACTGGCCAATATCTCAAATAAGACGTAAAGATAGTGCTATAATACATATCTACATACGAATAAAATAAAAGATTTATAAAGTAGGAGCATCGTGCATGCTTTCACTGAGTATAACAATAGGTATCAACTAGTCTTTCTCCAATTTTACAAGTTTTTTTTTCTGATTTAAAATGGCAGTGGCAAGGGACCACATTTGATATATGTATTATACTTTGAGTTCAAAAAAGGCAACAAAGCCTTTAAGATGGGTCCCGTCGTGAAAGGTCTATCAACTTGATGGAACGAAATGACATCGTATCGGTTGAAGGACTAACCGAGATGCTTCGATTTGACCATTCCACCACACATCGATATGTCCTAAGTATAGGAAAGGTCAGAAAATTAGGGCAATGGGTTTCACACGAATTATCCGGGTTAAAACGCTTAAAACATTCAACAAGAAAAACATTATGAAAGCTAGAGGATTTAGCCATTTATCAGACATTGACCTTTCAGATGGCTTTCTTTTCACCCGGCCTCAAAACAATTTAAACCATAAAACCCTATTTTCCGGCAATATATCACACAAGATTAGCGATTGCTCGATTGGTCCAAGTATAAGTATAATAATCCGCACATACGAGCATCATTATTATACCCTATTCTATTAAGTTTGATACATAGTTTGTAACATAAAGAAATAATCGAGATAGACCCAATAAAGCATTTATATTTGTGATTAGTATCATAGCGAAAAAGATTTGATGTTGAATTAGGAAAATAAAATTTCATATCTGGACTTCTGACAAAAAGTGTAAAAATCTTTCTCTATGTTACAAATTATGTATCACACTTAATATATCTTTAGGATAGGGTATAAAACTCATTCTTTGTGCATGTCCAAGATTATTGCCGTATCTGCCATCATTCGTCACACAAACGCAAGAAAATTATTAAATGATATGGAGAAATTTCTTGTTATTTGAGTGGATTATCAAGTTCAAAAATTATTCCGATATTATGCAATATTAATTGAAGAATGTGGATATGATCCACAATAATTGAAATTTATTTGTAATTTTTAAGATTTAGGAACGAAATAGAGAAAATGTATGGCAAATCTCAATAATACTTAAGATACTACTGTTCGGGATAAGCCCAAGTTTTTAGGAACGCATTACGGTCGTTAAATGAGGTATGCCTGTAATATAGAAACATCTGCATTAGACAAATCCCCTAAACCACCCAACAATACCCAAGATACTGATGGCTCTTGGACCACCGCTAGTATCAACTCCTGGAACTCTCAGTACTCAACTAACCTTATGACTAAGAGAAAAAATTATTGAGAAATAGCCAGCTTCAAACATTAGTTAGCAGGACCGGATGGTATAATTTCCGAATTGAATTCTGAATTCTAACAAACTCTGGACCTTATCTTTCCCTGACTACCTACATTCTTCAAAAGCTGTCTATATTTGGTTTGCATCCCTAAATCTTGGATTTGGACTATCATCATTATCAGCATCATATCATATCAGCATTACTCCAATTGTTGTTGACAAAAAGAATTATTAACTCTAAGCAGAGTAACGCCATAGCTCGTAAGTTCGTAATTAAAGGTCTTCCATAAGGTATGGTCTTTTGAACTTAGCAGTGAATGAATTGCTTAAAATTCTAGAAGCTATATACCAACCACTGTAGTCTCAGTGTCAACCCCAGAAAAACGGAACGAGCCCTCTTTGCAAGGAAATACAAATTCACGCATATCGACTCGAAATTATGTAGCACTAGTCTGTCACTCGCAGGTAACGCAAAATATTTAGATCTTAATCTTGATAGTGACCTTTAATTGAGTCAAGACGCAATAAAATCCGTAGACTTTGTCTCCTTTCATTTTAAAACTATCCTAAGATCAATCTTGGTGTGCCTTATGCCGCTTAAGCTCATTGCGATCTATATATGACCATGACTTCATGTAGAAGCTATAAGGACGAAGAAGAGGAAGAAACTCTATTCAATCTACTTTGCATGTGCCAAACTGTTTCAGTTCGTTTAAGAATCCACCTAGGATCCTTCTTTGACAACCTCGGCGAGCTGGCTAATGGTAACATCAGTCGCCTCCACCGCTTTATAATAAGCTTCGGTTGGTTCTGCGGGTATTTTTTGATTTAATCATAGATCCTTGTACTATTACAATGGACCTACACTGGTCTAAGAGTGGTTTCTAACACAGCCTGCTACGTCAACCTAACCTAGCCTATTGTATTAGTAAGGAGGTCACCTGAAATGCACTTCATCATAGTCTAATCATCACTAATTGTCAGCGTTTGTGCACCTAGGAGAGAGAGACGAAAACTACCGGGGTTGGGTTCAATCCGCTTATAACCATCCTAACGCAAACAAAAGCTGGGTAGTCAGAAATAAAATGTAAAGCCGATTCGTTCGCTTTAAGACAGCACTCAAATAGGCCCAAACTTATTATGTCAAGTAATGTCACGTTTGATTAAAATTTCGAATTCGAAATTCGAATAATTATTTTGTTATGAATCTAATATTAAAATTATGTTGTTTTTAAATTCACATAGCCTGGTCGACTAAAATATCGTCTATCTGTGGGGTTGATATTTTCTCAAGGTGCAAATGTGGTTTACAAATACTGGAAATTGATATCAATTTCGATGTTATCATGTCAAAAGCTTTGTATGACAAATACACGTATTAAGTAGGATCTTACTGCAGAAATATTGAAAATAAGGCTAAAAGAGTGCCTGCGGGCAAGCAGACAAAAATAAACATTTGAATCCATCCGAGCAAGAGATGAAAGCCAATAAACTATAAAGGACCATTCACATACATAATTGTCCTCCCACATGTTATACACACTGGGTTCTCCTACAAAGACTACACACAAAATAAGATACATACATGTACAGTAGCATCGTCCTTTCCTTAGTATGCTTTGTGAATATCAAATTCACTTGATTTTATATTTTCCGTCGTCATTCTTTGAATGCATACATCCGAATCGAAATTTCTATTTTCTTTGCACCAAAAGAGAATTTTAATTAAAATTTACACACTATGATACTGTCCAGGATATTCAACGTCCAGTTATTTTCGTAGTCTTTGTATAAGTCTACCTACACATATTTTTTTTCAATCTCTGAGTAGTACTCGTATGATATTTTGTTTATTTATTTTCCGTTTGCTTGCAACTACTTTTGAACTTTAAAAAAATACCTAAGGAAAGAGGAACTTTGATAATTTATTCATAGTTGAATAAAAAATGACTGTCTGCCACTGCCCATTGTAAATGCAATGAAAATAAATAATAAGGTTCTTTCAAATGTCCTTTGTCAAATCCCTTTGAATACTTTAAACGAATATGCGTACTTTATTGTACCAGTTGAAGTTATTTTATAAGGCATAGAAAGCATCGAAGAGAAGAACCCCAATGTGGAGGGATCTTAGACGGAATCTGATAGGTTGAAAGAAAGTGCAGCGCTTCCAGAAATCTTTTTTTATTTTGTATTTGTAGATCACTCAGACTGAATATTGGTCCATCGACCTATGTACCAGGAAGTGAACCTAATTTACTGACCCAGAATGCAGGAAAACCTAAATAAGGTCCTGTGAGGTTTTTCCAGCGATTTTAACAGGGATCAAATTTTTCCCAATCGCATTCTGATATGAATCGCATATGAAAGACGACTTCGAAAATGATTAATTGGCGTCCATACATATAGACGAAGAAATTTCGACGCTTTTAAACGAGCCATAACAATATACACAATTCATTGTCAAAAAGATACCATAAGCTTTTTTTTAAAAATAGAAATAAAGCCTAAATTGTCATCAAAGTAGAAGATAACAGCACCATACTTTTAACTGGATAGAGACAATCCTGAGCGCCAGAAAATTCGACTTTGAATTTGTGCACCAGCTGGAGTTCTTGTGTCATTCCGAAAGACTACATATGTACATTTCTGTGGAAGCTCTATAGACATATGACTACATATGTATATTCGTACACGAGAGTAAAGTGAAGATTAAAAAAAAAATTGCTACTTAAAGCAGCTCGTGATATAAGTGTTAAAAGCCTACCACTTAAGGTGAATCTTGTTCGATAGATGGCAGTCCCCGCTCAGGCAAAGATATACTTAGACCAAAATAAAAGCTCCAATGCGATACAATAAAAGAAAAAAATCAAATTACAAGCACCGTGACCTACATACATTCATATTTCCCAAACGAAACAAGAGGCATGGTGAAGCCATGCCATAAGATGATTTTCCGTTCAGGCATGAAACCAATTTAACCCAGAGACATAACTTTTTATCTTCATTAAGCCGAGTCTGGCTAGATCGCCTAAATCTTCGAAGAAGTATTCGCCAAGGGTTTTTCTTCTCATAGCCCATAGATCAGGACAGCTGCACAGAAGGTGGTTCATAGTTTTTCATCTACCTCGTCTATAGAGCTTCTACAGAAATCATTGAATAGACCATCCAACATTCTGATATGTCTTCTGAGGGTTCCAACTACATATGCATGTATGAACGTTGATTAAATTTTTCATTCTGACGGAGATAAGTCTCCTCTGTTTAGATAAGATGCCATTCCACCTACTCTTTCCTATTCTGATAGCTGCAGTATCCAAGTGGACCTTTACGGACTTCTAGGGACAGAGATAAGTCACATCTGATAGCGATCTCGATAAGGGATCCATGACATTGATTAACGCACTTGAATTGGATTTATCCCTGCTTTTATATCTTCTTGACCATCTAAATGTCGATTGTCGGTTGAATTCCAAGACTCTTGGGGCCGCAACGTTCATGTCCATTAGCTCTACATGTCCTAGCCATCTTAAACGACTGATGCGTACTTTTCGGCACAGCTCGTAGAGTTCGCTGTTAAATCTCCTCCTCCAAATCCCGTCAATGCAAACAGGAGCGAAAATTGTTCGAAGAATTTTGCGTTCAAAACGACCGAGGATATCTTCATCCGGCTTCGTTTACGTCCATGTTTCTGTGCCATACAGCAGGACTGGGATGATGACGGTCTTATACAGAGGCTCCTTAGCGTTTTTTCACAAGGCCCAGTTACTGAATTCCCTTCTTAGACCAAAAACAGTTTGATTTCTGATGTGATTTTGTGTCAGAGTTTATAGCGGACCCGAGGTAGATAAAGTCCCCAATCATCTCAAAGTTATAGCTATCCACAATAGAAAGCTGTCACAATAACATTCTGTCCGATTCATCATTGTTGTGTCTCCCTTCTTGTTAACAGCATATACTTGGTTTTGACCTCATTCACAACTGGTCTTCAGCACTGAAAGCTGGCTGCATAAAACTTCTCGAGAAATCCAACGAGTGCAAAGCAGTTTCTACCGATTCTCTCTTGCGATATGTGTGACAAATTTAAGAGACAGCTGACGTTCCAAAAAAATTCAACAAAGAAATAGGACGCATCAATTCCTGGATAGAAACCACGGTTTAAGGCTAGTAATGGAATAGATGACTATATTCCGGCCGGATCGCCAGTATAGTCAGATGTTTGCAGTACTGCTATAGTTAGGCAAATTTCGCACCGGAAAGAGTTACAGGGATTAATGCCAAATATGGAAGGCGAAAACCCTCCTTGACGGAACTACCATTTCCTAATGGGTGTGACAAGAAGATACAGAAATTAAATAACAGCTATACAGCAAAGAGGAGCTCCTAATTAACAAGCAACCAATCCACATCGAATCTGAGTTGAATTCAATTTTACAAATGATATCGCAATGGAGCTAACATTTTGTCAAAGTGTAAATTTTCAATACAGACGTGAATACCAGAAGAAAAATCAAACTGATAAAATAAATATCAGTTAAAACATTCTTTACTATTGATAATATTCGGATTTGAAAATATTAAGTTTATGCATCACAATTTTGAAGATACTTTCTGAGCAGTATATTGCATATACCAGTATTTACTTACAAGGTAATATATGTATGGATGCATGCACATCCATAGATATGTATGTACATACATGCAAATTATAGAACCTTTCTAAGCAATATTATTGTCTAACAAAGTGTATCTACCTTCTAGATAGAGCACATTCGTTTAAATAAAATACACCCCTCACAAGTACTTGAGCATACTATATAATACTCCTTGGCATTAACATTTTAAATTGAAAACTCATCAAATAATTTCCACTTAAAAACCGAAACGTGTGGCATCAAACATCGGGGTCGTATTTTTAGGGTTGTAAGGACTTTACTCAAATCCTTATGCAAATATTTTAAACTGCATTTCCCCTGTACAACGTCAACCACTCATCATTTGAGTTTATAGACAAAATTGAATTTCGTTGACATTGGGCTGAAGGACTTAAATTGATAGGTAACGAGCGTATTGAAATAAGAGTGTTGGTTTTACCTGGCCATTGTTGGTCATCGGTAGAAAGAAATGGTAGTAAACTACTTTTTGGACTTATTAATGTGTCTTCGATATATATGTATATGGATCCGATAAAGAAGGTCTTTAAAATAACGGATTCCACCTTTTGTGTGATGATATTATGTACAATCGGATGAAACCAGACTCCAAAAAAGTGTTGCTCATAATTTTATACTTAATAGACATAATTGAAATATCAAAATTAAAAAGTTCCGAGAGAAGATTCCAGATACTACATCCCCGAAGCTTAACATTGAAAAGAAATAGAAATCCTTGCGGTTTGGGCTACGCTGGAGTAAAAAATCGGCCTATAGAGAAGAAGGGTTAAAAGAACAGACGTTTTTGCCCAAAGCGTGCCAATAAATCAAAGCTATGCATTGATAGCTTTCCAAAATATTATCAGTCGATAACATAATTTAAGCTTACATTTCTCTTGAAAACCTTTGGAAGGTTGTTGGTGGCAGCAAACTCTTGTTACAGGCGGCAGCGGACGAATTGTCTAGATGGAATCAACGGTGGCGTCTATCAGTTCCAGTTAGGCCGAACTATTAGTGTTTATCCCTATATGAGCTGCTTGCAAATATTCGAATCCCAGGTCTAGAGGGATCTCCAATACTGAATCAGAAAAAGAGTTGGTGGGGGATGAACCCTTAATGGGCCAACGGCAGCACTCATATCCCCGAAGTGGGTTAATGACTCTTGAAACTCCGGCCACTCGTCCTAGGGGTATAAAAAGGAAATGGTCCGCCAGGTTGGGGTTTGTTCGTGGGGGTAACTTCTCTACCATGAAAAAAAAATTCTAGTTACGAAACCACTAACCGCCTCGGATAAGGATGATTCAACTGTTGACGACCCAAGCAAACATGATAAGGACAACGACTTTCGGTTCTGCACGTGGAATGTTAGACCACGTGCGGCCGAACAACTAGCGGAGACCCTGGACTGCTGTAAAGCAGACATTACCACCATCCAAGAAGTGCGATGGAACGGGCCGGGCAAAAGAAGGATGAAAAACCGCGATATCTACTACGACGATTGCTACCGAGAACAGAAGCAGCGCCTATTTGGATGCGGGTTTGTTATTGGAGACAGACTTAGGCAAGAAGTCTTGAGTTTCAGGCATGTGAACGAACGTCTCGTAACAATTCGCATCAAGGCTAAATTCGTTAACATTAGCCTGATATGCGCTCATGTCCCCACTGAGGAGAAAGATGACGATACCAAAGACAGCTTCTACGAGCTCTTAGACAAAACGTACGAACAGTGCCCTAGCTATGATGTTAAAATTGTCCTGGGTGATTTTAACGGCAAGCTAGGAAGAGAGAGCATCTTTGGTAGTACTGTCGGAAAGCATAGCCTGCACGACACCACCTTCGATAACGGTTTCAGGCTAATCGACTTTGCAGTGGGGCAAAATCTTGTAGTAGCTAGCACGCGATTTCCACATCTCAATATTCATAAAGGAACATGGAGATCTCCGGATCAGTCAACCGTCAACCAGATTAATCACATTGCGATCGACGCAAGGCACTCTTCCAGTATGATGGATGTCCGAACGTTCCGACGAGCGAACATCGACTCGGACCACTATCTTGTTGTAGCCAAGGTACGGATGTGGATATCCAGATTATACGAAGACAAGGAAATACTGTGCCAGAACCGAGGCCTGCAGGGACTAACAAGGAAGCCTAGTAGTAGAAACGCAGTCAATGTTGAGGATATGAAAAGATCACTTCTGCAGACTGTCTAACGGCGACGATGACCAAAATTCCGCTGTCAAGCAGAATGAACCATTCAATCTGGACGATGATAATCAACATTTCCGTCCACCCGACCTGGATGAAGTTAAGATAGCGATATCTAAGTTGAAATCCAATAAAGCTGCTGGAGCTGATGACCTGACAGCCGAGCTATTCAAAGCAACGGGGAATGACTTGGTAAGGAGTATGCACCAACTCATTTTGCAAAATATGGTCGGACGAAAGCATGCCCGATGAATGGAACGTCAGCATTTTTTGCCCGATCCTCAAGAAAGGAGACCCTCTAAACTGCGCCAACTATAGCGGAATAAGCCTCCTCAACGTCTCCTACAAGATCTTATCTGCTGTTCTGTGTGAACGCTTAAAACCTTTTGTCAGCAATCAGGGAAGTCCACTATAGACCAAATTTTCACACTACGGCAGATCTTGGAAAAAAAGCAGGAATATCAAATCGATACTCACCACCTTTTTATCGATTTCAAGGTCGCCTATGATAGCATCTATATAGGATGACGATGAACGCTTCATCAAGGTCGGGAAAGACCTCACCGAGACCTTTGATGTCATAAAAGGATTCAGACAGGGCGATGCGCTGTCATGCGATTTCTTTAACATCCTTCATGAAAGAATTGTGCAAAACTCACACGCCAACATCAGAGGCACAATTTTTCAAAAGTCCGTACAACTGCTCGCATATGCCGATGATATTGACATAATCGGAAGAACAAAGCGTGATGTCAGTAGTGCTTTTGTGAGCATTGAGACGGAAGCGGCTAAGATGGGTTTAACGGTTAATGAGGGCAAAACAAAGTATATGCTGTCAACAAAAAAGGACGCACAATACCGACGCCTCGGACGTCAACCTCGACAGATACATATAACTTTGAGGTAGTTAAGGACTTTGTTTACCTAGGATCCGCTATAAATTCAGACAATGACACCAGCATTGAGATCAAACGAAGATTAACTCTTGCCAATCGCTGCTTCTTTGGTCTAAGAAGGCAATTGTGTAGCAAAGCCCTCTCTCGAACAACTAAAGTATCCCTATATTAGACCTTGATCATCCCAGTCCTGCTCTACGGCGCAGAGGCATGGACTATGTCAAGAATGGATGAGGACGCTCTCGGTTCTTATGAGAGAAAAATACTTCGGGTGATTTTTGGTCCCGTCTGCATAGACGGAGAGTGGAGAAGAAGATACAATCAGGAGCTGTACGAGCTATATAGCGACATCGACCTAGTCAGAAGAGTTCGAATACAACGACTAAGATGGTTGGGTCATGTAGAGCGGTTGGACAACAATGCTCCGGCCCGAAGAGTCTTCGAATCCACTCCAGAGGGACGACGCAGTAGAGGAAGACTTCGCCTTAGGTGACACGCTCAAGTGGAAAGGGACCTCAACCAACTTGGTGTGCGAAACTGGAGGCAGCTAGCTAAAGATCGAGCTGGCTGGAGAGGCTTGTTGGTTGAAGTATTTTGGGACCGATGCTCTATCTATTATATACCAGCGATCTACCAGCTACAGCTACTAGTGCGATGGCTATGTTGGCTGATGACACGGCAATTCTAACAGTCGGAAAAAACGGAGAGGAATCTACTAAAAAATTACAAGAAACGATTAATGAGACAGCCAATTGGACAAAGATGTGGTGAATAAAGCTTAACAACACGAAATCAATCCATGTGAACTTTACAAATAAAAGAATTCAATTCCACCCAGTAACCATCTTTGTTTCGCTGAGTTAGCCCATACTCAAACTCTGCAAAGGATTTGGGCATGACCCTGAACGCAAAGCTTCTTTGGAAAGAACATGTCAAAAGGAAGAGGATCGAACTAAACATCGAATTGAATAAAATGAACTGGCTATTAGGTAAATACTCATCACTATCTGTCCAAGATAAGCTCTTGCTTTACAATCAAGTAATTAAACCCGGACTTACGGTAGTCAACTTTGGGGAAGTGCTAGGCGACATCGCGAAAACCCACAAAAGAAGACTTACACATCATGTAAATGAGGAGGCATCAAGACACAATCAAGCAGCTATTTCCGCTGGAGCTGTGTATTCTATATTATACTCACCTCGGTCGGTAATTCTATTGGAGGTGCTTCCCGGAAAGTGAGTGTTCATTAGGAACTCAATCGTTTCGTTGCATGATTCTGTCCAGTGGCCGACAGAGTCTTTAAGAGAGCCCAGTGCGATTGGTTCCTTGGCAAGGACTTTTCTAAGACTAGCCGATTCAGTAGTACTCTCTACCTCATTACAAAAGGTTCTCCATGAAGAACGTTTTGCCAGTTAAGTCTCTATCTTGGATTTTCTTTGACTGGATTTGTATTGTTCCCAGTCCCTATCCGTTTTTGGGTATTTTGCAACATTGAAAAGTCTTCTGGTTTCTTTCTTAATGGTATATAGTTCCTTTGTCCACCATGGGAGAGGCTTCTTGCTTTTCCTCATCTTTCTTAGTGGACATGCGTTTTCAAGAGCCTTTCCGAGAATTTTAGCGACATTATCGGTTGTCATGTCTATACTCTCAGGCTTATGCGTAATTTACTACGACTACTTGTTGGCCGGTTACAGTCATCATTGAGAATCTAGGTTTCGTCCGGATATTTGAAGCTGAGGAAGGGTGTCGTTAAGCCTGGCTCTTTTGCACGTACCTGCAATAGGTCCGAGTTTGGGTTGGACGTCCGCACTCGGGTCGGTTACGGGGAGCTTAAGTCTGTCCGCGATTCGGGTGGAGCTGCACATTGGGTTAGTCTTTTCGTTTGTAGTGCGTTTGTTTGTCGTGCTTGTTCCAGGTATCGTCCGGAGTCTATGTTCGGCCTTGGCGAAATCTTCTCGTTCCTTTTCCGTGAATGAATTAGGATCTCTCCTACTCAGTCGTCGGATGATCCTAACAGCGTTCCGTCTTTGTTTCCGCATGATTTCGTATTCGCATAGAATAGTCCAAATAGTATCTGGCATTATGGCTCTGGATGTTCTTCAGATGTATATCCCTCTCTTACCAGGAGTTATCTTCTCACCTTCCAGGCCTGTACGAGCAATAGGCTCAATGCAACGTCGGGCTGGTGAGTTCGGTAGCTCAACGTTTAGTTCAAGCGATCGTTCAATCCCTATGTTGTCTGCCTCTGGATTAGAAGAAGTTGCCTGCGATATTCCGAGTTGAATTGTATCAGACTGGTTATCGATCGACAACTTTCTCGTCCCCCAGGGACTATCTCACCATCCACCAGACCCGTACTAGCAGATGGCTCGATGCAACGTCTGGTTGCAGGGGTTAAAGCCACTTCGGCTGTAAGCTTTGGCGTGTCTGTTGATGCAGTCCCTGAAATGGACTTTGCCAATCCTGGGGGCAGGTGGCCCCATCAACTTTGTAGCGCTAATGTCATTGCAGAAACAGCGCCCGCTGGTGTACGAGCAGTAGGCTTGTTCTTCATTAGGCAGATAAACATGTGCACTATGTAGTCGTTTCCATTCGGTATCTGTCGTCTCATTTCTTAGTGCCTAGTCTTCTAATGGAGATTGATTGGAGATTTTACTCCGTCTAGAAGTATCCGTCTAGAAGAGGTAGACATTCTGGAGATGTTGGAGCTAGAGCTAGCAACGGAGTAGCTATCGCTTATGTCGGTAATGCTCCGATGCTTTCTCTATCCCATACTCCAAGATTGGCGAAAGGGTTGAGGAGAAGATTTTCTTCTACCTGTTTGTTGTGTTTATGGAGTTTAAATTGCCCGATCCTTGCACTTCAGTCTCTTTTGTTTTGTTTTGTTGTTTGTTCACGTTTTGGTTCCACGAGTATGGGGGAAAAGAGGCCCATCTGCACTCATCCTCAGATTTGGGTATTCGCATAGGAAGGGAGATGTCTTCACTGCCTCGGGAGAGGTCATCAGTGTCTAGTTGCGTTCTTCTTCGGTGGTCCGTCATAAGGTTGCGGTCGGTAATACTCGTAATCTCCACTAAAATTTGCTAGGTCTTGGCTTTGTCATGTTTTGTCCGAAGTTTTCTGGAAACACAAGATAATAGTGCGCTCCATATCTCATTTGCTAGTCTCGCGAAGGTTTACTTAGAAGTAATGACGTTTATCAGGTCCTCTTCAGACCCCTTTCTTGCTAAATCGTCCTCCCGTTCGTTCCCCTGGATTAGATGAGCTTCATGGCGGCTTGGCTGTCGATGTACATACATATGTATATGTCGATGATCTTTTTTAAAGTGCAGTTTCGTGGATTGTTCTCGTGCTGCTTCTGCGATTGCTAATACCTCCGCTTGGATTACACCGCCGTGGTTTCGAAGTCTCAGAGGGCAAGCAATTTCGGGTTCAGATGAGTATATGCGAGAGCCTACTTCTTCGTGAGTTTTTGACCCGTCCGTGAAAATCGAGATATTATTCGGAGTGTAGGTGAGTCTCAAGGGCCCGACTTATAAGATTGTTCCCATGTTAGTGAAGGGGACCACTTCTGCTTTCAAGAGGTTAACGTTTAATTCACATTTTTCCGCCCATTTGTGTAGGGTATTGATGGCGGATTGAAGTATTTCGGTGATGGTGGGTATGAACTTACCTGTTCAATTCGTTCTTTAAGATTCCTTTCGCGACCAGTATCCATAGTAGAGGGGATAGGACCCCACCTTGAGAGGTGCCTTTAGAGGCCAGTGGATGTATTGGGCAGTCACCCAGTTCTGAGTTGATGTGTCTCATCTTGACAAAAGCCAAATACATCAAGTTCTGTAGCTATCTTGATTGATTTAGTCAACAAGTTTACCGTAAGGTAGGTCCTATAATTTCAGGTGTGAAATCTTACACCAGAGTTTCTATAACGAACTGATTGAAAATTCACTGTACACTGAGAAGACACCCTAACAAACTAACCTGACGTAATCCAAGTGCTTGACATTGTACACAAATAGAAAGTATCAGTAAAGAATGTGTAATATAACAAAGAAAGATGAGAACGATTGCACAACTCATCAAAATATTGTGATAACCCCTTATTTTAAAATTAATTTGGTTGCAACTTGAAACAGTTTCACTTTAAGCGGCATCAAACAAAGTAAACATTCGCTTACATCATCGCAATCCAATATATCCTTACACGGAAGATCAAAACAATATAGTTGTAACGTTGCCATCTGTCAAATTTTCCGATTCAGAATTAAATATTTCAAATTTCCACAAAGGGGTTATGTCGATTTGTTTGGCATTATCTCTACAAGAATCGTAATGACAGGTTTTCTTTGCACCCCTTTGACTGGATATTCTGTTTCGGTCGAAACACGCCCTTTTCTTTGTAGTTCTATTGAAACCTAACATAGAGTGCACAAGGGTGTTGAAAATTGACAGACTTTAAACCGGAACTTAACCGACCATTTAATAGCGCTATTACACCCCCAATTAGGAATGAATTAGTTGAAGTACGTATGCATACCTTTTCGGCAAAGGGAACTGTATAAACAATTTTTTTTTCAGGATTGATCGAATGCCTAAGTCCTTGCCATCCCACTAACGGACATATGACATTTTTGAGGATTATTTGAATTATCTATCCACGTTTTAAAAAGAGGGTGCTTTCATTGTGGTGAATTGATAAGCATTCTAGTGTGTTTTGTTTTTTGCTGTAAAAAGAAATGATTGGTAAAACAATCTGTTCATTTTGCTTTAAGAATCTTTGATCTACGAGTGAATTAGCATTTCTTTTATCTTTGCTCTTTGAATCAAAAATTCCAATCAATTGAAATTCAATTGGTTTCAGTTCGCCGAATTTGTATGATGTTATTTTGTGCTTGTTTTGTTTTATTAGACAAGTAAAGATGTGAAAAGAACAAAGTAAGACGTTAATATCTTATGTTGTCATAATAAAAATTAACTTACAATGAATTCAACAAGTCGAAAACATTCAGGCACATCCTAAGGCATAGCTTCCAACGCTATTGACATTGGCCGTGCTTATCTTTAAAGAACGCACGGAAGGTACATACAATTTTATAACTGCCCTTAGAATCGCGGACAGCGCCAGATATCTAGGTCTTGTGCTATACTGGAGACTTAACATTAATGAAAGAATCGAAAAGGTCACTATTGTCTTCTACTTCTATGCATGCAGTAGATGGTTTGGAAAACATGCGGACCAAAACCCAAAATTAAACTATGAGAACTATTCCTACTGCAGGACTGGAGGCTATCCTCTAATCTGCTTCTGCTGGATAGCTTCTTTCAAGCCTCGGCAACTTTTAGTGCCTTAAGAATAAGTCAATCAGTTAGATGAAGATGAAACACGACGGGTCATTTTATGATCCTGAAACAATATCCTACCACGGATTATCTGACTCTGTACCTAGATTTCAAGAGACCTTTCACAAACACTTTCCCCAGCAGAGCAGAATAGGAAAGCAGTCAGCTTACCAACACGTGTACCAACTCTGTCTTTACAGATAGATCAAAGATAGATGTAGGCGTAGGCTCAGATATCTTTTCTAAATCGCTTGGCACATCCAAATCAGTTCATCTCCCGAAACATAGCAGTGTTTTCCAAGCGGAACGGACACTATCCGCCCATGAGACTGCGTTGAAGGCCATACCACAGGAAGGTATCACATTGTTCACTGACAGCCAGACAGCAATAAAAGCGATTGCTGCTACCGAAATAAAATCCAAGGTTGTGAAGAGCTTAAGGTTACGCTCTGCTGGGTCCCTGGTCATGAAGATGTACGAGGTAATAAGAAGATCGACGAATTACAAGAAGAGGGAACCACATCAGAACAAGCCAATATCTCGGTGTTCAACCCGTCTTGCACACTGAAGCTCGAAGCAGGGATTAAGACTCTGGGAGGCAAACATTAGATGGTCCTCCCTAGACACTTGTGTAATCACGAGAAGTATATAGCCGTATTTCGATAAGAGAAGAACCAACAGGATTATGCAAACGGATAGGAACTCCCTTTCTACCCTGATTGTAGTTATTACGGGTCATAAGACTCTGTGATACCATTTAAAACACTAAGATTAATGGAGGAAAACTTATATACAACCCACTCCCTCTGTCACTATCCAGGTCTTTTCGACTTCAGATTTAAATTTCTTGAGCGACTCTGACCTGACCTAGAAGAAATATCCAGAAGACCACTGAATGTCATCTTGAAAAGGCAATTAGATTATAGACAAAAGAGTAGTTTATTCTTCGGTGGCATATATATCAAAGCAACAAAGCAACAGTTGCTTTTCATAACACTCCCCCAAAATGCATATGTTGCATATTCCGGATAGTTATTTATTCCGAACAAATTTACTTCAAGTCTATTGTGCCGTCTTCATACAAGTCTCGAATGTAGTGGTAACGGGTATCTATCGATGTGTTTGCTTCTGGGACGATGGACCGGATTTTTCATCAACTGCTGAGCACCTATGTATGTTATCATTAAAAGAAGAACAGAATGGTTAGCAAAGTTAAGCCTAACTCTGATACCAAGTTTCGCAAGTAAACGGCTTCTTTGCTCGCTTACGATAGTGCTCTGTATTCGGCTTTTGTGCTACTGCGAGTGACCGATGTCTACTTCCTGTGTAGGATTTCCTATAATCGGTGAATCCTCCCCAAACTGCTTCAACGTAAGTTTGAAGACCCTCCAACGATTTTGAATAAGACAGTTTTGCTTCACACGTAGTTTTGATGTAAAGCAAGAGATGTTTCAAAGCTCCGAGATGTTCTCCATAAGGTTCTGCGTTGTACTCAACAAGTTTGAATCCGTTAAAATACTCGTTAAAAATACTCGTTGAATGTTTTATTCATAAATTGTCGTTCTTTTTCACTTCGCAAACATTTTATTTTACGTGACGATTGGTTCACACACATCGCTATGCACAGCTCTAGTAACCCTTTACTCCAAGTAAATGATTGTTTAGGGAAAAGTTGCACCGTCAATATACCTTTTGCGCGTACAACGCAATCCACATTAACATCAGATGAATCAATATTGAAGCCAACTAATATGTTCTTATTCTTGAGCTGTTGAAGATTATTCATATTTGAATGTCCATATCTTTGGTGCCATTTCTGCATCATGCTGCTCTTAATGGTGGGTTAATAAGAAAGAAATTCGGTTTGAGGTTTTAGAATTCTGAGAGTTCTTAACAACAGCAACGTTGTCTGAAAAATTCATGGACAAATTATGCTTGGAATTACTCATTGACATAAAACACTGTATCCCGTAACAATAATACTAATAAACATTTTAGCCGAGGAATAACAAACAAAAGGATATAGCGAGGAAAGCGACGACTCCAATTTTTGGGTTCTGACATCCAAAACAGTGGATGAGTTTTAAAGCAGAGAACAATACATATATTTGCCTGGGGGTTGTGCCACGAGGTAACTTTTCTACCACTGAAAAAATAGTTACAAGGCAACCAATATCCTCGGAAAAGAATTACCCTAATATTGACGACCCCGTCAAACAAAACATAGACAACAACCAACGGTTCTGCACGTGGAATGCTTGAACCCTTAACAGGCTGTGTGCAGTAGCAGAAGCCCTAGACTGATATAAGGCAGATATCACCGCCATCCAGGATGTGCGATGGGATGGGCCGGGGCAAAAGGAGGATGAAAATCTACGGCATTAACTATGGTGATTGCTATGGAAGAAAGAGCGCTTTTTATGATGAGGATTTGTCATAAGCGACAGACTTAGGCAAGAAGTTTTGAGCTTTCGACACATGAGCGAGCGTCTTAGCCCAATTCGCCTCATGCCCCCACAAAAGACAACGTCACCAAAAAATGTTTCTACGAGGTCTTCGAGAAAATATATGAGCAATGTCCTAAGCACGAAGTTAGAATCACGTTAGGCGATTTTAGCGCCAAGATAGGAAAGGAGGACATCTTTGGTATGATAGTTGTTAAGCATAGTCTATATGACACCACGTCTAGGAACGGACTTAGTCTTATTAAGTTTGCAGCGGAGCGAAACATCACTAGAGCAAGCACATAATTTCCTCATCCAAAATCCAGAAAGGGACATGGCGGTTTCGTAATCATGAAACGGTCAATCAAATTGATCCATTCTATCGACGCAAGGCATGCCTACAGTATTCTGGATATCCGAACTTTACAAGCAGCTAACATCAATTTGGATCACTACCTTATTGCAGCTAGAGTGCACATGCAGATATTTCAAGCACTACTGTGAAAGATTTAATGTCGAAAAGCTGAGAACGCCAGAATCTTAACCCGTATCCCAAAATCTCTCAATGAAAACTATGTCGCCAGGAGCAAGTGTCGATGACCAATGGCAACCCTGTCAACATGCCATATGAAGTGCCGCAACTAATGTTGAAGCCCAGTCATCCGACCACCACCAAAAAACCCCTGGTCTGACGAAGAATCCCAGCAACTACATGGAGCTAAACAACTCGTGAACGAAGCGGCGGTGAACAGAAGAACATGAGCGGCTCATGAGATCTAAAAACAATAGAAGAGGAAAGAACATCGGTTTCTCCAAAACAAGAAAAGAGAAAGAGTACGAAAATCGCGCGAAGGCTTACCAAAATGTAGAAAGAACGTGTCTCGGCGACAAGACCCGTATAGAAGCCTGTGGCCTCAGTCGATGCTGAGAATATGGAAAAACTTCTTTTGCAGACTGTATAACGACAACGAAGACCAACATTCCGCTGTCAGGTAGAATGAACCATTCAACCTGGATGATAATAGCCACAACCTCCATCCACCCGACCAAAACGAAGAGAAGATAGTAATATCCAACCTTAAATTCAACAAGGCTGCTGTAACTGATGTCTTGTCTTGTCAGCCGCGGTATTGAAGCTAGAAATGATCTAGTAGAGAGCATACATGAACTCATTCCTAAGATTTGGCACACAATCTTCGAATCTAAACCATAGGAACAACGCAGTAAAGAAAAACATCCTCTAAGGTGGCGAGTACAAGTCGAATGAGATCTCAACTGACTTTAAGTGCGAAACTGGAGGCAGTTTGTTATATACCGGGCTTACTGGAGGGGATTGTTGGTTGATTTCGGTAACTGTAGTGCCACCGCGAGCTGTAGCGCCACATAGGCATTTGAATGCCGCAAGTAAGGAAGTAAGAGTGAACTTCGAAGCACTATTTCTCGCAGATGTGGCGAAAAAGGAGATAATAAACTTATTTCGCACTTACTTTACTTTTGTCCAGTTCTGTCAACCAAAAGACTTCTCTCTTCTATCACTGGAAGAAGTTGCAAGGATTAGTCGAAAAAAGAAAGTCTCATTTGTTGTTTGTATTGATTTCTAACGTCCATGTGTTTTAGGCTACAATTCACAATTTCAGACCTTAGATTACCTTGTCACAATTAACCCAACCGCGATCTCATTGTGTCCTACCGCTTTGGATGCTACGTTACTTAGATAACCTTGGTGCATATATATGTATGCATGTATGTTCACAGTATGTGTTGACAATATGCGATATGCCACAGTGCTGATGGTCATCGATAATTTTTAAGATGAAAAGATTATATGTATAAGGGTCTAAGATCTTACTATAAGGGCTATAACGATTAGCTTTAATAGCTTGTGTAACGTAGTAGTGATGCGCTCGACTAGCACTGCATAACATAGCAGTGACGACTAAATACAGACATCCATTAAAATCGATTGCCAGCTACTATAAGAGAAGCTTAGTCTTTAAAAGTCGAAACCTAAAGAAGTCTGAATAACTCTGCATCATTCTATTGACGGAATGTTAGCAGTTCAATTTTGTAACTTTACATATTTCCTTTTAATATTTGGAGATTCTATATGCTTAGCAACATAAACAAAACAAAGGAAGAAGTAAAATGTGGTATACAATTTTTGCCCATACTCATGTTTACTCCTTCTATACGAAGGTAATAATGAATATTGGTGAACTACTGCCATCTCTATACATATATGTACATACGCATTTGTATCCCGACAAGCAGCATCCCAACTATATACATACATATGCATGTACATATAATATACTCGTGTTACATGCATCATGCAGATAGGATTTAGTAATTTCATTATAACTGGTAGAAGCTAAAATATTGCAATCCATTTGCGTATCCTGGCAAACTCAAAACCAGAATCCATAACATAATAAATGGTATGCGTTTGACTTACCACAATAAGATCTGCACTGACGCCCGGGGCTACAATATCTCGCTGATACAATCATACGCAGAGCACACGCAGGATGTACACGGATTAGGGATGGCCATGTGCTTACTTCCCTGCAACCATTGAATGCTTCTCCGAGAGTAAGAGAGTGCCTTGAATAAACGTGCTACACAGCGATTCGGGGAAACAAACTTATTTACAGATAACCTTTTGCCCGATTTTAGCATCCGGCAGTTGGAGCTTTAACGGTCAGCAAATGGAATGGATTTATAGCATCCCGTAAGGCTGCAAACTAATGCACCACCTGTCGAAGAGTAGTTTTAAAAAAACTATATACCACTTGGGTATGTGTGTAAGAATCCGTGCACCATTCCGGAAATGTTGCGGGTAACCAGAACTAAATTGAAAATTACACGCCCGCTTAGGCACCCCTTAAACATATACCAATTTTTTTATTCATACATAATTAATTTCTTCGCTTGCGGTGAGGGTGTTTGTGGAACGAACATGAGCAGCTATTTAGACATCATTGACACTGGTACAAAGAGCAGAAGGAACAAACAAAGAAGTAGTGTCATGCGTGACAATATGAAGGAATGATAAATTTTCGACTGATTTGTTTTTTTTTTTTTACCATGCAGCGGCCGGCGCCACCCCTGTTTTGAACATGTGGCAACAACTCATTTCGAATAACTAGGACCTCACAATAAGGGATACTCTGTGTAGTTGTAGTTAATGACATCGTTTTTCTTGTAAAAAAAAACACAGCACTGAGTGAGGTGTGAATCCATTGTATTGAACTGTGCCCGGGGGACCACAGCTAATCAGGAAGGAGGCGACATATAACCATAATTGTGGGTTCGATTCAGTTGCAGTGTGGTCAGACTTTTTTAAGAATTCCTTGGATATATACATATGTACATATGGCAGTGTGAAATTATGCAAATATGTAGATGTTAGGCGACATGTTTGAATGCATGCATTTGATATGAAAATGATAGGATGTATGATATGATATTATTTTTTCAAATGCCTTCAGGGACGTGTGGATTCTCTTTCACTGAATAGAACTCGTAAAACTATATCTCACTGGTACTATAACATAACTGGTATGTACATATGTACATGCGTAGGTGGTTCATTGGTATCTAAGGGTGAAGTAGGGCCAAACATCATTGGTTGTCATAATTAGAGTAGTTGAAGGCCAACGATTAGGATGACTTCAATCGTATTGATTTGTCTTTCCTGTAGCACTATTTTTTACGGCACTATTTATTAACTTTTTATGAAGCCTTTAGTATGATTTTGATATTGTTAGTGGCCATTCGGAAGCGGTAATGTTTTTAGTAATGAGCTCAAATTTCGTTCCTTTTGTACATAGAGCGTAACTACATACGTGAAATTTCAAACCAAACGCAATATTCACTTGAACATCTCTCTTACTTACTTAGGTGGCGCTACAGTTCGGGGTGATCCTAGGTCTCAACCAACAAGCCTCTACATTTAGCCCGTCCCTTAGCTAACTGCCTCCAGTTGTGCACTCCAAGTCGGTTGAGGTCCCCTTCTACTTATCTGTACCAACCTAAGGCGACGTCATCGTCTACTGCATCAGATTCGAAGACTCTGCAGGCCAGAGCACTGGTGTCCATTCGCTTTAAATGTCCTAGCCATCTTAAACGACTGATCCGTAGTTTTTTTTTTTTTACTAGGTCGATGTCTCTGAATCATCGTTGAATCTCCTCCTGCAAAACCCGTCAACGCAAACGGGACCGAATATCTTACGAAGAATTTCTCTCTTATAACGACCGAGGATATATTCACCAGCTTTCGAAAGCGTCCATGCTGCAGTGCCACAAAGGAGTACTGGAATGATCAAGGATGATTCTCTGGCCAAAGAAGCATGCTGATCAAATTTTAGAAAACCGGTTTGTATTGAGCTAATTCTTTTTCATGCAATTCAAATAGTTTTTTTATAAGTTAGTTAGATAGTTAGTTCTTTCCAGATTTTAGCTATTTTAGATTTTATTTTCGACATTTTTTGACTATTTTTTTTTTTTTTGTAAATTTTTGTTTTATGTAGATATTGTGATAAACCCAGCCTATAATATTATGCCTATCGACAATATGCCAAACAAATACACAAAAAATTAAATCTTTCCAAAATTACATACTATCTACTTCGAAACATAGTTAATGCACCTTATTAGATACGAAACCCTTGTCTACATAAAGGTCTACCTGTTAAAATGGTTGGAGCTGAAGTTAAAAGAGTTGCTCAAAGAGCAGAGTTAGGGTTCTCAAGTACGTTAGTTTAGAAATAACATACATAACTACGAAATACTGCAAATATTTATAATCACAACATTAAGAAGCAGGTAGCAAGGATGGATAATTCATGTCAAACTTAATAGTATCTTAGGAAATTAACATTTTCAAATACAAAAGTTCATAAACCCGACAAACTCTAGACGAAACAGTTAGATAGTGAGAGAATGACGTAGGGATTGACAAACTCTTTAGACCACATTTTTTTAAACAGCCTAACATACGATTGGATTTGTTGACAATGTAATTAATATGTTGAATAAAATCAAGTTTAAAGTCAAAATATACGCCAAACTCCTTGAAACACGTCTTCTGAAAAATGTCATATGTTGACAATTGAGGCTGTTTTCAAAACAGCTTTTAATATCGGATTGAGACGTTTTCGATCATCTGAAATTTTCCATATCGTCGACATAAATAAGAATGCCACTATGATTCAGGCATGATATAACACCATTGATGGCGAGTATAAAGAGAATTGGCCCTTACTTACTTACTTAACGGGTTCCCGACCCGTGAAGAGTCTCTGCCTGAGACTCCACTCTCCACTCTCTTCGATCCCGGGCACGCTGCTTCCAGTTGTCTAGAACAAGTGCTCTGGCTTTCGCGATAGCTTGATCCTTAAAACGGAGGTTCGGTCTTCCTTGTCGTCTCGAACCTGATGGCTGTGATTCGAAGATCCTCTTTGCTAGAGCATTATTGTCCATTCGCTCGATGTGGCCGAGCCAGTGTAGTCGACGTGTTTTGGCTTTTTGGACGAAGAATTTTTCTCTCAAAAGTGTTCAATATCTGCTCTGCTTTCCTGCTTATCGTCCAACACTCGGCTCCATACAGCAGAACTGGCAGGATCAAAGTTTTGTAGAGCATACATTTCGTCTTCCGAGTTAGGAGTTTTGACCCGATTTGTTTCGCCAAACCGAAGTTGCAGCGGTTTCCTAGGGTAAGTCTTCATCGAACTTCAAGGCCAACTCGTTTCGCCTGTTCTTCAATTGCCGTAAAAGCGTCTAAAACGGCGCGCTGGGAGCGACCGATGATGTCGATGTCGTCTGCGTATCCCAGCAGCTGGAAAGATTTGTTAAAGATAGTGCGTTCCGTGTTCACACCTGCCCTGCGCACTATCTGTTCCAGCACAAGATTGAAAAAGTCACATGATAGCGCATCTCCTTCCCGTAATCCGGTGCTTGTTTGAAATAGTTCGGAGGAACTGTTTCCGAATTGCACGTTGCACCACGTGTTATCCAGCGTCACGCGGCACAGCTGGATCAGTTTAGCCGGGGTCCCGAATTCGGCCATCGCCTTGTAGAGCTCAAGACGATGAATGCTATCATATGCGGATTTAAAGTCGATGAAGAGATAGTGAGTCTCGACTTGAAATTCGTTGGTCTTTTCCAGGATTTGCCTTAGATCGTCGATCTGCCGGGCCGGAAGCCACACTGGTACATGCCGATTAGTGTGCTGCAGGAAGGCTTCAGACGTTCATACAGTACGTTGGATATGATCTTATATGCGACATTAAGCAGGGATATGCATCGCTAGTTCTTACAAGACATAGGATCGCCTTGTTTGAAAAGCTCTGCTGGAAGACCATCATAGCCGGCGGCCTTGTTGTTCTTCAGCTTTTTGATAGCTGAGCCGACCTCTTCAAAACTGTAAGGGGGGATTCTTCATTGACTGGATGCAGGTTCTCTTTTTGCCCTACCACTCTCTTTACCTGATGCCCACTAAGTATCTGCTGGAAGTGCTGCTTAAACATATCTAATATTCCCTGTTCTTCGGTGATTAGGTTTCCTTCACTGTTTCGAAGAGCCTGCGTTCCGGGCTTGAAGCCAGCTGCCAGTTGCTTGGCTTTCCTAAAAAAACATCCGGATGTTGTTCTTATCGCGGGACTCTTCGATATCCTTGAGCTGGGAGACTGCCTGGGCCCTTTTCTTGTGTGTGTGCTTTTCTATCACCTTTTTCCGGCATACGCATTCATCATCATACAAAGGGCTCTTTTAGGGTGGTGGCTGGTAGTCTATAGTGGTTTCTGCTATCTTTTTGATGATGTCGCGATACTAGTTCCACAGATTGTTGGCGTTTGTGGTTGGTGAATGCACAGCGGAGAGTCTCTCGCTCAGGCGCTCTCTGTAGACTCTGGCTACTCCAGTCGTGCTAAGGCTTCCAACGTTGAATTTATTTTTCTGCGTGGCTTGCAGCTTCTTCTCGTTGGATAGTCGAGCTCTGCATTTAGCTGCAACAAGAAAATGGTCAGAGTCGACGTTTGCCCCTCTGAAAGTTTGCAGAGTCAGTCTTTGTTAGGGTTTTCAAAGGGTTAAATTAAAGTCCCTCACTATTGCACAAGGTTCAACGATTTTTCCTTACAGTGAACCTCAATCAAAAATGGCCTTGGTCGTGTGTGGACGACTTATTAGAATTTTTCGTAAGGTGACAGGTCCTTAAGCACACAAAGACTTAATGATTTTGCTAGTGCGAAATACTGAACAGCGCCAATAAATGTTAGCCTTTGATAGGGGGTGAGAAGGAGATGCTTATCACCGGACACAATACATGTGGCCATTACATAAGAATTTATACACATCCAGGGTCTTTCGCTAGAGCGAGGATACCGTGTAGAACTTACTCTGGCAATGTTCTGCTTTTGCAAGAACAAGCCAAAATTGAGCTACATAGTATAAATTCACTAAGAGTACGTAGAAACTTAACTATGAGGTTGTCTTCCGATGGATAGTTGTGTGTCTGAATACTTGTCGTAAACTACTTTTATCCCCCGATTCTTTGTGATTCATTCATGGCAAAACAAGGAAAGGGAGGGAATGCTCTCAATTCACTCTTCACTTCCCTAACTTCTAGGACATTCTTCTTTACTGTTTCAATGACAGTATTGGAAAATTCACCTTTAGAAAAAATTTCCTTACGTACATACATACATACATATGTCCATATAAAGCTTGACAATAAGAAAAACTAGATTGATTTTTTAAAAACCACCTATTGTGCATCATGTAAGGAAAATCAACAGATGTTATAGTTGCAACAGTGAATCGATAATACATACATATACGCCAAATAAACACTAAAAGTAAGCCTGCATGCCGAATTGACAGGTCAATTGAAGACCTGTCGGCAGCTTATCAATTACGCATATATTGTGCGAAAGGATCATACGCCTGAGTGGACCTTTCGATATGGGAGCATATGAGAATCTGAAGTACATACGAAACCAAAAATCGACCATTTATTACCCAAACAGGATTATAGTCCTAATCTGGTTAACAAATTTATTGAGCAAGTGCTCTTTTCAACGTTTCCTTTCCAATGTGGGATTGAACCTCTGTACGAGCGTAATATTAGGGGTGTATTATTTTATTCGATGTTCAGTCCTCTGCCAGTTGTTGTGCAATTGTAAGAACTGTCTGAATTCAGTGATGATTTTATAGTTCGAAAAATTCATTCAGTGACCGCCATGGGAGGAAGTAGAATTATTTAGGTAATTAGATAATGAAAATTCTGAAAACTAAAAATAAATACGTACATATATGTATTTTAAGAAGATTAATGCTTGGAGATATACGACAACGGAGTAAGGAGGGTTGTTAAAATGTTTTAAATATTAGAAAGTGGAATTTCAATTTAATCAAATGTCCGTTTGTAGGATTATTTAGCTAATACCGAGGCCAGACCAACCCCTAATGACCCTTTTCCTTTCGTTATTGGGTGGATGCATTTTCAGAGAGCTGTGAGTTAAATACATACAATTCACGGCTTACTTACTTTTCCTTTGTGCGATGGTATACGAGAATATTTACTTTGCACACGGATAATACGTTGCAGTGAAAACATCGCAGTGAAAGAGTTTCAAGCGTGACAGGGTTGACGCTGATATTCTGTTCAAGATTAAAGAGGGGTATAAACAACCAGGGTGCTTCAAAATAATTGTAACTCATTGCACTTATAATTTTAACAAGAGTGCTCATCGGAAGCTGATGTGTAAACATGGATTTATGAAGAGGATCGGAAACAATAGCTGAATATATTTGCCGCTTTTCCAGTCTACATGATTAGTCGGAATTGGCTTCTCCTCCATATGAGCAAACACTCTTTTTGTTCTTATGGATATGTACTTTTTTTTGTTGTTGTTAACATCTGCGGGGTTTCCTATTTTCAGTTAAACTATTTAATTATGCGATTGCTTAAAAGCAATAGATACCCTATTCGAAACATAATGAATGTATATTGTTACCTCAGAGGTATGAGCGAATAGAAATGTACCTCAAACAACAAACAGTGGCTTGACAAACCATCGAAAACAAGTAAATTTGCGTTCAGTCTTATCAAATTTAAGGTCATCACACCGATTTGCCGACGAATTTGATCAGTGTAAGCCCCGCTAATGTACATATATAGTAATTTAAAAAAAAATTACCAAAAGGCTTACAAGATTCAATTGGTCCATGAATTGAAACCAAATGACGTATAAGATACGCCGTGATTTAAGGACCTACATGTATGTACTTGTGTCTTAAATTAGCTGGAAGCTGGATGGTTTTGTAAACAAACAAAATTGTCGCATTTGGAATAAAGATAACCGACAAGGGGTTTATAAAATGACCTTACATCCACAAAAATGCACTGTTTGGTGAGCATTATACGCTGGCACCATTGGACCTTATTTCTTCAATAATAAAGCTGAAGCTCGTGTTGCAGTCAATGGAGTCCATTATCACCCTCGATGATCACCGATTATTCGTTTCGAACTTAGGGCTTGTAGACTTATCAACCTGAACCGGTTTCTATTCTCTGCAACTTCTTTGCAAGAACTCGGATTCCACTTTCCATATTTGTTTAAGTTTGCCATATTTTACCAGATTTTGCAAGTAACCTTGTTTGATGCAGTCACAATAGCCGCCCGTGAGACTGCGTTCGAGTCAATACCACAAGAAGATATCGACAACCAGGCAACAGTAAAAGCTATTTCTGATATCGAAATAAAATCCAAGCTTGTGTTAGAAATAAGCTAACGTTCTGGGAACACAGCACGAGGTTACACTCTGCTGGGTTCCTGACAATGAAGATATTCCAGGTAGTTAAGTTGAAGGATCTGCATGGAGATTGATCGAGAAACTACTGAACGCCTAAAACATGAGCAACAATCAATTTCATAATGTAGTGCTTGCAACTGTAAGTGTAAATCCTTATACATGCAGGCATAAATTGCAAGTGCGAGGTTGTCTTTACCCAAATAAAAGGTGCTACCGAAACCAATACAATGCCTCTAATAAAGAATGACAACAAGTTGACAACTGTTTGGCTATCGTACCCGCACAAAGATTGGTGTCTGGAACTGAAGACGCTCTTCGACTCACAGAGTGAGAGTCCTCAAAACGCCAGATTCCTTCAACTGGAACATGAGTTCATGCGTTAAAGACTGGACATATTGGGAGTAAACGAGATAAGATGGTTAGATGCGGGTGAGTTCCAATACCCAACGCGTAACACTGTACACCCCTTCTCCGGAAGACCGTTTGGGAGCCCCCGTGGATACGGAGGTGGACTGTTGCTAACGCCTACAGCACGCAGAAGCCTGATTTTCTGGTAGTCGTACCACGGTGATACCATTTTATCGGCCAAATTTCGGACTGCAGTCCGTCGCGTCACCATTGTCGCCTGAGGAAAAAAGAGACCTTCTACAACCAGTTGGGCCCCCTTTTTTATTGTAACGCCCAACATCGTCATTGTTATTTTGATGGGAGACCTAAATGCCAAGGTAGGCAACAACAATGAGGAGCTCAAACATATTATGGGAACACATGGCCTAGGCAACTGCAACGACAACGGTGCAAGATTCGTTAATTTTTGCAACGCGAATCGGTGGCCCAGTTAACTGGGTGTCAACTGACAGGCAAGCAACCTCCAGGACCGAGCTAGAGTCCCTATATCGTATGTAGTTGAGAAAAATTTAGCATAGTGTCCAGCAAGGTAAGTGCTATTACATCAATGTTTGGCTAATGAAGCAGAAAAAGCCGCAAGACCAAGCGACAGCAGAACCGTTTACAGAATCACCAAAGAGCTGATAGGTGGTCGCAGCTCTACCCAACACCCGATGGCAGATGGTACTACCTATACACTTGAGTGACCACAAGAAATATGGTTTTACGTCAACAAAAGAAGGACCGACGTGGTAGGTCTACCCTGGTAGAAGTCATCGCGGGGCATAATACTCTTCGAAATTGTATGGAAAAACTAAGACCAATGCAAGGATACCTACATGTGTCGTGGATGTGGAGTAAAAAAAGTCAACGAAGATACAACCTGTCACTATCACTATGATCTTATTTATCTAATAAATTAATCTAATAAATATCTGGGCTCCACTTCTTCCAGGACCTAGGAGGAATATCCAGTAGACCAGAGAATAGCACCATGAACTACATCAAATCAACTAGATCGTTTGCAAGTTCATCACAGAACGTACGTTATCGATGTGGAAGGACGGAGTACATGGATCTTAAAAAACTACGAAGAGAAGAAATACCAATACCACCTCACATAAGGGAAGGTGGACATACAGACTAATCATCAGGATAACGAGGTAAACTACCAATTGATGCAGTGTTTGTCAGGCCATGGCGGTTATCGCCGATACTTCCATCCCTTTAACCTCGAAGACACGCCAGAATGCCCAACTTGCTCTGGATGCGATGAAAACCCGGAACACGTGTTTTTAACTTAAGGTTCTTTGAGGAAAGACGGGAAGTAGAAGATGAATTAAATTCCGCACTAGATGTTCTAAATATAATAGAATATGTTGAAATCGATGTGTAATTGGAAGCGGTTTGAATACTACTGACCCGAATACAAATCGAGTCTAGACAGACGGAAAAACAGAGAAGAATTTTGCAATGACGGCCGTGTAATATGATAAACCAGCGCCGCGAAGTAAATTGACGGTAGTCATGCGGGGCCAGGGTCTGAGCTAGCAGAGGTTCGATTTAATCAGTACTACTGTGTAACTTGGAATTGGTGCTTATGCAAAGTTGCTCAACAGAAAAAGTTTAAACAAAGGATAAGGGACATCTCTCTACTATCTGTATTACAATGGGTCTGTATTGACCTCACTTGCACTTCGTCTACCCAAGTATCTAACCTAACATAAGCTCTTTTGATTGGAGCGTCTTGTAATGAAATTATTACTGTCTATGTTAAACAGAGTTAAGAAGGTAGCCTACCATAAAACTCTTGGAATCATAATGAGCCCCATTTCTTATGATCTTAGAGATATAGCTACACGCCTTCTAGTTTGGGAGGTTAGAATGTTGTGGTCTCTTGTAGTAACTGGTAAAAATAACTAGTTTATTTTTTTGTGGATTGAAGTGAAGTCCGAAGTTGTTTGCAAACTTTCTACGCCAGTAAAAAGAAATCACAATTATATCATTAAACTGTTCCAAATGTACTCTGTATTATAATCACAACATTATGGGCATATGCTGTGATGTTAATAACATATTACACGCAGTTCTTTAAGGATCATTGACGTACAAACCGCACTGTGGGATACTTTTGGTTAATGATTGCTTATTGATGTATGTTTAACCAAATGATATTCCTAGTAACCAGCGTTTTACAATACTATTCCGGTATGTTGAATTCAACATAATGCATAATTCATAACCCGCTAAAGCGAGTCTCCACTACATCGTACTATAACGTTGTTCCTTCTAACCTTACCTTCACGTTTAACAGATGTGATTTGCATAATATTCCATTAGACTAACCTTATTCAGTCTTAAGGTGTGACCAATCCATTACTATGAACTTGTTTGTCGAATTATGATGCGTAGAGGCCTTTGACCCACAATCCAAGCAATGATGTCTGTTAAAAAGAACTGCAACTTACAAGTTCTAGTACAGGAAAGATGCGAGTTTGGTCTTGCCATGATAGGACAAGCAGAAGATCAAGCATTAACTTTAAAACAAGTATCGATGTAACTAAGGAACTTTTGAGAAATGCCTATGGTATTTTAGACGATGTTGTCTAATTTGACACTTCTACATACTCATAAGCATGCATCTACACACATATAATAATGACTTCAAATAGATCTTAATGTATTCCTACGCCACACGCAACCCTGTTCTTCTCCGCTCAATTTAATGGTTCTTCTCATTAATTAATTTTCCATTAATTTTGTATCTTTTAAATTGGAAAATACATTAAATTACAACGTATAACAGTAGCACGCGCACACAAATCTGAAATGAATTCTTTCCTATAGTTTAAAGATGACTGCTCCACCAACGCCCTTTGTCTGGGTGCACCGACAAGTAAGGTCACTAATTCATTTTTAATCATTGATCAGTCCAAATCAAATACGAGAAACACTCAAGACTTATAATTTTGAATCTGAGTTGGGGATACTGCTGAATTGGTTTCCTTTGTAATGTGCTCTCCTACGGTATGGATTCAACAGGAGGGTCTCCCCCATAGATGCCCATATGGGAGGTTTAACCAAAGCTCATTAATTCATCCAATGGTCAGTGCTGTTTAGTGCGAGTTGTTAATGGAACTCGGCATCACGTTAACATTTTCCTTAATTACTGTTTGCGTTAAGGAATATGTAAGCAGGTGTATAATTAGACATTCTAAAAGTATTCTCTTTTCGGTAAAAAGAAGCCTACAATATCACCAAAAACACCCCTAACGTCGATGTGAAGAAAACGAGAAAAACAACAACTGACACAGATAAGTTCAGGTCAAAGAAGAATATCTCGGCTGGACTGCAAGCTGATCGTCCTTAGAAGCTCCGACAGTCGACAGTGGCTGTGCACATCTCCGTAGATCTTGCAAGAATAGCTGTGGCCACAAATCCTTGGCACATTTATAATATGTGGCATGTTAGGATCCAAAAGAGGCGGAGTAGTACAAACCGAGTATAGATGAGTGTAAGGCTTCGCCCAGTCCTGATCAGAGTCAAAAAGTGGGAGTTGCTATAATTGTTTAATTATAGGCTTTTTATTTTGTTTGCTGGCTTGAATTTGTGTGTCGAGGAGCTCATACCTTATTTCGCCACGTAACATTAGCAAAAGCAGTGCGCGGCGCAGAACTGGGTAGGTAAGCTACGCGAGGAAATACTTCTAAAGAGATCGCCAGAGGATTTTTTTTTTTTATTTTTTTTTTTTTTGTTTTACTCTTTGGTAAGATGTATGCATAAAGGCGAACGCCAGTACTGAAAAATTCGAAAAATGTTTCATAGTAGATCCTTGGTGGACAACATACCTATGTACATACATACGTACAAGTGAATATCTCGGAGGTATGCTGAAGCGTGCACTGGCTGATGCCTCCTTCCTTATCTGCTTCGGGGCAATCATGTATGATCTTTGGTATTCAGTAGATACAGATGAACACATCTCAGCTGGAAGGTGCGTGGAATGTCGCGGTAGTATTGTGTTTTTTGATATATGGCGAATATATTAATTTAGATGTGGTGTGGAAGATTAAAATCCGGTAGAATGTATTTAAATTTAGTTAATGAGAGTGTATACAATAAATTGTATTAGGTGCAGATGACAAAGATTGCATTTGGTTTTGTATAGCATGCAGGCACGTTAGTAAGCACGTACTACATTAGAAATTATTTTGTAAATACAAAAACGATAGTTATATAAGAAGTATATATTTAAACATATGTTTACATACAACATATACACGAGTATATACTGCCTTCCTTCATCCATTCGTAGACCATAACCTAAGAGTCAACCTAACATTATTCGAAGAAAACATGACGTCTGGTTAGTGATCTTAAGAGAAAGGCTGTATGTAGCTAGATATGTATATACATAATATCCAAATGGCAAAACTAATACGTTCTAAAAGCATAATTCAAAGTTCATCGGAGCATAACTGATTGGATTTATAAGGCGATAGTTACAAGATACATCAACTCGGTTACAATTCAATAAGAGAAACAGTAACTAGAGACACTCCGTGTACTGGTTGGCTATAATACATATCCTATATATGTATGTATGTATCTGCAAATAATGAAAATAAACGTCACACTACATGCAGACGAAGACGTTATAATAATTACACAGCGTATATTCCTAAACATATTAAAAGTATTGGAAAAGGCACAGGAGACCTCGAAGTTTAAGGCTACGCACTTCAAACTGTCCAATTTTGGTGGGGAACAGATCACAGTTAAGAATAGTGACGGGTATTAAGTGCGTAGACGAATGTTAACGTCAAACTTAGCTACTGACGATTCAATGCGACGAAAGACATAAGAAAGGGATCGGGGTTGCATACTTCTCAGGCTTTCGTAAAGGTTCCCATCAGTTTTGTATAAAAACGCGTTGGCAATGAAACCCCTGGTTAGTTGGTTTGGTAGGGTGGGGATATCCTCCTCACGTAAGTCGCCGATAAGTGTTCCCCTCTAGGCCGCCGATCACGTAGGCCGCCGATTGTGTTCCCCTCTAGAGAAATTGTGTAGTAGAGAAAGGTAAAAGAGGGGGTTGTAGATGAAGGGGGTTTGATTTGGGGTGGGGCTCACTGTTCTGACGAACTCCAAGATTTTTCCAAAACTGTAACATCTAAGATAACTGAGCCCGGGCAAGACGTGTCTTCCCAGGTGTATCTTAGCGCCCCTGATGCGGGCCATTCATAGAGGAAGTGCTCGGAGCTTTCTTCCTCTTCCTCGCTTCCTGGGCAGGTGCTTGATGTCACCAGTCAGAGTCTGTTTTCTAGACTTCTTCTCCAAATTAACTTGTTGTCTAGAATGACCCCAAGATACTTTATATTGTTTTCTAAATCCAGTTGTACACCCCCTATAAACGGGGTAGTAGCATGTCGTACGCCCAGGCCGCAGCGGTCCACCCAACTTTGCCTGATGTTCAGTGCCGACTGCATGAGCTCATCCAGTGTATTCAGATGTGTCCCCGTAATAAGGATTGCGAGGTCATCAGCATATGCTATACAGTTGAAGCCATTGCTTTCCAATGCTTTCAGAAGTTCATGCAATACCAGTATTCACCATAAGGGAGAAAGAACTTCCACTTGAGCGATCCCGTTTTGGACTCCACCTTATCTTCTTTCACTACCTACATCAGCTGTAGTACAAACAATAAGCTCTGGTTTCACTTGGTTTCACTTGGTTTCACCTAAGTCACATTTTAGTTTGATTTTTGAGCATTTAATACAATTCGTTACGATAGGACAATACGAACCTAGTTTTGTGTCCTCTACTCGTCAATTTGTTTGAGAACAGTGCGAGCGATTTAATTGTTGTGTCATATTGCAAAGAGATATATGTATGTACATTTTTCATGTGACTTAGTGCTATAGGACTTCTTTTGTAGGATTTTCTGAAATCTAAAGATTATGTCAGGAAAGAACAAAAACTAATTAACGAAGTTAAGACCAACATAAAAAAAAAAAAAAATAACTTAGGTTTCCGATTAGTGTCGATTAGAACACTCGGTGGATATTTTGTTTAAGAATTAAATTATTCATACGATTATAGCAGGGCAGCATACGAGTAACTCAAAAAAAGGAACAGAAAACTACACAAATTAAAAATACACGACACCACATGGACAAAACTAAAACAAAGCAAAGCTTGAGATGACACTAGTCAGAGTGATCAGGTGCGCGATTTGAAGTTAGTAAGTTCTGATTGTGTGGGGAATTTCCTTCTGAAACAGAACCGAGCTATGTAACTGATTAATCATTGATATGGGCTAAATTAACAAAGATTACCACAAGTTTTCTTCAAAATTCGCCCCAGTTCCAGAATGAACCCTGTCAAAGAACTGTGGAGACATGAGGCACTTCTTGTTTTTTTTATATTTATCTATTAGTGGTTCCAGAGTTTCCCGCGCTGAAATGTAAATTTGGAGATGCATTGGAAATTGGCCGGACTAGTGTTAATAGATTGAGCGAAGGAGCCCATGAATGACTCTTGCAATAAACTGCTACAAAGTTTATAAGACTCTTAGTGAAGCTAAGCGAACAGTTTAGTATGTTGTTAAAATTAATTATAACAACATTCAATTATCAATTCAATAAAAACAGTTCAAACCCTCTCGATAGTTAAATTCTTCCACTCCTGAAAACTCCTTTCGGTTCCTCTAACTTGGGAATTTTACAATTACTCATCAGAAGAAGAGCGTAAATGATTTTTAGGATTCTGGAGGGATCTGAGAGCTCACTTAATACGTCTGGACCTGCTAGGAATTTGATCTCCTCCCATACTTCGGTCAATTTGCTGACGGCTATTCTGGGGGTGACTATGTCTTGACTTTGTGTCTCCTCCGGCGAGAAGGTTCCGGGAGTCATTTACTAGCCCCCCTACCCCTATAACAAGTCGAGGTGCATAGTCACGCAGGATCAACATAAGTAAGGTTTCCTGCAAGCGTTTTGTCAAGGATTACTCCAATGTATTTCGCTTTTCCTGTGGGTTTTCAAGGTTTTCCAGTGACACCATCGAAGTTACGGTACGATGCATTTTGTATCAATAAGGTATTTTCTCATCGAGTTTGCCCCAAAAACGTGACCAGTTTTTGTAAGTATGTAATCCTTTGAGTTCGATTGTGACCAAAGAGCAGTGTGGAGAGGACTCCTTGTATGTACATATGTATATCTATAAAACCACAGAGCGCAGTTTCTTTCGCACCCATTGATTTGTTGACTTGTAATATTAGGCTATGAAGTCCAAGTAAAATTTCTCCTAAGTAGACTATACCTCCGGGTTGGTTGACGGACTAAGAACGTGGTTCCTCAATTGATCTAAGGACACAGCGCTATCGGAGATACAGTCTGGGTAGTCGATGCCGAGGAGTAGTTTTGCAGTTTTCCTTAGGGCTATTAGTGAATTAGCCATTTAGTTTCTTTAAGGAACTTAGACAATTGAAGTGACTTTAGGCTAAGGACTTTTGAAGGCGATCCGCCACCGTCGAAAAGGTTTTGTTTATTTCACTGTTGGTTTTTCCAGAGCCACTGCAAGAATCACATCATAAAACATATTATTTCATGCACGAACCATTAACCTTTATGAGCAGGCTAAGTTTACAATTGAGACAGCATAGTTAAACTAGATCTGTATACTAGTTAAGCTAGTTACAAAATAAATAAATAAGGTACTTTACACTTTATTTCCTTGGTTTGTTTACTACCTTCTAACACCAGCATTCAAATTATCTTAAAACATGACAAAAACAAAACTAATACAGTAGGTACCTAGCTACTAAAAGTGAATCAAAACAAATTGTTGAAAAACAAACTTCTGACCCCTGACATTAAAATTCCTTTCCGTAAACAGATGCTATTACAAAACACAAAAAAAAACAATATAAATGATAATATTAAAACAAACCTTTGCGTTCCATTTGCGAATCAAAAGTATAAAATTCGGAATAGAATTAAATCTGCTTCAGCCCGAGGCTTAACGTTCCACATTTCTACTACACAAGTACATAAATAGTGGTGGTAGACCCATACATACCTACCTACAATTATTTATACAATCCTCCTTCCATCGGTGAATCCCATTTTCACAAATCAAAATTCTTGTACATTTATGCAATGTTTTGTTGTTCTAAAAATCCAGCAGCTGGGGATTTTCCACAATTTCTTCTGAAACAAAAAAAAAAAAAAACAAAATACAATTTAAATACATCAAATCACGGTAGAATTTTATATTCATTGGAAAAGGAAAAGTCGACTGGGGTTGGTGTCTGGTGGTGCTTTAAATTTCTTTTTGGCCAATACATGTGCGATTTATTTGTGTAAGTTAAGAAAAAATATCTAGATACATACATATACGTATACCCATGTATGCATGCACATATGAATATCTAATAGGGATAAGGAAATGCATATGCTATCGTACACCTATTTTGATGCAAAATATGTCATTACATTACACATGTTTTTAATTGATTACTACAATACATACTCCTACCTAACAACTGAACATTATAGCAGTTTTTTTTTATTGTCGAGAAATACATATTCTCGGCTAAGGCTAAGACATTAATTTTTCGATTTGTCCGCTATGTTTAAGTCCTCTCCTCGCATACACACACACGCATAGTAGACAACACATCTTATCCTAAAACAAAAATAAGGACCATTGATTGCGTTTCTGTGTTCGATCACACTCACTCATTCTTACAGCAAAAAAAAAACGAAAAAGGACGAAGAATCTTTAGGGAAAGCAAAATAAGTCTCACAAATTTTTGCAGCACACGGCATACAAATGCAGTAGTATGTATTCGTCAGTTTGATTCCCACATTCACCCTTATGGCTGAATTGATCCCGCCTTCGGGCTGTTTACTTTCATAAGATTTTCTACCCTATTCTGCGGATAGGCGAATTCAATGCGTATGCTTGGAGTGTGTACCGACTGCGAGAACTGTAAAATACATACGAGTACGTACATAGATTTACTTATACAAAATATATATGTAACATAGACTCCTCTGTACATTTGCTAAGACTGAAGTTTTTTTTATTATTTTATCAGCACAGCTTATTTAATTAATTAAAAAATATTTTATTCCTTTATAGTAGTTGACTGTGTGCTTGAAGTCTAGAACGCAAGTCTACAAAATAAAAACAAATTGGTGTCGCTGAGACTTAACGTACGCTGAGACTTAACGTACGCTGAGACTTAACGTAGTATGTAGTTTCAACACATAGTATCGCATTTTTTTGCAAGCCCATATGGACGTGCACGAAAAAAACAACATTGGGGCTTAGCAACGTTATCACAGAATCTTGGCAGTACTCTGTATGGACTGACTCTTCGGCTGTAAGATAAACAAACAAAATAAAAGTGATCAACACAAAACACAATAAAAATAAAGCAATATTCTGAGTACTAACTGGAAGAAATGAAAGGAAAAACTAGTAAAATCAATTGGATACCTATGATTTTTCGTAACAAAAAATTGTTGGATGATATCAACGTATGCCAATTTTGACGTTTTCATACAAATTATCGATAACACTAGGAAAATTGAAGTCTGGGCTTAGCCAACCCCATATGGGATTAGTTGTTGTATTTAATAGCAAATTTCCCAACAATTCCATATGGGCTGGGAAAAAACGCACCTAGTATCTGGGAATACTATCAGTAATATTAATGTGTTAAAACTACCGATACTATCGAAAACATTTTATATCCGTATCAGTGTCATACGAATATATTTATTAGCGTTGTTTTTTTTAATAAAAACTTTCGTAAATAAAAACTTTGAGATGTTTTTGTCTAGGTGATCTTATTTAAATGATCTGAATACATTTTTATACGTTTGTGTTGAATACAAGAAACTTAAAAATATATAACAAATATCGCATATTGCACAATTCGTTTCACTTTTGATAGACTTTTAATACAAAAACACTGTTTGTGTGGCCACCAAAAGTCTGAGACAGCTTAAACATCAAACGGCGAAAAGGTCTATGGCCGTGCCAGTCGTGCCAGTCTAATGGTTTTTTCCGAAATAGTTACGGTATAAATCTTAACTTACTTTGGTGCTGCCACAATTCTGGAGTCGACAGTCGACAGAATAGCGCTGCTATTTTTTGGTTGCGGAACCGGCATAAACGTTGTCTAGACTAACAACGCAAGTTATCAATAGTAACAAAATGTCTGAAGTCAACAAAACAAATTGGAAGTCCTGTGAAATTAATTGCTTTCTAGATATAATGATCAATAAGAAAATCATGGTAAAGTTCGATGACAAAAAAACTCGTTCGCGGGATATATACAAGGATTTAATGGAGGAACTAAAATTTAGTAATTACAATCGTGATGAGTACCAGATTAAAAACAGGTTTGAAAAATTTAAAACTGAATATTTAAAACAGTGCAATACTTAACAATAAGAAGAGCGGTCATAAGCGAATGGATGATGAATTCAGTAATAAAATGAGTGAACTACTGGGAAGTCAACCAGCCACAGCTTTTAGAAGCTTCGGAGTCGATTCAGCAGGTAAAATATTCTTTTAATTCAGTAAAGTTTTTATTTTATATTTCATTATTGCACAGAATTCGTTCATTTGAATTATACCAATTCCGAATCCGAAGTAAATCAAAAATTCTATTTGTAAGTTGATAAGTTTTATTAAATATAGAACAACTACAAAAAGAAAACCATGAATGGCATGAACTTCGGCAGAGGCGTGAACAAGAATTTCTGCAAAATTTGGTTCAATCAACTTTATCGGCTTCTAATTTTGGTGAACAATTCTATCGATACGAATATGTAGATTAAATTAATTAGCTCGATTTATTACCTTATTGTAACCTACAATGAACTGAAATGAAATGTGTTAATAGAATTAAGTAGGTGTTTACTTGAATCTTCTTTTCAATAACTTCTCTTATAGCTTGTGCCTGTGTGTTGTCTATAGTGTCCGTTCCTATAATGGTTTCTTCAATTTCTTCGCCAAAATTGCCGTCCATTGTATCGTCGTATTTTCGTAAAATGTTATGCAGTATACAACAACAAACCACAACTGTAAGCATAAAGCTATGCTCAATTTCTGAGCGTTGGGACAATATTCTCCAACAGCCAAATCCAAACTTCTGCTTGGTGTTGAAAAATACAAGATCCTCTCAGCACGGTTGCATCGTGAACATTGCGCGAAAGTTTTTGGACATCTTGACTTTTCTTCAGGATCTGCCGAAAAGTAAAGATTTGATCGATTGTGGACTTTCTTTGTCTGAAACCACACTGCTGAATTGTCTGAATCCAATCAGCTTGTTGACGAAATGGCAGATAAGATCTTGTACGCGATATTGAGTAGACTGATACCTCTGTAATTGAAGCAATTGAGGGATCTACTTTCTTGGGGATCGAACACAGCTAAATACCTGGGTATAAATTTGGGGTCGAAATGAAAATGAAAGGAACATGTTAAAAATAAAGTTGAAGAAAAAGAATTATTAGATATAGGAAACCACTGATATTAGGACATAATTCAGATACATCCACTGAGAATAAAATTGTATTATATAATCAGGTATTAAAACATATCTAGTAGCGTATGGTATCGACCTAAAAAAAATCGATTGCTAAGGTAATTCAAACATTCCAAAACAAAGTCCTTCGTGAAATAATTAATGGACATCGGTTTATCCTTCTTTCTAGACTTCCTTCCTTGTTTCTAGACTTGCATCGTGATTTGCAGATTGAGCTGATTACAAAAGTCATAAAACAGAACACTATGTGTCACAACCAGCCTCTGCAGATGCAGATCTTTTGTTAATGATTCTACACTACTTTTCATATCCCTTAGTTCGAGATTTACATCTTCATTAGTAAAAAAAAACATTTACGGAATTTATGCTAACATCGAGGAAGGTAAATACCGCGACGTTGTTGTCATCAATAAAAACACCAACATGTGGCAAAAAGATACGTATAGGAAGCGGGGGTCTAGCTTCTCACAACCATTCGTGTGGTTTTTATTATATTTTTCGTATGAATGGAGGGGTCCTAAAATTTAGTTTCAGAAGGGCATTTTTTTAAAGTTTTTTGATGAGGCTTATAATCTGAGATACTAGTCAGATGTTGGCGAGATGTGTGATCGTGAAAGAAAAATCTTTGGATATCTACCTTCTTTCCCAGCTGTCTGGAACTCGTTAAAGGCCGATAAAGTCCAACCGCTTCTTCACTTAACTCGATGAGGTTCTAAATATGCAAATATCTAATATATGTATGTGCATACGTACTACATACATGAATGGAATGTATATATATATATGTACTGAATGATACAACCAAATCCCCTTATTAAATGAAGACCTACTGATAGTCTCGCAACTTGGAAAACAAAGTGCACGACTGGGTCGTACGTACTTGCACCTTAATGCTATTAGTTTCTAATCGTATAAGCATTGAATTTCAAGTTTTTTTATAAAAACGCCATCAAAAAGTGGGTGTGGCCATATATTAAGGTGAATTATAGAGATTTTCAAAGCCTATCAATTATGTTTTAACAATTTTTTCGATTTCTAGTAAAAATTTTTAAAAAGTAAAATTTTTTTAATAGTAGGCGTGGCAGTTCCAAACTTTGTATACCATACTTTTGCATTCATCATATCCACCTTAGATATTGAATTTAAGCCCAATTGCTGAAGAAATAGACGAGAAACAGTCAATTTGTAAAATTACCGTTATACGCTTTTTTCGCGCAAAACGTGGTATGCCATCTAATAACAAATGCCCAAACTAACTCACGTATGAAATTTTATCAAAATCGTTAGAGCCGTTTTCGAGAAAATCCATTTTTAGTGAAATCGGCCTTAAGTAAACTACCCTTAATTTTGAGGTTAGAATGAAAATTCCAATTTCGCCTCTAGGGATCATCCCACAGACCCCAGATATGAAGTTTGAAGCAAATCCGTCCAGCCGTTTGGGCTGCAGTCGAATATACAGACAGACAGACAGACAGACAGACAGACAGACAGACGGAATTGGCGGACCCACTTTTTTGGACTTCTCCATCATAGTAATGTCAAGTTTGATTAAAATCTCGAGTTCGAAATTTTTCACGAAACCAATACTTGCCCTATAGGTATAGGTGCAAGTAAAAATCATACTTACTGACATCAACTTGAAGGTCATTGCACGGATGACAGAAAATTCATCTCAATGGAAACTCAAGCCTAAGTTAGCAGATAAATCCGGGTTATGTGTGTTATACTCGTACTCATCGCACGATTGTTTGGTTGGGTTGGGTAAGGTCTGCTTGACTGTCAATGTAAAGGACAATATCCCTGCAATTTAAGGCTATGAACAGAGTAAAGCTGGCGTGATTTGCAAATTGCAGTTCAATATCCTTGAGTTTTGAAGGAGTTATACATCGTATTTTGTACTTTCTTGTGCACAATACTAATTCAGTCTTGGAAGGGATAACGGGATAACTCCGAGACCAATACTATCCGTCCACTTTTTAATTTTATTTAGAGCAGACTCTATCAGGTCTCTAACTGTAAGAAGGAACTTAACCTAAAGTTTTGAAGTATCGTGTTCACTACCATGGATCACAGTAGTGGTGATGATGATAATACTCCGCCCTGGGTGTATACCTGTACCCCAACCTTTTAGTGAGACAGCACCCCAGCTCAACATGGATTAGCCTGCTTTAAAGAGTTTAGTCAAACCAATACCAAAGACAGGTAGTTGTTAAACTTCAGATTAAGAATTGCAACAAATATACATAGGTTCTGTTTTGACAGTGTTGAAAGTACCCTCAACATTAAGGAAAGACACCATAGTGAAATCCTTGTTCTCAAAAGATTTCTTAAGGATTCCTAACAATGAGTACAATGCAGGCTCTACCGATTTTTCAATGGGATACTAATCCCAAATTTGTTCTTATATGGACGTCGATCAGACTCTCCAGAGTCTTTAATAGAAAGGAGGACAAGCTGATCGACTACTTTGACCCACCTCCAGGATCTAGGGGTGTAGTTGAAGTTTAAACAGCTTAAAAACATAATGTGGAACTAGGGATTAAATGTATTAAAACCGCTAGTAAGACACCATCGAGACCAGGGAATTTTTACTAAAGGAGCTGTCCACTGCCCACATATTTCCAGGCGACAATGTTTTATTTTTTTACAGTCGTTTACGACGGTTGTTTTTCAGACATTCGCGACAAAAAAAAAAACCACTGAACCACGGTGTCATCTTATGCTTTCCCTTATAACTCGCCTTGCACGAGTGACATGTGTATAGTACATATGTATGTTTATATTTCATAGCGAATATGACATCTTAATAGCGTATGTATGAATGATGCATGAATACCCATAACAATGCATAACATGCAAAACACCCTTTTCCAAGTCCCACACATATGTATGCATGTATGTAGGTGTTATATTACATATTACTCTCCCGCATAAACTTATAATTTTCTTTTTGCTGCAGGCCACAAATTGTATGTTTTTAATATTTAGTTACCAAAGCGCAACTAACTATATTTGATTGACTGCAGCTACTGTTTGAGTTTTTTGCGCTAGTAAATTATCTCTTTCCATAAGTTTGCTAAAGGCTGTATTAACTTATGATTTTTTGAGCGGCAGTCAGAGAAAAAACTATTTTTTTAAACTAACAAGTTTAAAAATGATGCTTGGTTGTTGGCCTCTCACGATATGATCGAGTCGAAAGAATTTTTTTTGTTTATGCAATTCTAATTTGTTTATGGTTTCATCACTAGGAATTTCTTAATTTAAAACAAGTTCACACACAAATCGAACGTAATCTGTTCCCACCGTGCAGAAAAATGCTCAGAGAAAAACTAATACGAACGCCACCACACAAGGTTTTGGATCACGCAATGGTTGAAGGAAAAACGCACACGATTCTCAATCCACTAAGCCAATTATCCTTTTCATCATGGGAAACTTGACCTTTTCGTGAAATTAGGTATGTATCTCGAACTTCTCTTGTACGGGGATGGTATCGTAAACAAATTGTATGCAAATTATGAACGGAAGATAATCCGTTTATCTGGACCATTGAACGTTTGCTTTTTGTAGATTGTGCGCTAATGATGGTTAGTCAATTAGTTTCGCATTACCAAATCGCATTTTGAAAGATATAATAATTGTGATAGCATAACGACACTTCTACATTATGTGGGGTCTGATAATGTAGTCACCGTAGTAGGCAGAACCAATTGTTGTATTACAGACATTTTGTGTCTATGTAAGTATTTTACTATAAAAATGTACATATGTACATATGTAAAGAAGAAGGCCTTTCGAACTTGCAAGATATCAATACAATCGAAGTAATAATTTGATGAATGCATATTGTATTAGGATTGCAAGTAACCGCATCAGTCTGGAACCTAGGACTTATCTGTTACATCTACATCTAATACAAGTAGATCTGTAATACTCAAATAACATTAATCCTTCATTCGCATCAAGTCGGCGGTACACAAACATATGTATGTACATAGTCCTGTTTTTGGGGACTTTTTGGTGAGCAGGAGGAAAGTCTACTGGAGAATTTATCTCATTGTCCAAGTATTTACCGAAGCTATAACAATGTTAAATCAATTTGCATCCTTTCCTTTCTAGGTCGGCTAGTAGCTGGTTGATTGCCAGTCTTGTGTTAATAATCCTGCATGTAAGCAATTTTTTGATAAATGCTCCGAGTTAATTTTCCACTTTCCGATTTGCAAGTCTGTTAGCAATAGCTTCTGACAGTTTAATGCTGACAGATCTTTCAATGATGAGTACCAGAAAATGTAAGCCTTTTTCAATTGATTTGTCTTTACAGAACGGCCTTATTCCGAATCTTACATTTGTGAATGGGGACAAGATTCAAATAACTCGTCAGAATAGTTTTCTGAAAACTCTTAGGGAATTGAAAGATTTGAATCTGCGTATGGCTCGAAGGACCTTTAGTGTACATACTATATTTCAGGTATTCTTGCACGATGGAGAGAAAGTATTCTATTCTATTCACATCAACGCAGGAGTTGCTAGAAAAGATATTATCCAGTAAAAGATAAATGAATTCCGTAGTGGATTGATCAAGCAATTTCTTACCTCGAGGCGTACAGAGTGGGTAAGCCACCAAAATTCTAGAGATTTTTTACCATGTCTCGCTTCAATTATTATAATATTCTACACGAATTTCACTCCCAGTTACTCGATTGCTATGCTATACACAGCCAGAAGGAATATGCAGATTCTAAGATTACACGACAAAGACGGAAAAATGTATGGAACGGTAATTTTTTCGGAGAAAATAATTGTCTTTCTATATCACCTTACTTTACTTTTTTACTTTCTATACCACCACCGAATGAAAATAAAAATATAAATAAAAACCGAATAATGTTCGTAAACACGAACGATTAAATTAAGAGCGATTCGGGGAATTATTACTGACCTGATAGCGAGTAAGAAACTAACTAGAAACTGAATGACACAGGAAGAAAAAACAAGGCTGCCAGACTCAAAATCATAAATGAAAACTAAAACAGCAGCAACCACGCCCCAGGATCAAGGGCTAAAATATAAAATAAAATTGAATGAGTGAAAAAACCTTTACATGCCTCGGACAAGTACGTTTGTTTAACTACTGCATGCTGCTGATGTTTCGTTATCACCTGTAGTGTAGAAGTTCCAGTCTGCGCACGGATATCTAGTTTCTCGAACACCTCCATCTAAAAGTGAATCTCCCTGGAAACAATGAATCAACTCTGTATTTGAGTGCTCTGGGGTTGCAAAGGTAATTAAGTGTACAGTACGATATTTGTGTCTAGAGTAAGGAAGAAGTGCTTGATATCGCACTTAGCAACAGTTTGGACCGTTTCTAATGAGCTTTCAAATCTCTGCTTTTAGGTACTAAATCTAAAAAATAAAAAGCCGATGGGCAGCGAAAACGCTTTTCCAACTATGAGTTTCATAAAATCTAAATACATGTCTTTATTGTTAGACAAATTGCTATCAATAAAAAGCCTTGAAATTGACATCGATAGTATAGTGGTCGTGGCAGTGAGCGGATTTAAAAAATGTACCTGTACTGCTTTTTCTTCTCAAGATATGAAATTTCATGCTCCTAGTCCAAAAGTGGTGACATACGGGACGGATGAGTATGGCAAATCGTTTTTGCTATTGATACTAATTACAAATATGTATATATACTTAAAATGGTCCATCTCAATTATTTTTCTATGTTACAAACTATGTATCAAAGTCAATATGTCTACCTTGGATAGGGTGTACAAATTTGGAAAAATAAATCAGGCATTACATTTTTAAATCCCTTATATTCTTTATAGCACGTACTTGACACACCTTACCTATAAGATCCATTCGATCTTACGATTTCGTAAGACGATTTTCATATTTTTTGTGTGTTTTTAAAGGAGAAAGTGTACCGATTACGGAATACCAAAATCTAAACTCCTTTGTGTTAAATAAGTTGGAAATATTAATTAAGTACTTCACAAAAAATAAAGAAAAACCTAAATATAACATCGACTAGTGAGCTACGGTGTGGCCAAAGGGTAGTGGTGCGAATATATGGGAGTACAAGCGTTCTCACTTAGCCTCTCACTATCAATTCCTACTCTACATCTCCACGTTGGTGACTGCCGGATGCCTAGTACCTAGACTGGAGATTGGGTAACTAACCCCTTTCGAATGTCGTTTATGGTAGCAGACAAGAGATGGGGGAGGACTGTTTTCACACTAGGGCTCTTCCTCTTGATTTGAACGGGAGTGGACAAATTCTTTAGATGGAATCTAGAATGTGGTGGCGTCCACAGTTCCAGTTAAGCCGAACTATATAGTGTCATCCCTATATGAGCTGCTCCCACATATTCGAATACCAGGTCTATAGGGATCTCCATGGATGGGCCGGGCAAAAGGAGAATGAACAACTGTGACATCTATTACGGTGATTGGTATAGAGAGCAGAAATAGTACTTATTCGGATGTAGAATTGTCATAAGCGGCAGACTTAGGCATGAAGTCTTAAACTTTCGACACGTGAGCGAACGACTTATGAGGCTAAATTCACCAACATAAGCCTTATATGCGCTCATGCCCCACAGAACACAAGGACGACGCCACCGAAGAATGTTTCTACGAACTCATCGACAAAACTCACAAGCAATGACTTAATATGACCTTAAAATCGAATTTAACGCCAAGATAGGAAAGGAGGACGTGTTTGATAAGACGATTGACAAGGACAGCCTACACAACACCACGTTCGGAAACGGACTTATGTAGGTTGATTGACTTCTCTGCGGGGCGAAACGTCATTTCAGCAAGCACACAGTTTGCTAATCTCAATATTCACAAGGGGACATGGCGGCCTCTTGATCATCAAAGAGTCAACCAAATTGATCACATTGAGATCGACGTAGGCATGCCCCCAATACTTATACTGGATGTCCAAACCTTTCGAGCAGCGAACATCAACTCTCTTCACTACTTTGTTGCAGCGAAGGTACGAATGTGGATATCCCAAACGTGACAACAAAGAAGAAATACTGAGAGAAGATACAACGTCGAAAAGCTGCAATTTCAAGAGATTGCCAAAACCTTTGCCGAACGCATATTCCGAAATCTCGTTATGACTTTTATGCTACCAGCAAATGCCGAAGGCCAATCGCAACGTTGCCAACATGCCATCAGAAATGCGCAACAGATGTGCTGGGTTTCACCCGACCACCTACAAGAAACCCGTGGTTTGACGACGAAGCATACAAAGAAGTACGGGAGCAGCTCGTGAGCTCTACGAGCAAAAAAGATGAGAAGAACATCGGCTTCTCCGAATGAAGGAAAAGGAGCATGAAAAGCGCGTGATCGAAGATATTGATAGATTATACTCCAGGAATGATGTGTGGAAGTTTTACCAACAAGTAAAAAGAATGTGGCAAGCTAAGAAGACCCGTACAGAAGCCTGTAGAGATGAAGACGGAAACCTCTTAGTAGAGTCACAGTCGGTGCTGAGACTGTATAACGGCGACGAAGACCAACATCTCGCTGTCAGGCAGAATGAACCATTCAAAATAGACGATGATAGTCAAAACTTACGTCCACCTGACCAAAACGAAGTAAGGATAGCAGTATCCAAGCTTATCCAACAAGACTGCTGGACCTGACGGCTTACCAGCCGACCTGGTCAAAGCCACTGGAAATGACCTGGTAGAGATACTTATTTCTAAAATTTGGTCAGATGAATGTATGTATATTCATATACTTATGCACCGTATATGCATGGTTTGCCACATCCACAAAAAAGTAGACTCCCATCCTGTGAGAACGTCTGAAACCCTTCGTCAACAACCTGATTGGGCCCTATCAGTGTGGTTTCAGACCAGGAAAGTCCACAATAGATCAAATCTTCACACTTCGGCAGATCCTGGAAAAAACTCAAGACGTCCAAATCAATACCCACCATCTTTTCATCGATTTTAAGGCCGCATATGACAGCATCTATAGAGATGAGCTGTACAGAGCCATATCTAGTTTTGGCATCCCTGCCAAACTCGTTCGCCTGTGCAGAGTGACGATGGAGAATTCTCGCTGCTCCATCAAGGTTGGTGACGATCTCACCGAGACCTTTGATGTAAAAAAGGATTTAGATACGGATACGCGCTGTCATGTGATTTCTTCAACATTGAATTGTGTTAAACTCACCATCCAACACCGGAGGCACAATCTTTCAAAAGTCTGTGCAACTACTAGCTTACGCCGACGATATCGACATAATTGAGAGAACACAGCGGGTTCTTACCGGTGCGATCGCAAGTATTGCAACAGAGGCTGCTAAATTGGGTTTAGCGGTAACCGAGGGCAAAACCAAGTATATACTGTCAACAAGAAGAGATACACAACATCGACGAATTGGACAGAACGTCACAATCGACAGCTATAACTTTGAGGTAGTAAGGGACTTTGTCTACCTCGGCTCTGCTGTAAACTCTGACAACATATCAACATATTGCCAATCGCTGTTTCTTTGGGCTGAGAGAGCAATCGAGTAGTAAAGCCCTATCCTGAACAACTAAGGCGATTCTATATAAGACCTTGATTATCACAGTCCTGCTTTTGTACGAAATTGTTCACGAAACCTATACGTTAAGTTCAAGTAAAAATGCATGTCGGCGATCGTAAGTCTGGAGCAATATCACAATAAAAAGTGCGAAGACTAAGAGGCGTTGTAGTAAAATCCACATCGGAGTGGCAATCAAATGGCGGAAAACACTGAAATACAGGAGTTCAACATAAAATTCTAAACAAAAAAACAAGCTTCAATATTTTTTTCTAACCCTTTCCAAAGCATGTCAATACGGATCTAGCTTGGGACAAAAATAAATTGCATTATAGTTTTCGTTTCTTTTGATACAACAATCAATTGAATTTGTTATGAATGTGCAATATGTAAGTCTGAAAATCGCACTGATTAAATACAATACCGAGATCCTTAATCGTATTTAACAGGTTAATTTCACTCGATCGATCGTGGAACGTTGAAGTATACAATTTTAAGAAATCATTTCAAGTATCAATATAGGAAAAACACCGATAGTACCTATGTACATAATAATGTGTAGAGGCTGTTTTATCATTGGTGAAAAGTAATGGTCCCAGAAGACTACCATGAGGTACGCCTGATCTTCAAGCAATGATTTTGATTACGCTGAGTCTATCGAATACAATTTGCACTCTATGTATTTGGTAAACGATACATAGATTTCGTAAATAACAAAGATTTAATTTATATAAATATTCACTTGGTTCATAATAAGACACTGTGACTTAGGTATCAAATGCATTTGCCAAACCCCTCATAATCTGAGTGTAAACACTTTCGAAAAATATTGAAACAAAGAAATTTTTCAAATTCTAATCGAAACTGAATCAACACTAGGGAATTATACGAAAAATGTGTAGATACATCGATACTTCATAATCTGGTTTAATATTAGCTATCGAAATTAGGAGAAACTCATTACGTAAATTTTTCCACATTTAAACACTAGATCCTTTACAAGAAAATATTTTTTCACACGATTCCCGCTTAATACATACTATTCCATTTTGGAAAATAAACATTTAAGGCAAAGTAACATTTTCCAACAATTTCGGTTGGTTCTCATTAAATATTTCGCTCATCAATATCAACATTTCCTATTATTTATGCATAAACACTGTATATTCTTATTGTTTGCTCTTCCGGTTTAGATATTATTATACGTATATTGTCACTAACAGTTAAAATTAAATACTTTATGTATGTATTACACATTATACTTCTAAGTAAAATGTAAAAAAAAAATATTCTAGCAGTAAATTTCTTAATTACTGATATTATTGTTAGATTGTCTATGCACAAAACATTATCTTATAAGTAAGTATATTGACGTACCAACATTAAATCCTTAAATTTTGTTTTACCTCCACAAACAAAAGTCACATTATTCACATAGTGTTACTCTTGAGCTCGACAACTCTTGACTTTTATTATGGCACAAAACTTTTTTTCTACTTATTTTTTTCATCTGATATTGCGAGCACTCGTAATTCATTGATGTGAACTATGATCTTTATTATATCGCTGCTAATAACAAATAAAATTCACAAACAAAATGGTATGCACTGTTCTGGCTTCTTACGCACATTTATAAACTTTCTTTCCCACCGTAAACCGATTAACGATTCCCCAGATGGTAATTTTATGGTAATGAAAATGAAAATGTGAACCAAGCAGAAATATCATCACCATAAATTTCCGTGAAAAAGTCCTAAACTCCTGGAAGTACGAGTATGTGTATGTATGTATGTCCTTTGCGGCGTTTATGCAGTGCCGTTGCCGCAACTATCATGGCGTGCTCTCTCTCTGTGGCAAACGATTATTATCCAAAAATGATGATGTTCCTGCCATGAGCTACAACTACCACAATTGCTGCCGAAAATGATTGTTCAAGAAGTCGTCGTATATCCTTTATTTTTTCTACGAAACTTGCCTTCAATTTCTCCTTACAGCTGTAACCGTTTCCAATCCTGTTAGTTGGATGTGTGTGTTTGACTTTATTTTTTTTACTAAAACTGTTTTTTTATTACTATTTTTTTTACTGAAATACATAATGGGTTTTGTGTATTATTATTATGACTTTATGGGAAAAATACGTTTACACAATTATTAATTGTTATAAGAAGCGATAAAAAAAAAGCGCAATGAAGATGCCTCGTGGAAAGCGTTCTCGCACACAGCTACACACAGAGAAGAGAGCTCAGAAATTGGAGTGCATTGGTGTTGGTAGATGCCCCACGCATCCTCAGTACGAGTGAAAGTTCCCAGAAGAGGAGAGTGCCAAAGCCAACCAAACCTCCTCCCATTGATTGAGAGTGGCGCACCAAAAGGAGCAATGCGATGTCTTCTGTTTGTATTTCGTCCTTGCTTGGGGCGGATACAACCGCCACCGCCACAGCCGTCGCCGCCGAAATGGAGTTGACGGCAATTTGCAAATATCCCATAAGGGATATAACGAATACAGTATGGCGCAGTTTGCCAGTGTATTGCGTACGTAAATGGTCCAAAATTGTACGTCCACCCCCACATCGCGGTGCGTTTAGTATTTTCTTGCTCTCAAGCAGAAGGCGAAATACGAAATGGTCTGAGTCTGAGTCTGATTTGGGAGTGTGTGAGTTTGAATTTATCCTCGACCGAGGGTGCTTCGTTACAGCCCCACAAGCGTATACTACCAACCTGATGTGTTAGTGGCGAAAGGGGGGTTCGTTAAATGTTGTCTAGGGTGAGTTGTTGTTGTTGCTGAAGAATGAAGGAGGAAGCACCGGAAGACCAAGGGTGATGCAAAACAACATGCTATGCCTTCTCGTTCATGCAGCTCCATTCGTTCTCTCTGTCTTGCAGCATCAGAGCTTACCGGAGCCGAATACACTTGTGCATTGCTCCCGCACCAGCAGGCAGCGCTTTATTAATGTAATTCCTTTCCATATATGGGTCTTATTTCGCCCCGTAGCCATGTACCTACTGCCACCCTGTGTGCCACGTTCGGTATAACATGAACGTTACTATATAGAGATCTCGTCTTTAACAGTAGTTCTAGAAATTAGGAACACGTAAAGTTCTGTTCACATGGCACAATTGCTATGGATACATAGATACCTACATGCTGCTGCCGCTGCTGCTGTTCTACTAAGATGTAGAAACCCACGAAAACAGCCAACAAAATGTGATGATGGTTGTTGGATTGTTAAACTGGGAACAGAGGAGCATGAGCGGGTGACAGGGGAGAAAATCTCCTGCCCGAAATGTACATACAGACGATGGAAACTGCTTGGCGAAAATCTCCCAATGGTTCATATTATGTACGCATGAAGATAGTAACAGGAGCTGTGGAGTATACACCCCCAGGTATTCGATAGCCGAGGGCTGAAAAATCGTTGCAGTCGCATTGAAACGCTTAGCGCGTAAGTTTGAAAAATTCTTAACTTACCACATTGGTGGAAAAAGGCTACAATTGGCTTTTGTTTGAGGGATACACAGAGAACAACAACAACAAAAAAGTGCGCTACAATTATCCAAAGGACAGTTTATTACTTTAATTCCTTATTTCCGTGGGGAGCTCTTTTGAGAATTGTTTTTTTTTTTTATTATTGTTCGAAAAAACCAACCCTTGTCGTCTAGTGTAACGTTTTGCCCTGCGGGTGGTTTGTGCTATCGGAGTTGTTTTATTTCTGCAAAAAGTGTTATTCCCGTCGGTAGATTAAATTCGGAGTTAATGTGAATTAAGTGCAAGACCATGAGTGCAATATAAATTTCATAATAGTTTTATATGGTAATAGTGAGTTTTTCTTGGGATCGCATAGGCTTAATAACTTTTAAACAACTGGACAAACAAGCAGTCACTCTGGACTTCGTTGCAAATTTCAGAAATCGGAAGGTATGAACTGTTTCCGGTATTATATTGAAAATAAAACAAAATAAAGACCAGGATGTTTGTTTTGTGCATAAAATACCAAAAAATATTGCACTGCACTGAGTAGGTTGTAACAAAGAATATCAACATGTAAAAAATGTGTGCTAATTCAATAGTGATCGACTTACAATAGTGATCGCCAATATACAGCTCTTATCTGCAAGTCTCATACTTAAGCTAGTGTACTATATAATTTTATAAATATAGTTTTATCTCAACTGTCAGTCACTTACACATCGAAGTCATTATCTTCTGAATGGGTTATCATACTTCTGTCATACGTGTCATGGATTAACATAACATCCGTCGGCACAATTGTGAAAAGTGTAAATCAATTTCAATAATGATATTTATTAAGCACTTAGTTTTATTTAAGAAATCCCGGAAGTACTTCAGTAAACCTTTGGTATTTAGATATTTTTTCTTTCCAAATCAATAACGCGACCTAACGCCTTAGAAAGACGTCCGAGAAGGTGTAAGTTTTTCGGATTTAGTATCGATAGTTTTGCTTGGATATGTGACATAGTTCAATGGCTTAACCAAAAATGCAATACGTTGCCTAAAGGCGATTTTCTTACCGAAATTAAGGTCGGTTACCAATAACACAGAGAGAAAGAACCGATGCAGTGATTAATCGGTATAAACAAATACCCGTGTCATTTAGAAGAAAGCTCAAGTCTGGGAAACATTTTGCAATGCTTCGATCTTTAAGCCCCATTTAGATGATCATTTCAGTTGAGCTTTCAGTCAAATTGATGGGTAAATGCGAAAACTGAAGGGTTGAGAGATTTTTTGGGTTTTTTTTTAGAATCCCACGAAGATGGCTAAACAATGTTATAGTTCTTCGGTGCATTCTTTAATCCTTTTTCTCAATTTAGTTTCTTTACCCCTTCTTAGATAAGAAATATTAACCCAAAGTTTGGCCCAGTTTAATGAGGTTTCCAAGCCGTTCCTTGCTATTTCGTCGACTGTCCTAATGTGTCCTAATCCCCAATAAAGAGTGACTATGTTAATGTGGCCTTGTCTCTTGATCTTGTTCAGACGCCTATGAACGGAATTGTGATTGATTGCGGCCTGACGCAAAACCTAGGTTTACCTATTGTACCTACTGGAATTTTCGCAACTCTCGAAGTAGATTGCAAATAAGTTGTCTACAGTTTTTTCTTCTGAAGGGCAACAAGAATACCGCTGATTTCTTAAAGACTTCTGGAAGTATTCACTTGATCTGCCTACATTATGACAAGTTGTGCCATACTTAATTATGTTCGTAGGAAAACCTATCGTCAGTGGAAGTTCTGACCGGTGACGAGGGAAAACCCAACGCATGTTCAGAGCTACAGAAATCATCCTTGGATTCATCTGGAGCAGGGACAAGAGTTAATGAACTCAGACTTGTAATCAAATTTAGAAAATTCTTGGATTTATGAACTATTAAACTAGTTAAGGATTGAAGAAAATCTTAAGTGTAGCCTGGTTATTGCAATTTTTTACAATATACATATCTACATAGTACATGGGAAGAATACGTCATATGTTTACGCTTGAAGAACAAATGCATACTTGCTTAACGATGTGAAGTCTTGCATTGTCGATCTCCACAAAGATATCAGCACAAGACACATGACTAATTTTGGAGCCGTCCACGGAAATTAGATTTGAAGCTACTCCTGAACGCAAGCAAATCGGCTTTCTGTCAGTATCGCTTGGTCTCCCGACCTCTCCTATCGATGATAAATTGAACGCATCTTTCTGAATGTGTGACCCTTTGTTTGGAAAATGCTGAAGCAAGTTCCCAGAGCTTTTAAAGAATGGAACTACAATATAATGCGTGGCATGCAAACTATCCTAAAACTTTGCTGGAATATCAGGAGTCCTTAAGAGATATCAACGATTTATTTTCAATTGTACAGACTTGATTGCAATCTTCGTATATCTTCTAAAACTTAAATGCAACTCACATGGTCGACCGGGAGGTTCTACAACTTGTTTTAGTTTACTGAAGCGTCGACGAAATATTAGATGCTTCGCGATCTGTACCGATACTACCACCATAGTTTAGAATGTGCTAACATCTTGTATTAAATATGTATTCAGACGATAGTCCTAGTTGTGAATCAAAGCATAAAATATTTTATGTGTTTCTCGTCGTCTTAAAATATGTATGTATGGCTCAAAAGAAGTGGTCTTAATCCTTCGATCCCCAGACAACACCTAAAATTTCCTTCACGGCCTCATCTCCCGCGAGCGTCTGACAAACATCCAAGAGTAAAACCGTCATGAAAATGATTCTCAAAAAAAAATTGGCCTGCGAATACGGCATTCTACAATCGTGTAAAGAATATAACACGAATGGTTGTAAGAAGCTAGTCCCTGGGTCCCATGGACCTGTCTCGCCAAAAATTTGTATGATATATTTTTTTTAAGCGACAAAACTATAGCTATTGCAATTGGGCTTTCATCGTCCATTTCGTATGTTTGTACATTTGTATTTTCTAACGTTCGACCTAACGACTGAATAAGACGACAGACAGTCTTTTATCGTGATCATGAATAAAATGAAAGCTCAAATAAATACCAAACGTTTAAATCTATTGCATTTTTCAACTGAACTGGTAACTGCAATGGAAACTGATCGTTTAAAAAGGGCTTTAAAGGACGGTTTGCCACCAGTATTTTAGCCAGAAATTTCGAGCTAGGAAGATGGAATATCATATTTGAACTTCCTTCTTAGAACCAAAAACAGTACATGTGTGTTAAAAACAAAAGAATACTTATTGCAATATTTGTCATACTTACTTACTTACTTACTTAGGTGATGCTATAGTTTGGGGATGAACCTGGACCTCAAACAACAAGCAGTTAGTCCGGTCATTAGCCCGGTCATTAGCTAACTGCAACCAGTTGTGCACTCCAAATCGTTTGAAGTCCCTTTCTACGTAAACGCGCCACTTAAGGCGAAGTCTTCCTCTAGTGCGTTGTCCGTCCAGGTTAGATTCGAACACTCTACAGGTCGGAGTGCTGCTGTTTATTTGCTCTACATTTCCTAGCTATCTTAAATGATGTTAATGTACAGCTCGTATAATTCTTAGTTGAATCTTCTCCTCCAAAGCCCGTCAACGCAAGCGGGACCGAATATTTTACGAAGAAATTTTCTCTCCAAACGAACGAGGATATCTTCATCGGCTTTCGATTCGAACATGAACCCTGTTTCAACAGTTTAAAGTGAGATTGGAATGATTAAGGTCTTTTATAGAATCTTTACTTGTTCGAGATAGGGCCCTACTAGTCAATTACCTTCTTAGTCCAAAGAAACAGCGATTGGCGTGACTATTATTTTGCTGAAGTTTTTTTTTTGTCAGAATTAATAGCAGATCCAAAGTAGACAAAGTCTCTTTCTTCCTCAAAGTTATAGCTGTTGACTATGACGTTCTGTAAAATTCGTTGACGTTGTATGTTCCTTTTATTTGGTCTTGCCCTCGTTTACCCTCTATACTTCGTTAGTACTCACTTAGTTTCGTGCAGCCGGTGCCGGTGCAAAACATTAGTGTCGAAGACAGCGAAGTCCTGCGCATGACTTATCGAGGTTGGAGACATAGCTTCGGAAAACTTGGGATATTTTAAGTTCCCCTAGTATTTAGGCACCGCAAACTTATTTCCGCCACTGAAATAGTTCCCAGACACAAAGAGATGCCGGGAAATGAAAAAATGATGAGCTGGGAATAAAAGGATCATCACTTGAACTAACTACTATTGTGAAGATCCCACCCTGTAATCTCAGACAAGCGATAAGGAAGAAAATACGAGAGCTGAATGAGAGATGGAGTGTGCTCGACTCCCGTGTTATATCCGAAATAATGTGAATACTCTACAACAAAAAAAAAAATTTACAAATGAACAAAAAACATTTGACGTGTTTTGTGGGTGTTATTACTGGATATAACCTCATGAGATATCATACAACGAAAATGAAACTCAGCACAAATGATGAGGATGTAATGACGGATCAGCGATAAAGATTTACACAGACGGATCCAAGACATTGTCTGGAACAGATGCTGGAGTTTACTTCAGTACACTTTATATTTGTATCACCACACGACTGCCGGACCACTGTAGTATATGTATTTCAAGCAGAAGTCACAGTAGTCCATGAAGCCACTCCATAGGGTACGGACCGGAACCTCAATGGCAATATGGGGGAACCGTCAACTTCTATTAAATCGGTAAAATTCTAAATAGATGCCGCAGCTATTAGAATGACAATCAGTAGGTGGAGCAATATCAGTGCATTTCTCTCTTGTCAACAAATCTGACCAGAGCTGGATTGTAGGAAAACCAGTAGATTTATTTCCATCAATAGGACAAATCTAAGAAAGATAGTTGGCGCCATCAGTGGGCACTTTCTGATAGGCACTACGATTGATTCTGATCCCAAGTACTGATGATGCATATCACCTAAGTCTTTCATTTAAAAGTCGCTTTTGTTCCTTTAAAATAGCTTCATAAAACTCGTCGTTGGAAAATATTAGCATATCATTAACGTACATAGCGATGAATATGATTTTGTTATTGTCGGTGGTATATTATATGCACTGATCACTATTACAAGTTTTGAGTCCAGACTGCAGCAGCACAGCATTCAAAGTCTCAGTCCAGACACAGCTCGAATGCTCAAGCACTGAACCTGGCCGGTTGAATCATGAAGATGTCTTCCTCAATTTCACCATTGAGAAATGCAGTGACAGCATCCATTTGGCAAATACGTAAATTGAGTTTCGATGCCAATGTAATCGGAAATCGGATTGACGAATATATAGCGACAGGTGAAAAGCTTTCTTGATAATCGATGCCTTAATGTTTGGAGCATCCTTTCATAACTAAACGAGTTTTACAACTTAAAGCCTCACCTGTGACGTTTCACTTTGTTTTGAAGACTCATTTGCACTTAATTGCGGACTTTCCTTTCCGCAACCGAGCTCCAAATGTTGTTGGTTTTCAGTGCCCCGAACTCGTCATCCATCACCTTCTTCAACAATCCATTGCGGGTCCCAGTTCATGTCTTTCAAAACTGTCGCCCTCTTCTATCCTCGGTTCTGGGTGATTTCTTTTAAATGCTCTTGTAGGTGATTGTAACCTTCCCTATAATTACGAGGCATATGGCCCACAATCTCGCAGATGAAACATGAGCTCTTAAACTTGTTGTGTGGCTGAATTCGGAATTTGAAACCCCCTCAAATCGTCAAACTCTTGAAGACGCCAAGCTTGCTGCTTTATGTATTAGGGCGCTTGCTACCGTTTTCTGGAACTTCGTTCTTTGCATCGACAGTGTGGCCCGACGAACGCATTAGTCTTGATAACCTCAAACTTGATAATTAAACCCGCATAAGCTAGATGTGCCAAACTTCGACCTCCGCTGCTACTGCTGAAGACCGTTCATCTGCTTTCGGCTTTTCAGCTCCATTTTGCACACCTGCACACCGATGTTCGCTCTCGTACTTGCGCTGTAAAGAATTCATCAGTGCTCAGGTTCTGGAATTGTTTAAATCACATCTGCAGCACCAACCTTTAGTACTACCACCAGAGCTGCAGCCTCTTCTTCTTTGCTCATGTCGTCCCTCTTGACTGATGTCTCGAATTTCGGCTTAAAGATGGTAATAGATGTCGTTGCATCATACGTTGGCGACTTGAACTTACTGAAACCATTCCCTCGCACCGTCGGTTCTCAAAGCCTTAAGACGCACACATTCTTTTCTAATTTCGAAAATTCTGCATCCACATCATTCATGGAAATTTCCAATCCACGAACCCTCTCGTTAATACCACTGAAATGTTCTTTTACTTACTTGATGGTGCCTTCCACTTCGAGAAGTATCAGTTGCTGGCGATGCGATTTCAAAAGATTCCTTGACTTTTAATGCTGACGCAGCATCGGTGTCAAAATCCTCAATTTCGGTATCAATTCCAACTGCCTCCAGAGCATCGCGCAGTCGCTGTTGTAGCTCAATTTTTCCACCAATTGTCGTCAGGTTATTCTGTGCTAGCTCCTCTTAGAGCTACTTCATCTTTAACTGTGCGAATATCAACATTTCCTCACAATCCCACTACTGACACCAATTCTTACGAATTTCCTACCAGTATTCGACCACTGGATTGCAACGAAAATGCAAATAAAAATATTAAATAAAAACTAATCCCACACCTCTTTAGACAAAAGTTCTTAAAGCCACAAAGTAATTTCCCTTCAATACATGCATTTGTATGTATGTATGTATCTAATAAATATAATCTAAGCATTCTAAGGCGTTGCATCGGGCATACACATTATAAGAACGACTGGAACTCTTTTGGTTAAAAAATAGTCAATTTTTAACACCAATTCGATACTTACCATCTTTTAATCAAATTTAAGTTCAGAACTTTGACATGTCTGCCAAAATCGTCATCGCAAAATGACGATGTAGATTGCTCGCTGTTCATTGCTGGACTGTCATGTGACTTCCTTAACATCATACTCTAGGGAATTGTGCAAAACTCATAAGCCAATGCCGAAAGGCCCAATTTTGTAAAAGTCTTTGCAATCACTTTTACCGACGATATTAACATAATGGAGAAACCTCAAAAAGTGCTCATCGGTGCAGTATTGAGACAGAGACTGACGAAATGAGGTATGTATATATGATGTCAACAAATGTATATATGATGTCAACAAAAAGTACCACCTAGCATCGACAAAATGAAATGAATATCTCATCAACAATCAATGGAATTGCAAATGACAATTTTTTTTTGATGAATATACCCTGTGTCGTTTTGAGAGTAGAAAAAGAAGAGAACGCTTAAGGTTTCTTAATACATGGCTGAATGGACACTAACATGCTGGCTCATAGAATTTTAGAATCTAACAATGCAGTAGATGGAGACATCGCCTTAGGAGGCGACACTACTTCCTTAAAAAGTACCCTTCCTCATTCATTCATACTCGCCTACTAATTCTACAATTAGGTATATTCAACCATTTTCAAAAATAATTATTGATGAACTATGTATTTAAATATATCGAAAGATGACCTTTCATGCATGCATACCTGTTAAAATGACACTTTCAGTTTATTTAATTTTGAAATCATAACTAACTTGCTTTTCCCCAATCAAAGGATTAATCTATTCTTTCCGGTTAATATTTTACAGGAATTGGACATGTCATTCCTGGCCACATTGGATGCGAATGCTTGGCAGGTAAGTGAGCCTCATCATTATGGTTGTGCGAAATGAATATCCCTTTGCTTCATGTGCACATTTATGCATAATACATTGATTGACCCCTTGCTTGCTACTTCACATCAGTAGCAGCACACCTATGTATGTACATCGTGAGTGAATTATGTGCGGCAATTGCGGCCCCGGACTCCATCTGCATAATTTACCACTGCTCCGATGAACAGCAGTGTGTTGCATATCCTTGTGGCTTAAACAGTTTCCACGCACAAATTGAATTTCCCGTCGAATAAACATAATTACGCATCAGGTAGGGAAGGTAACCAATGAAATCTGATATCCTGGATGGAAAATCAGGAAGTGCACTTAATTGCCACGACGGTGAGTGGTTGAGACTGGTCACTGAGAATGGAGGGCGTAGTGGCTGCGCATCATAAGGACACATCGAAGTATGTATGTACGTGCACGAAAATTTGTTTTCGCTCTTACATAATGTTAAAGAGGTGACTGTATGTAAATTCACTAGCAGTGTGTTAAGTCACCCCTCCTAAGCGAATTTTAATGAAAATGAAAATTTCCCTCTGCCCCGGCTGAACCCTATTCTGGTCCAAATGCACAAAATAAGGGCACGCATCCGTGCTCCTCTTGAAGGCTATTTAATTTGCATGGTGACTGGAAAATAACTTCCGTCCGTTTGGGTGGCTAACTCATTTTGAGTTTTCGGGGAAAATGGAAAAACTTTTGCTTCGTTGGTTTCTACATCGAATAAAAGCAGAAGCTGGCACAAAATTCAATTTCCTTGACCAAAAGTGCCAGGACTAAGAGGTGGCAGCAGTAAAAGTGAAAGTGCCAGTGGACACACCAAACAGGAAGTTCATCCTTATTGTATGGAATATTTTTGCTCCATGTTGTGTCGGCATAAGTAAAGAACGTGGGAAGTGGCAAACTAGGTTTCCTACTCTTGAGGACTTTATTTTCAAATTAGGTTACTCTCAAGTTGTTTTCCTTTGATCTTGACTTACGCTTGTTGAATTCTGTTGTCGAGTGGAGGACACTGCCGACACGTGACACTACTGATGTCCTTATGCTGTGGTGATGCGGCGGTCGTCGTTTGTGTAAATAAGCACACACGATTTGCGCACTGTCACCATCAGATGAGTGTTTTATTTTGAGGTTCATGTTTTTAAAATTGGAGTGATATTTTATTTTCTTAAGAAAATTTTCCATTAAACGTGAACTCATCATTGCTCCTTTTAATACATTCATAGGTACGTATACGTTAAAATTCAAATCTCCAAGAGTGAGTATGTTTCCATCGATTCTTTGATTATATTATTTGACATCCCCCTGTTTGTTGATGTTTGGACAATGCTTCGATGTGAATAGAATGCAACAGGAAAAGTAAACTTTAACGTGTTCTTTGTTCCATTACACAGCAGTCGTATTGTAACATACGCGCATGCAATTGTCCAGACAGAGACTTATAAGGTTTGTATTTAATCTTTTTTTTGCTCCGGTAAAGTTTGCTTGTGCAGTATTCCGACCGACATTCATTCATTCCTGCACTCGAACGTCCTTTATTTATCTAGACCTGTCGACCAAATGAACCGAATAATACATCAAACACCCCTAAATGGGGGTGACAAATCCACAACAGTTGATTACTGAAAAGAATGCTGCTTTCACGGTGTCCTTTGGTTTTGATTTTCCTTGCGAACGAGCGGAGAGGAATGGGAAATAAACCGCAAAGCACAATTCCCTTATGGTGCTGCATGGTGTGGTGATGATGATGTTGATGATGGTGACGTTGTGTTCGGTAAAAAATTTTGTATGTGGGGGTGAACAACCCAAAAACAAACCCTTAAGCAGTGTGGCGATAATTGCTACCGCGGGTGGCTCTCACATGTATGGCACGACTTTTTCTCTCACAAATTATAATTTTAGTATGATTTGCTTTGAAATAAAAGCGGAAAGTTTTAAAAATAATGTCATAGTGTGAATATGTTCGCGGACGTGATTATGGCCTAATGAATTCCTGTGGTTTTAAACGTGTTAATATCGTCGTACATCTATAATAATAATTGATATACCTACATACATACATCCTTCCATTATGTGCACGTATGAACATATGTATATTTCTCTGTCTAAGTCATAAGATTGTGTCAAAAATTCAAACTATTCTGGATATATGTATGTCCTTAATTTTTAGTATTCTTAAATTAGTCCATTTTTATGTAGAAGAGAAAATATTTAAAAGACGAATCGTCACCTCTTAAAGACTTTGATCTAACTTGATAGGTTAGTTCAAATCTAATATGGAAATCGATCGAAAACATGTATATATATGTATATATATGCATATAGCCCTCTTGTTCCATGACATTCAGTGCATAGCACTTGTACATATGCACATATGTACTACTTCCACCCATATACTGGCGGATGACGTAGTTTGTAGCTGGATGACGCCCGAATTCTAAGACTGGATTTCAATTCGCATTCAAATATACCCTGGTTTTGTTTCTTCCAAACGATTTTGTTCGTCTTATGCCCATTCTAGTCTATTACTTACTTACGTGGCGCCTCAACCAGTTCATTGCACTTTTTAAATGTCAGTCATGTTTGGTTTATTAGGGTAGGTTCGATTTATAGGCTACAACAAATAAAGCTACACTAAGACCGGAATAAAATTTTTTTTTCTGTGTATTAAGATACGAAGGACTACTCAAAGCTGTCCTTGCCGAGATGAACCCGAAATACCATCCATCTATTTGGTAAGTGGAAATCCAGTAATAGATCTTGGGAGTCTGCACGAGCCATCTGCTCCTTTACGATACCTTGGAATTCTAGGAGTGGCTGCAAGGATGTTTCTGAGCCTGGATGTGGTCTATCTCACTCTCACCACAGAAAAGCCTCTAGGATTTCCGTTGGTTTTTGCTAACTTTAGTTTTATAAGACTTGAGGGCCTTTTTATATAAGATTCAGTTGCGAAAATGATTGAAGAGTTGCATGCACGTTTTGGGAACCAAGGTGATCTAGGCTTGACCGTTGATAGACATTGCTCGGTTGGACCTTCATTAGTTCCTCTATCATCACGTCCAATTGCTGAGTAATAATTGAGGGGACAGGGGCTCTGTTCATTACGGAAAACTCCACACTGTTCCTATATTTGTACTAGTCCGTCTTTCCATAGTTTCTAAAGACGACTTAAACCTTTGAGAGGTAATTCAAACCAAATTGAATGTATCTATGATCTGAGAAAGAGTGTTCAATGGATACTTTCCGTGACGTTATGAATTATACTCTCAGAGACCAAGGTGATATCAAAGATTCCCCCTTGATTCCAGTTGGTTCTCAACCAATAATGCACAAGACTACCTGTATAGGTAATCGGAAAGTTGCTCATCTCTTTTATTGATACACTTTATGATGCGCATTGGCATCACATCCCAGGATACGTGCAGCTTTGTGCCTCTCCACGTCAGCTATCACCAGTATACCAGCAGAGAGGGGTAAATCGTAAGCCAGGTACGCCGAAGTTAGCCAGATTTTCGTCAGTCCAACTTCAATGCTAACTGCAAGGATGTCACGATCGTTATAATAAGAGAGTGGAAATACATTTAACGGTCATTCATTCACTCATTCCTCATTTAGATAAGTTTGATGCAATGAGTCCTGAGTTCCTGCACCAGGTTATTAATGACACAAGGTTCTTGAATATATGAAGGGCTGCTGAAGGGCGGCTGAAGTAAACACACGATAGCGATAATTCGTCACATTTGACTTCAGACACTTCCATCACAGTAGTATTCGCTCTATCCGTATCCGGTTCCAAGAATGAGTTGAAGTTTGAACATTTCGCGTATTGTTTACTATATGATTATCCGTATTTGAATTTTGGAAGGATATACACTTTATTACAACCTCTGAGGTAAGAAACAATCGTTCCGATACCAGGAACCCCATTTGGCGAATACAGGCACTGTTCGTCTCACAGGCCAAATGGCCTAACATAGAGTTGACTTGAATTGATTTAGAGATTGAAAGCAAAGTAACCAGACAAAATGTTTAAACAAAACCATGGTTCAGCTAATTGCAATTCACTGAACCTCACTAAATTAAACGCAATTTTCACGCAATAAATTAACCTTAAAACGCACTTTCAGAAGGCATGCACTAGCAACCTCGGTAACGCCCCCAAAAGTTGTGAAAACTCTTCGCTAATTACCCCCCACGGGTTAGTAGGCGAAAACATTGACAAACTGCCAGAACTCATTATGGAGAAATGCGCGTTGTAGATAAAACATCTCGCGGTACGCCTACGCACCATCGTAGCTGCACATGTCAAAAGTTGTTTCGCTCCTTGGACAAATTTGACCAGCGGCTGTGCTTGCATAACCCATCACCGTCTTTACGCAATTTTTATCGTAGGTACATAACCTGAGTTTCCGTTTCTAGCATTTAGTCCATTGCGTACCAATGCAATGCAACTTCTTACCGTTCGTCGTGTCAGCACCAAAATGGCATTCGCCACATTCGCACAGAAGATACAACAGACAGTCGGCGAGCGGACACAAACATGAAACTTTTTATTCCTTCGAAGGGAGCAAATGCATCTCCAGGCATATCGTGAGGATAAAAAATTTATACATTCTCTGTCTTCCTCCGCTTGTGGATTTAACATTCACCCGAGGCGCAAGAAACAAACTTAAACTGCATGTAGAAGCATATTGTAGGAACTCCCTCTACTAAAGTGCATTCGGAGTGTAGAGCTTTGAGTGTGCTGTCCCTTATGTGAGTAGATACTTCTGGATTTGGTTTTCGGGTGTCGGCGGTAGTCGACCTGTCCCGTGCTCTTGTAACGCTATGTGGTGGTCAGAATGCTGACCATTTTGTGTGGAATAAGCAGAGTAACAGAAAACAGAGTGCAGACAGGGTTTAAAGTACAGCCTATCAAATTTGTCATGATAATTATAGTAATCACGAACGTATATAAAACCCTCGTGCGTCGTTATGATATTCGTCGTCGTCGTCCCTGATTTTTGTTGTTGTTCTTCCATTTTTCACTATGTATTTTTGAATTGTGTATATGTACATACATATGTACATATATACAACCGATCGCATGCACTTTACCACAACTTTGAGTAATCGCCGCACTGGCCGCCCATGATAATAACCATCGAGTTGGCTTCATCGTTTACTCGACCGTAGTCGTCTGCCGGGTGATATATTAAAGATATTTTACATTAAGAGATCCAACTCATTTGGGTCGGTTGAGCGGACACATTTTAGAATGTAAGGCACGTAGTGGTTTTGCATATTAAGTATAGAGCTGCTCCTCGCTTGGTCTTTGGCGAACAGCATCTGCGGGATGACCGTCGATCATCTTGATGTGCACCAATTTCTCAATATGCATCATTCATTTTTGCAAAAGGAAGAACAAAATTGTATGGTGGCAGGTATGGACCGTGTGCATTTATGAGCTGTTGGAATTCCAAGCAGATTTTCTTGTCCTATTTTCGACAATCCATCAAGATAAAGTTCTCGTTTCAGTTTCAGTCGAATATTTTCTGATGATCGTATAGCGATTAACATACATAAAAATATCGGTGCTGATACGTAGTATTAAAAATATGAATGGATACAAAATGTAATCTTAGAAAGGTTTAAACAGAATCAAATAAAGTGATGAATTTAAAATCGTATACTTGGGTAATTAAAGTGTAATACCAACATGACACGAATAACATCATGAGCATCGCAGTACGCAAGTTACTTGTTTGCGTTCAGAAACAGAAATTTCCACTGAAATTTATCTTTACGATGTACTATATCATAATCTTCAATATTTGAAGGGAATTCGTAGAATAGAAATGGTTCCAACCTCAAATACATGGCGAATGCATACTCTTGCTAACAGCTAACCTCCTACTTTGTAGTTAATATTAAGTCTGCTAAGCTTATACAGTGGACTCTCTCTAAGTCGAACCTTCGCTAAGTCGAATTTCTCTCTAACTCGAATTTTTTCGCCATATTTTAACATTCCGCTCAATTTTCCATACAAAAACATCCTCTCTAAGTCACTGTATTAACAGTGGCGACTAGGATACATTTCCGATTTTGTAATTGCGTTAATCGCATTAAAATTATATAAAATTTCCAATTAGCGATGGATGCGACTGCTTTGGATAGCATCCTTAAAGCATAACAAGTATGGATGTGTAGGCAATAAATTATTATTAAACAGTGTCCTCGTTTTTGTACAACACACTGTGGTTTTCTTTGACATAAAAGAAACCAATACAATTTTTTGTAATAGTGGCCTCATGACCGTCTGATCCTCCCGCTAGCAGTCCGATATCTTGTATTTTGCTTCATGTTAAATACATTTGATTGTTGTTGAGAGTCATGTTTTAATAAATCGTTGTGAAGTAAACAACTGTGTCTTGTTTTGTTACTTGTACAGAAATCCACTCGCCTACAGATGGAAAGGCTTTTAAAGGATCAGCAAAAGTGGATGGCTTATAACATGAGGCAGGCAAAAAATTCGGGCGGCACAATGATCCAGGCGTCTACTTCTTTTAATAGGGAAAACGATAACTGGAATACATATCTAATTCAACTGGAACAACATTTTGAAGTGTGCCTGGTTGCAGACGATAAACAAAACTTTGAGCTCCTCCAGACGATAAGCAAAACTTTGAGCTCCTCCAGAAACTTTATTGAGGGGATAATTGGCCAGTAAAACAATTAAGGATCTTAAATGTAGTATTAAGTTAACTGAATACTTTGTTTCAAAAACACACGTACTCGCAGCCAGATATCAATTCCACAAAACTCTCATGAAGCCGGCACAATCTTATTCCTCTTGGGTTCCTGATCTACGGGGCATCGCCAGGAATTGTTTTTTCTTTTGTTCACGTGCGGGTTGTACATGATTAAGGATATGATTGTTCTTTACACTCCCCATGATGTGGTTCGAACACAGGCGCTCCAGAAGACAGATCCAACACTACAAGAAGTCATCGACATCGCAAGCGCTTTAGTGACCACTCAAAAAACTTTTTCTACCATCAAAGATGACGACGGAAGTTAATCAAGTATATGCTTATAACAGTTCTCCTCGTTCACGATCACAGGTGCTTCGAATATCTCGCAAGGATGTTTCGTTTCTCATCACAGAAATGAGTGGATTCATTACCAGGTTGTTTGCAATAGCTGTATAAAGAAATGTCATATTGAGTCAGTTTGCAACAACTGTAGTAGCAGCAGATAGGTACTGGTTGCTGCAGACATTTTGAAGCCGGTTCAACGAACTCAGTGGACAGCTCCGATGTGATTGTGCGAAATCCAAACGGATCTATTGGGATTTGTGGTGATTTTAAGACTACAGTCAATCCACAGTTAGTAGTTAATAGGCATCCTATTTCGCGTATTCGAGACGTTTTTAACAAGCTCTGTGGGGGAAAATTGTCAGATGCCTATCTTCACATAGAACTGGATGACCATTCTAAGGAAATGGTAGTTATCAACACGCCTTTTGGGTTGTTCCAGTACCAAAGGCTTCCGTTTGGAATAAGTAGCTCACCTGGGGAATTTCAGCACGTAATGCAGCAGCTATTTGCTGACCTGCCAGTGGCCATTTATTTGGGCGACATTGTCGTGTCAGGTAAAGATGATTCAGAACACTTGAAGAATTTAGATGAGGTGCTCAGCAGGTTCAAAGACAACGGATTTCACTGCAACAAGAAGAAGTGTACATTTGCAAATTTGGAGCTGGAGTACTTGGAACATACTCTCTCTGCTCTTGGTATTCGTCCATCCGAAAAGCGGTTGAGTGCCCTGCGAAACTTACTACCGCTAACCAATTTAAAGGAGTTAGAGGCGGTAGTTGGCAAACTCAACTACTGCAATCAATTTGTGTCAAACTTTTTTCAGGTGGCTGGGCCTCTCAACTGCCTCCGTGCAAAAAACCAGAAGTTTATTCGGGGTTCTCAGCAGCAGTTAGCTTTTGAAACTTTGAAGAGCAGCGTTCTCAAAGCTGCCCGATTGGCACATTTTGATGGATCGTTGCCAATAATTCTCGCAACCGATTGGCAGTGGGGCAGTTATATCCCATAAGTATCCCGATGGTACTGAGCGGCCAAAACATTGGATCGACATCAGAAGTTATATAGCCAAATTGAAAAGGAAGCTTTAGCCATTATTTATGGCGTGAAGAAGTTTCATTGCTAATTGCATGAACAGGAGTTTGTGCTACTTTCGGATCACAGGCCCCTGACAACGATTTTCAATCCAAGTAAACAAATCCCGGAGATGACAATGCGCCGACTACGTAACGGGGCGCTGACACTTATGGGTTATTATTATAAAATAGGATATCGCCCTACAGCTAGGCACGGCAATGCTCGCCTTCCGGTGGGACCTGATATGGAGATTGATAAAAGTGACGACGATTGCTTTGAAGTTAACGTGATTGGTGTAGAAGACTTGGTAGATGATTTTCGAATTAAGGCATCCACTTTAGTCAAGTACACCCTAAAGGATGTAGTTCTTAGGAAGGTGTTAAAGTATATCAAGAGTGGTTGACCAAGTGCGCTTACCAAAGACGAAAGTGTTTTAAAACCATTTTTCGATCGCAAATTTGCATTGACACTCCGGAATAATGTTATTATACTCAGTTCGGATTTTGATAGGGCGGTAATACCGGAACACCTGCAGTCACGAGTGCTTAAACACATCCATGAAGGACATTGGGATGCTTTGAGAATGAAGCAACTAGGACGTCGTTATGTGTGGTTTTTAGGTATGGACAAGCAAATTGACGATTTATCTAGGAAATGCAGCACTGGTCAGGAGGTAGCGACGGATCCGAAGAGAGAGTTCATCAGCTGGCCAACAGCGGAAGAAGCGTCGGAGTGAGTTCACTTAGATTTCGTCAGTCCTTTTTATGATAGAATGTGGTTAATTTGCATGGACAGCTACTCCAAATTTCCGTATGTCGTATCAATGACTTCGACAACATCAGCCAGCAATTTTTGCAATTGAGGGTCCTCCAAAATCGGATAAGGGACCCCAATTTATAGCTAAAATGTTCGCTGATTTTTGCACAAAAACTCCATTCAACGTTGGAGAACTGCGCCATTTCATCCTGCCTCCAATGGTCAATCGGAGAGGTTCGTTCGAACATTCAAACATTCGTTCAAGAAAGTTACAGCAGATGGACATAGCGCAGATAATGCGGCGGTCAACATTTTCTTTGTCAACGTATGTATATATAGGTCAACACCTTACACAAATTCTTTAAAATCCCCTTCAGAATGACTTCACGGGCGTCAGCATCGTTGTATTTTATCAACGTTTATCCCGGATAGGAGAAGAGTTCCAGAAACGAGAACCAATAAATTTCAAGTTCATCAAAGAGTGTTCGTTCGTCAGTTCCGAAGTCGAAGAAATGGGAAAGAGGAGTAATCCTACGAGTTTTGGGAAATAATCTTTATACGGTGCAGACAGACAAGGGGATATTAAGGCACCATGTAGAAGCAACGTCAACGTTCGCGGCTCCATTTACTCCGAAGTTTGGCTGGTATTCTGAAGGAGGTAATTCTAATCAGTTTTCTTGTGAAAGCTATATTTCTTTTAAACAGGCTGATGACGAGTCCGAAACTATGACTAGCACTGGAACAGGCAACTCACCGGATGATGCACTGCTGTTGGATGGGTTAATAGAAACATCACCATCTTCATATTCAGCTACAGGCATGATACTGGATCCTGCATCTAAGACGCCACCACTGGATGTGAGACGTTCGAAGAGACTTAAGCAAAAAAGTGTTCGGTTCCAACAACCTATCTAGTTTCATGATTCAACTTGTTTAGTAGTTCATTTAAAATTTCGTTTACCTAATAGTTTTGAATTATGACAGGGAAAATGATGTAACATCCTCTTCAAATGCAAAATAGTTTTGGTTTTAACTGTTGCCACTTTGGTTAATAGTTCTTACTGTATATGTACCTTTGCCATTACTCTTTTCCTAATTGTCAAATAAAGAAGTATTTTTTGGAATTGACTCTGCGTGTTTTTACAGTGTTGTTGGTACATTTTTTCGTATAGAGGACGTATAAACGCGTACTGTTCGAGCTATTCCATTATATGGCAGTACCCTAACAAGGTCGACCACATCTTTTCGATGAAATTAACAACAATGCTGAAGCTCAGAAGGTCTTTGAATCGCATTTATGTTACTTGGGAATGCATTTGTCCGTTCTATAATAAAAAGGATTTTGAAAGTATTTGTAAGCGGTTACCTGGTGAATATACCTCTCGAAAGTATATAAATACATATTGTATTTTTATTGATTATTCTACGCAGATCGTTGCAATAAATAGCACTGTGAACTAGTCATAAATTTGCTAACCGCCATCAATGAACAAACCGTCAATGAAAGATCTAATATTTGCCAGCTATTCGACCAAGTTCAGCTTCCTATTATATGCAAATTTTTATTGAGTGGTTGAAGAGTGTAATGCTTGCTTTTACTAGAATGTTATTCACAGAAGATGCTATTACGATAACTATCATCAGCAAATCTAAAGACTTTTTAATTTGTTAACTCATTAATGAAAAGAATAAAGGAAGTCGGAAAAAGAATAGAGCCTTGGGTGTCGGAAGATAAACCAAGCACTTTAAATGTTCATGGGTAGTTTGCTGGCTTAATTCACCTCCGTGACAAAAATGATCGAAACATTTAGAAATATGCAGAAAAGGTAACTTGATTCTCCATATTGTTCGAAGGATAAGGCAATAAATTACGTTGCTCAGCACGTTTGCAGGTGAATAGCGCATCTCTCCAGGTACGGGCATGTGATTATGCCTGCATTGACGAGATTTCCCATTACTTTGCATAGTATTGATGGAAAGTGTGTGAGACGGTAGTTCCGATTCTGTATAGATGGGGAGGACTTTTTCGGTTTTATCCAAAGAAGTTTCTTACCCAGGATCACTCCCAGATCGGATCTGGATAGTAACGGCCTTTCTAACGTCTACGTTCAGGCATATGCGAATAATCTCGCTATGCTTCCTGCCAGATCATGTATGGCGACTACCTGCTAACGCGCAGATGGCCCTAGACATTATTGATGACAGATAAAGTAGAAATGGGTTTTTTGGCAATAGTACAAAAACTGAGGTTCTTCCAATGATGTATTTGAATAAGTGTATTTTTTTATAACTAACCTTTATCAGAGTGAATGACTGCCAACGGAATGTTGACCGAGATTACCTACAAGAGTTAAATTTTTACTTTTTCTTAAAATCTTCAAAAGCTGAGATATTTTTGTTCGCTATTCTCTGTTACGGTGATTGCTGTAGAGAACAGAAACAGCGCTTATTGTGATATGGATTTGCCGTACGTGGTAGACTAAAGCAAGACGTCTTAAACTTTCATTGGACAAAACGTCACAATCGACAGCTATAACTTTGAGGTAGTAAGGGACTTTGTCTACCTCGGCTTTGCTATAAGCTCTGATAACATCTCAGCAGAAGTGCTGTTTCTTTGGTCTGAGAAGGCACTTGAGTAGTGAAGCCCTATCCCGAACAACTAAGAAGATTCTGTATAATACCTTGATCATCCCAGTCCTGCTTTATGGCGCTGAAACTTGGACTCTATATAAAGCGTAAAATTGTTGATCCCGTTTGCATTGACGGGCTTTGAAGAAGAAGATTAAACGACGAACTACACGAGCTGTACAGTCACATTGACCTAGTCAAAAAATTGTGGATTAGTCGTCTAAGATGTCTAAGATATGTAGAGTGGATGGACAAAAATGCTCTGGGCTGTACAGTTTTTGAATCTGACATTCTTATTTGCAATGTCGCAAATTTTGAAACAATTGCCGTAACTTATCAATTAAACCATCGGTATTTTTTCAGATTGAGGCCTTGGTTTGATTCGACTTTGTCGATTTGTAGACCAATTGCAGCCACAAAATTCACGACGCAAAGATGGCCAGTCTTTCAAAATATCGAGGCCAAGGGATCATTATTAATTATTGTTTTCTTCTTTCCAAAGCATATATGTAAATATGAACATACACGATAAGATGCATTGTAATGCAACTCAGTAACTAAACTATAGCTGAATCGACAGGACTCTTAAAATCATTGTAAATGCACCAATTTATATCTATTATTTTACGGCTATTTTCTGGGTATGATTTGTTTCATCTGTAGTCTCAGTTGCTGGTTATAAATTATGAATCACCTCATCGGCTTGATCATTTCACACATTCCTCAATAATATTTTTAAAATTCAAAAACGCATCCATGCGTCAAACATTTAACAAAACCTACCGCTTTTCGAGCAACATGTCATGGCGCATGAAAATGAATTTTTCAAATTCCAGACAATAATTGCAGACTTTAACAGAAGTGATAAAATTGTTGTGAAGTATTCAATTCGCAGTGAAAACAACATAAAAAAGAAAAAATGATGAACCCGAGAAACGAATGCAAGTGCACCGCTGGTTCCTGCACATCAGCAATTCCATTGACTGCGATTGAAGTGGAGTGAAGCGGAATTATTTTCTCGCCTGAAACCAGCACGAGCTTGCGTGCGCAAAACGATATTCAAGGCATGCACCATCCTCGATCGCAGTGATGAACTGACATTAAGAGCTGGTTACTGCAGTGGAGTGTCTTCGTTGTCTGCGACGGTAATGGCTTAATGGTATGGCATGCATCTACAATTAGAGGAAGCAACTGAGTTGTCCGCCCTCTCCGCCTTTAACCTGTGTTGTGTTGTGAGCAATGCGAAAACGTGAGCCAAAGGATATCTGAAAAAGTTTCGCACTGCGTCACCCCCAATTGCGATCGGAATATTGGTAGACATGGAAATAAGCGAGCAATATTGAATTCTATTCTTTTTTTTTGCCTTTAATTGGTTCAGAGTTTTATGAGAATTTTTTCACATTTGCATAGCATGTAATCCAATGCAAAGCCGAAATAATCAACTGAATGCCTTGAGGAAAATCTTATTTCATGGTAAGGCTATGCTTTTTACGGTAAACACAAATTCATTTTATAGACTGGCAACGAGATGGGCAATTCTCTACAGAGACTCCAAAAGATACTCTTTCTTGCAATTTAAACAGCAACCGATAGGTTACCAAACGTGTCGACATACTTCAGAACCGTCAGTAAACTTGAATGAATGCCAGTCGTGGCGGAAAAAATATTGCTTATCCTTCCTGGAAGAATAAAGTTTTTTTCAAATCCTTTAATTCATCCCACATCGGCAAAATCCAATTAAGGTCTCATTATTCTGTCATGTGCTCGACCATGCATCTATCAAAGTGAATCCCGGCATCTCCACGGAATATTTTTCTAACATGTTATATGTATGTATGTATGTCCGTGTATATGCATCCTATCAGTGATCCCGGTTTAATTTTCTGTCGGTAATTTTGTGGTGGATATCGAGGCATCGGTATCATCGACAGATAGGCGTGTGTTAGATAGAAGCCTATGCCATGATGTACACCATTGTGTCTGCCATCTATTATATGCCAATGTAATTACAGGGTGTATCAACGATGTGATATATTGACTTGATGTTTATGTAATTTAAATTTTCTGATTGATTACCTTTTCGATACAGGTCAATGATTTTGATTTAGAGCAACCGATGTGAGGCGGATTCCTTTGTTTACAGGTTGTGCAAGTTGCTAATCGATTTATTCAAAATGAATTAATAAGTATTTTCGTATACTTTGCATCGACCATTAATACTGAAATTCAGTGATGCGGGTTTATTCTTTCTTATTCATTATGGAAATGGTTTATTTTAGTAGTAAATATATACTAGTAGACATTTGAATTTATGTATGTGGTTTACGAACATTATGCACGTTCATATGTTTTTATCTTCATCGATCTCACGATTGTCATTCGGAGTTCCTCATATCTAATAGTTGTATTTTGAACGGGTGAGCATTTTTTTTAATAAAACACATTCAAATTAAATTTATTTCTTTCCAAAGAATATTTTTTGCTAAGAAGTATATGTATGTACCTCTCGGCTACCTCTAACTCTAAAACAGCGCATTCCGTCAGCCCAATTTTCAATCACTTTTCTAAGCGTACGAGACCGTGTATAAGCAATAACAAAAGATAGGTGACGATCACTATTGATCGTAACGCGAACAAATAATAAAAACAAATTAGGTTCAATAGTGCCATGAGAATAGGTCTGTCTTCTCAATCATCGAAAGAATGATACAAATGATGGTTTTAATTAAGCAAAAGAGTTAAATTTCCGGGTTTGTCAAAAAACACATAAAAATAGAGTCGGGAGCGTCATGATATGGGGTTGCTGTTCTGGGTTTGGTTTTGGGCTCACCTTAGAAATAAAGGATATCATGTCATGTTACCGTATGCAGACCACAACATGCCGATAAGATGACAATTCCAACAGGATATTGATCCTAAGCACTCATCGAAATTGGTATGTGCCTGGTTGCCGAATCATCAATTATTGTCGGTGTTACCATGGCGATCTCAATCCAATTGAGAATTTTTGGGCGGAACTGAAAACTGAAAAAGTATTGTAAAGGACAATGAACCATGCAACCATTTTTTATGGCATGCTCTAGTCACCTCATTTAATCGTATCGCATTGGCAAAATGAAAAATATGGAACTTTTTAAAACCAATAACAATTGGTGTATTATTTAGCTTAATACACGTCATTCTAGTTTTGTTCTGCTGCAGCATACTTAATCGAAAATCAGAAGAGTTGTTAAAAGCGATCCAAGCGTAACAGCGAGTGAAGACTCGCCTTTTTTAGTTTATATTCTGAGAAAACAAATATTGTAACAAATTTTTATTTATAGATGTGTTCTCTGCAAAGAAATGTGGAGTTTTGTGTTTACTATTGATACAGCTACATTACATTTTATGAAAAATTTCTCGCATACTTCCGTTAAACGTTTTGTTATCAAATTAACATTTGTTTGGGTAATTTTAAAGTGTTCGAGTTTTAAGTCAAATGTTGTCAAAAGTATATCCTTGTCAAGTCTAACGGCGTGTAAAGCTACACACCTGAAATTTGTCACTTCTTTCAGGAATGGACTTGTTGTATCTCCATACGGTAGGCATGATAAAATACAGGTATGTACGTCTCGTCTATCCTGGATGTATCCAATGCTGTCAAGATACATGAAAGCTTCTGGGGGAACATGACCTAATTCTAACGATCTCTTGAAGAAAAGGAAATTTTTATAAAGAACTGGCCCACATACTAAGTTGTTCTCTATAACCTCTGCCGATCGTGCAAAATGATTTCGTATTAAATGAATTACAAAACTATTAACGCGCAAGATCCCCTCATCGTTGTAAATACTTTTTGTTTTATTTTTGATTAAACTGTATACACAGTTTTACTCTTAGAATCTGTTTTTTTTTGTAATCGTGCGCATGCTTTTTTAGATATAGATCAATACTTCATAAGAGCCATTCAAAAGGGTCGTACACGCAATGCACTTTGATGTGCTTCCTTGATTTGTTATACCCTGCATTTCGCTCTACCTTTCCAGTTACAGATTCTGCAGAATGTACTGATATATCAAACTTTAAGCCTGGACAAAATAACATCAAAATTTACATTTCTGTGCCATATTTTAAGAGTTCTGGGACGTCTTAAACTTGCTCTTCTTTGCAATTGAGACTCATCATGTAAAGATTGAGGTCAGGCATAATAAACATTTTTTTTTAAGTTTTTGTACACACTTGAGGACTCTAAATTGCCCGGGCCATGTTCGGCAGAACTACACTTCTGTGATCTATGACCAAAATTTTGTTGATGACTATGATAAATGCGAAGCAGAAAGAGAAGACAAAGAAGAAATACGTAACGAAACTGACTAGAATTAAAATTGTGGTTATATATAGCATACTAACACAATAAAAACTTCTTGATATGATCCAAAAGTATTTTCTACAACTCATAAGTTTTATTAAACCCACCCAATATTTTTGTTAACTTTTCAAGATAAAATAGTCCTCTGTGCGTCGAAAGAGTCTGATTTCCAATCTTTTTTTTGAGTTGCCGTTGTTAGTTGCCTTTTGTCTTCTTGCTTCCGCAGATATTTCGTATATTATTTATCCACTTAGCAGCTATTTACATATGTACATACGTGACACATATCACAATCGAGGCAAAATTCTCTCTGTTTTTTTTCTATGTACTTCTTTTTGCTGTTTACTTGCTCCACGTCTTAGGCTGTGAAGCCTTGAGTAGGACTCTTCCCATCTGTTCGTTTCTCTGCAGCGTCATTCAGCAGATCACGCATTATTAAAGTCACCAGCAATGATCACAGATTTTCGATCTAAGGCGGCATGTACTATTCTTCCAATAGCTCTTCGAACTTTGCTATCGGTAGGCGTTGTGGTATGAAACACTATGCCATCGATTTTTGCCCGTTGGAAACCATCTGCTAGTGTTGGCATTCTTTCTTTTAAGGTGCTTTTCCGGCAGAATCATATACATATGTATGTATGTAGTAGCTTTCCCTGTAATATCCGCTGCCTACCAGTTTGCATCCATATCCTTGTTGCGTTCGATAATGACGTATACATTATGTTGGCAAACAGTGGACGTCGGTCGCTGATCCATAGTGATTGAGATTGAGTTGCTTTATTTTATTTTCTAACTTTTTGGAACGCTTAATATGGTTCCTGTTATTATCCTTTTTGTCACGACACATTAAGTTCATGCACCTAATGAAGTGTCAGCTAACAAGAGGTGTCATTGAACTTTCGACATACAACTATCCTTGTGGGGACTTTTGATAAGTAAAATCTAGGAGGTAACTAACTATGCATTGATAGACATTCGCACAACATGTTGAATTAGTGGAAATTGGCGACAAAATAGTGAAAGTATCGCGGACACGTTTTGTAAAGTTCGTGCTACTTTTGGTCATAATCAACCTTCTTCTCGTCAACTATAGTGAATTTAATCGATAAATTTTAACGTATTGGTGATGTGAAGACTCTAACTCGTATTCGCTCAACAAGGTTAGCTGAAAATATATCCGCCCTAGCTGAGCATGTGGCTGAAAACCCAGATGGGTTCATTTCAAGGCAATCACAGGAATTGGGTTTATCCGCAACCACTTTACACCGCACTTTGCATAAAGATCTTGGTCTACATGCATATAAAGTTTACTTGGCATACAAATTGAAGCCAGCAAACCACGCAAAACGCCGCCGTGCTATCGCTGATTGGGATGAATGAACAAGAAGAATAAATAAATATTTTTTACACAAAATTATTCTTAATGATGAGATCAATTGGCCGCCGAGATCGTGGGATTTAACAACATTAGACTTTTTCCTTTGTTAAAAATAAAGTCCACACCAATGCTCCACCAAAACTTCATGCTCTAAAAGAAAATATTAGAGCTGTTATTCACGAATACAGCTTCAATTATGCGAAAACGTGATGAAAATTACATCAAAAGAACAACTAAGTATTTGTAGGTCGATTCGGACATTTGGCAGATGTTGTATGCCATTAGGTACTAACCTCAGAGTTTGTACTTTAGATTTAAATAAAAATATCACTACTTTTCATAAAAATGTTGGTTTCTTCTCAAAATGATATTAACTATGAAATATTATATCATTCAATTGACTGTCTTGGCTGCCTTGGTAGTAAGTCATCCTGCCAACCCTATTTTTCAATACATTTTCGATGGTTTTGGTCCCTATTTCACGAATAGCTTGACCAATATTGTTGTTAAGTGCCTGAAATTTTTCTGGATTGTTCGCATAGCATCGATATTTAATGATACCCCACAAAAAAAGTCGAACGGCGTCAAATCAAGCTCCGTTGCAGCCAAGCAACATCATTATTGAACTATTTATTGTAATAAATCGATTGTGGGACGACTTGTGTGTGCCACACATACACCCAAATTGCTGGAACCATAACTCGCCCAAGTCCAAATCCTCAATTTCTAGCCATATAAAATTGGGTGTCATGCATCGGTAACGCTCTCTATTGACTGCAACGTTTTTTTCCATTGTCGTCTTCGAAGAAAAATCGTACAATAATGCCGCCACTCCAAAAACCTAGAAAAAGCTTCAATATTCTCCGTTGAGTGCACAGGACGCACACGGAAATATGTTCGGTTATCAATCAGCAAACCAATCTCACGAACTTTCATCACAAACTTGCTAAGTTGGTCGTATTATTACGACCGAAATTTCTTTTCAAAATTCGCACTGTTTCGTCAACACAACATCCACTTTGGGGTAACTTTACAATATTTTCCAACGTTGTTTACATATAATTCAAAAAGAAACCGACAGATGGCCCACCCTTTAGATGCTCTAGCTGTTGGCCGAGGTCCGTTTATTTGTTGAGGTTATTTTGTCCCGTAGTCGGCAGAATACTCATCCAATGCAAACTATGTAGTATATACATATGTATATATTTGCCCTACCAGCAGGATTACGTAAGCTTTTCGCAGAGACTTTATGGCATAGAGTATTATCTTGTACCCTATAATTGCTTGGTTAGAGCTTGGCGTATTCCTTACTCCGTTATACTTTCGTTTAGATGTGGCGATTTGACTTTTAAAAGTACCTACTTCATCTTTTAGAATTATCACTTCCGTTCTCTCTATTCCACGGATTTAGATTTAGATTTACATAATTAGTTGTCTCACTGAGCCTGAATTTCTGATCATCCCACTAAAAACGTTTACCAAGCCAATTAGTCCTTCTGTACGATTTTGTTAGCATTAACTATACCGAAAACAAAACTAATATTTTATATATGCCGAAAAACATTTGATTGGATATTCCTGGAAGAATTTAGCTAATTAACGTGTGGTTTCATATGTGTAGGTATACTATTCTCGGATAACTATGTTTTCATCCCTTACATTCAAATCACCCCAGTATGCGGCTGTAAACGAAACTCCGAAAATAATCTGCCGTAAATAATTGCACAATTAGTTGATACCATTATCTGCACCAACGCCCGCTTATTAGTAAAAAACTGACATCCTCAAATGATATGAATACGTCTTGAACAAAAATTTCTGAATATCATATATTTACCATTATCATAACCCGTAAAGAAGTGGGGCGATACCATCGATGATGAACTTACCATTTTCGAAGGAGGAAGGGTGCTACGTGTCAATAATTCGGAAAGAAAAAACCTGCCACGTGACCATGTTTATCCTATTTGAAGCGTAGTCAAGAATGGTTAGATTCTGCACTGAATAAACCCAAAAGACATCACAGAACAACAATTTCATACCTCAGCCAGTTGAAGAGTTCGTTATTAAGTCGACACATGTACGAAGGGAGAACGATAGCGTACATTCTTTTCACTACACACAGTTCACCTGAAAGTGGCATGGCTCGCAAACCGGATTCCATTCCAATCCTCTTGCTCTCAACGTCTACGTACCAGTTATTGGTTTAAAGCTGAAGGTTGGCCACAATGCAAAACGGATACATTACGTTGGTCACGTGTCTCGTGTTTGCCCAACGTACTTTATTAATTTCATAAAAAATGAAGTACCTTTTGACATGTTGAAGGTGGATGCTCCTAAGAGTGTTTACGTTAGCTCTTTGAATGAACGTTGAACGTTGACGCCGGCCGCTCTCGATAGTCCCCTTGTACTGTGGATATTGGATTGAGAGATATCCTTAATTATTGGAGCTAGCCTCATTGATTTTTGAATTCGCACGAAAATCATGAAATGATTTACACTCTCGCACTCCAATGTTGTGTGCACGGGCATTAATTTTCTCGTATAACTTTATTTAATGTGCAAAAAACAAATTTGTCAATGGGGGTTGGCACGCGCATGTTCCTCCGCCAGGCACCCAGCTGTTAGAGGCGACGCCGACCAATGCCTCGCAATCGGTAAGAGTTAAGCGGCGAAAAATATCAAACCTGACGATATTGGGACAAGAGGAGACCCTACTTTATTGGCTAAGTGAAAAGGATGATTACTGTGGGGGGCCAGCAGCAATAGGATCGGGAACCCCTGTCGTTAAACGGGCACCCCTCGGGGATTTTATACACGCAGTCGTTCTAGGTGTTTCGACAGGCATAATATCCACCGATGACTAGGGTTAACATGGTGTACCTTAACACGATTAGCGAATTTCATTGCGTTCCGTAATAATTTAATTCACGCGTCTTGACTTGACGTTGCAAAGTTGTTGCGGCATTGACTGCGATGCGTGTTGGTTCTTTGGGTTTACTTATGAGTAGGTACCTACATACACACATATGTATATAGATTGCAGTCAATGAATGTGGAATATGTGAATTTTATTGCTTTCACATGATCAATACCTTTACTGGCATATCATGTTGTAACTGTGAATAATTTATTTGAGACGTATTAATTAAGGTTTGGTAGAGCTTGTATGGGCCATTCTACCTGACTGCACTTCACAATATTTCCATTACATTTGAAACGCGGAACGAGAGTCTTTGCTGAATGAATAGTAAGGAGAATATTCGTGTCTAGTTCTATATAGGCACAAATATACATGCCTATTGTCTTATATGGTAATCGACGCGTCGTGCTTACGGCTCTTACTTGACTCAATAAGTGGTATGAAACAACAATCTTGAATGATATGTCGTATACATATCTGTATATATATTCAAGTTCATTTTACAATTTTTCGACAAGTATGTTAACTGGAAGAAATACTGCAAGAATTTAGTAGTCGACCAGTCATGATTTGAAGTAGTCTGTGAATATGGAATTAAAGCAACTGCAACTAAGCCTACTTACTTACTCAGATGGAGCTACAGTCCGGGGTAGACCTGCACCTAAAATCGTAGTCTCTACTCTCTACTCTCTTCAAACCGTTTGATCATAAGCCAGCTACCTTCAGTTTCGCACCCCTAGTAAGTTGAATGCGCTACTTAGTGTGAGGTCTTCCGTTACTACACATGGATTTGAAGACTTTTCGAACAGAAGCGTTGTTGTGCATTTTGAATAAATAAAACACAGAATAATTGAGAAATTATTTGAAATGTATTCCAAATGTAGTTAAATTTAAGTATGGAATTCGATCTCGTTCATATGACCACCGCCAGCATCAATTTTCCACCACTTCGGACTATTTCTCGAGATTACACGATTATCGAACTTGACCAGCTGTGTGGCATTTGGCACCATCTTATTGACAAAGCCATTAAGCCAAAAATGAGCTTCATTGCTGAAGATAATTTTTCGACGAAATTCAGGATTTTCTTCAAACATTTGCAGAGCCCAATCGGAGAAGTTTCGTCTTAAGTTTTTGGGTTAGTGTAATCGTGTAAGGCTGTTGGCCAAGATCTTCACGCAAAAGCCGCTGCAATGTGAACTGAGAGATTCCTAATTCCTGTGAACGGCGTGGAATCGACTGATTTTGCTCATTTTAAACTGAAACACTTACGGTTGCGATAAGTTCGGTAATTCGACCGATAGCACATCCTATCTGGTGGGACGATTATTACGACCAAAAATTGGAGTAAGCGCTCTTAAAGTTGCGACCACCGACTTAGAACTTCGGTAGTAATTGTTCATAATTTCCAAACGTAGCTCTTTCGTGAACTTCAAAAACAAAAAAATACAAATATTTGGACGACGGGACCCAGAGCCTAGCTGCTCACAACCATTCATCTTGTGCGTGTAATATTCTTTACACGAATATAAGGGACCTACTGTTTCGCCGTTCCGCCATTCCAAAGGGACAATTTGAGAAGCTTGTACCAGTTACGCTTTCGGATGTTTGTCAGACGCTTTCAAGAGATGGGGCCGTGAAAAACATTTTAGGTGTTTTCTGGGGATTGATCCTCGAACCAATCTCGAAAAAAATGTAAGCTTTAACTAACGTTTTGACATTGACAGATAACAGAAGTTTAAGGGTGCGTTTGTATTAAAATACTAAATTGTTATGTCCCTATTGAAAAATCTTTTATGTTCTTCTACATTCACTGTCTACGCAGACAGGACCAGAAATATCTCGAAGTTATATTTTCTTAAAGCAACCAAGAGCGACCTCACCGAATATTGACATAGTCCATACCTCTGCCGTGTGGACCAAAACTGGGATGATCAGACTTTGATCTCAACGCTGTTGTTGTTGTCTGAATTAATAGCAGAGTCTAGATAGACTATATACTTAACTACCTCCACAAAAGCACTACTGACATTACACTGTGCTCTTCCGATTATGTCAATATCATAGGCATATGCAAGTAATTGTGTGAACTTTTGGAAGATTGTGCCCAACAATGTTCAAAAGGTGAAGACCAAGGATTCAACCCGTAATGATTAAGCATAAGTATTGCTGCTCAGCTCATGCAGGATAGGGATAACTCTGCTGAAAAGGTAAACTATCTTAAGTCGACTTATATGAATTTCTTACATTTTATTGCACGGTGTTTTCTATTTCAATACGCTTAGTTATATCCTCTCCTAACGTTTGTATCAAATTTGTATCCCGATTTATTCAAAAAAGTTTTTCATCTCAAGTCCGAAAATTTATATAAAAATGAAATAATTGTCTTCAGTTTTCTTGCTCTCTTGAAAAACTTAAGATAATTCACCTTTTCAGAAAAGAATATTTACCCCGCATGTTGGAAGATACAGCACTTGGGAATTAAATTTTACTAGAGGTCTAGGTAGTGCGATTCGCAATGAAGTGCTTCTTTTATAAAATTCAGAAAGATAGGTTTCATAAGCTCCAACAAGATTTTATGGTATTACCCTTACCCTTACCTGACGATTACAGAGTATTATATTGAGTATAGGTAACATCATCAAGGAGTAGTTTGCCCTTATTGACATCATTCTTCATCGGCAATCGACGGTTACTTTATTCTGAAAACGAAAGTTTATTCTTCCCTGTTGCCACAGGTCTGAGATGTATACTGTTGCAAAGCGACTGTAGTCTACGAATTTTGTCAGCAATTTACCATACATATGTACATTAAGGAGAAGAAAGGAGTAAGTAAAGTAAGTATGATAACATGTGAATTTCTAGAAAAACAGCCTAATTCAAGCAACTATTTCGATAAAAAAGGAATTAGAAACTGAGTTCGACTCCTGTTTGCCAGATGGAGGGTTCGCATGGTAATCATTCGTATTTTTATTTAATTAAAAGACTCAGCATCTTATAGAACCTACTTACTTATGTTCTGTATCCCCTTGTGGGTCGTATGGCCTCTACTATGCCTCTGCGGTATCATGTACTAAGACACATCGCTAGGTATCTTAGTTTTCCCCAACTCTTCACACCGCCAGGTCTTATCGCTTGGATAGGTATCGAAAAATATTCCGCCTATTTTCGGTATGAAAAATATAGCCACTTCCGTCATTAGATGGTTGTACTTTTAAGCTTTAGGTACAAATGTTCATTAAAGATACGGTTGGGACGAAACAATATTTTTAGGATGTTGCGTAGGCACCTTGCACGGACTCAACGTTGGAGCGGAAAACTGTTGATGCTTGACAGCTTGATGTTTAAGCCAATTACATCGCTTAGTTTTATTTTGGACACCATTTCGACTGCAGATTTTGTTTTGTCGATTCGGCTGCCTATATACAGTTTGGTTCTATAATATCCGTATCTTGATAATAGATATACTTAGATTTCAAATAACCCTGCATAAGCTCGTTCCTGAGCAGAGAAAAATGGAAAAGCGGTCAGCTTACCAATACACGTACCTTCTCTGTCTTCACAGGTGGATCAAAGATGGATGTAGGCGTATGCTCTATCTTTTCTTACACAGTGGGTATATCCAAATCAGTCCGCCTCCCGAACCATAGCAGTTTTTTCCAAGCGGAGGTCATAGCAGTGATAATGGTCGCCCCTGAGACTGCGTTGAGGGCAATACCACAGGAAGGTATTTTTCATTGACAGCGAGACAGTAATAAAAGCGATTTCTGCTATCGCTATCCAAGCTTGTGAAGTGTTGTCGTGAAGAGCTTAAGGTTCTTGGAACACCGCACAAGTTATGAGGCATGAAAATATTCCAGGTAATGAAAAAGCCCACGCATTGGCCAGAAGAGGTTCAGAATCTACATCAGAACAGGTCGACGCCTCAGTGCTCATCAGATGGTCTTCCCTAGACACTTGTGTCACGACAAGAAGTATATGGCCTTGTTTCGATAAGAGTAGGCCCGACAGAATTATGCAATAGGATAAGAAATCTCTTTCTACCCTGATAGGAGTCATCACGGGGCATAACACTCTGCGGTACCCCATGAAAAAAACTACGACGAAGTCAATGAGGATACAACGCACTTTCTCTATCACTGTCCAGATCTTATCCTCCATAGATTTAAATTTCTCAGGCGACACTTCTTCCGTGACCTAGAAGAATTATCCAGCATACCATTCAATGGCATTTTGAACTACATCAACTCAACTGGATGGTTTGCTAGTTCATAGGAACCATATTTGTAGAACTAGGGTTAACCAATAGGCAAGGGGCATCTCTCCCCTATGTTTATCACAATGGGTCTGTATTGCCCAGAGTGTGGCGTTGTGCATTCTTTTACTCGCCTACTCACGTACCTAACCTAAGCTATGGTCAGTTACACATGACAAATCGACGTCATAACGTGATCAGCCTTTGAATGCAATTGCTATAAATTTTACGGCAAGATGCACTGATTTAAACTTTTTTTTAAAGTTTGCCATCATCTGACATGTACACTCTTTTATCAATGTGCATGACAATGCCGGGAAATTGTAATATTTATTAATAGGTGCCTTGCTAACTGACTAATTGTGATAGAAAATCTCCAAGATTTTAAAATATTCATTACCAATTTTGACTCATTTATCTCATTCGCTTTGACTCGTAATTTTCTTTAAACTTCTTTGGTGCCATTGACCCAAGGACATTAATCCTTCCAGAAATCAACAAAACTCCTTTTGGATGACTAACAAGGAAATATGTGGCACAATACTACAACTGCTTTCGGCAAAAATCGCATAGCCACTTAACGCCTACCTCAAAAATCCACTCAAAAAGAACTTGCTCCCTTCACGTGATCTTAGGTGAAACTCAAACTTAATAGCCACCCTGCCAATTAGTTGCAAATTAATCGTATTCAATCATTTGATTGGTAGTCCCTAGTCTACAATTAATGACTTTTTGATAGCTACCAAATTTTTCTGAACCTCAAGTCAGCACCAATTCTGTAAATTTTTTAAGAGCCCTCTAGCACCACACATCATCCAACTCTTAGCCGAATATTTTCTATACAATTTGAAGATTGCCTCTAGTTATGAAAATTTTTTCAAATCTAGGTCTGGGCTTTGCTTTCTTTGTTCAACTGCAGTAGGATTCTTGTTTACCAAGTCGCCACCTGTCTTTTGAAGACGAAAAAAAAAACACAGAAAAATATTTTTTTTTTTATTTTTTTGTTTTATCAGTGATTTATAGCATCCCGACAAAAGAAACGGAATTAATTTGTTTCAGTGGCCACACGTTGAAGTGTGCCCAACATAGCCAGTAGCTAGCCTTCTGATGTTGTCTACCTTGTTCGCGACTTTGGATATCCAAATTCAGTGGTACATTTTGAAGTCTATTTCTTGGTTGGAATTCCCCAAAATATGTATTTCACCCGGAGCCATTTGGCAGAGAAAAAACCAAAAACACAAACAACCGAAGCCCAACACGCGCAGCATTAAAGTTCATTTGATTTTCCGAAATATGCTATGGTCCAGTGTGCTGTGGGTTTGATATTAATTTCATTTAAATGCACGACATATAGGACGACCATAATAATCACGGCATTTCAACTGCTGTTGTGGATTTATGTATTTGTATTAGCGTAACTTTTTTTATTTTTGAATGCGATAAGATTCCGGCGACTGGTAGTAGCAAAAAAGTGGGAACTTGCCTGCGAGTGATTTCGATTCGGTAGGTTTCGGTTTGGATAGCTCATGAAACACCTCGAAACTGAAATACCATTTGGAGTATATTCTGGCACAGCGGAGCGCTCCGGTCGCCTGTGTAGCTTAAGGTGTTGAATTGATGGATTCAAGTAGTTCGTTTTGTGCTCCGCAGTCGGTATCATTTCACATTAGCATATTAAGTTGATAGATGAAAATTTATCTTACGAGACGCCCCAAACGATTAGGATATCTGCATGCACAAATGGAATGATGTTAGATTCCTTGGGGCGGTTAAATTTATAGGTAATTAATTTGCTGCTACGCACGTCCATCGGCCGCCGACTGTGTGGATTAGTTACTGGTTTTAGGAGTCGAAATACAGAGGAACATTTCTTTTTTTTACATTTTCATTTAATTTATTTTTATTTTATTATTTAGTTATATGAGCACATAAAAATTTAAAACTATTGATTTCTGGTTGGTAGTTGATAAACGTTGTAGGGCATTTTAAGAAAATATTATGGATTCTCAATTGTTGTTAAGTATTATTGGCTTTGGTGAAGGTACGTGTGTTTAGAACGCTTTAGAATGACTGCCAGATGCATGACACGTACCTATATATAGTTATACATATATACGCATATTCGCTCTGGAGATCTATTTAAAGTTCAGCATGCGTATATGAAATTCTCTCTCTGAACTGATCTGATTGATAAAACATGTACATTAGACAATTTATCAACGTCAATTTAGAGGCGTTGTCTAGGACCTTAACAAGCCTCAGCGTATCCTAATTTATTGAATAGTGAATTGTTACAGAGAAAATCCATAAAGAACGATTTCAGAGGTCTAGCAAGATCTTCAGAGGCTCAAGCAAAACGGACCACTGCAATAGTTCTGCGTTCTAAACGAGATACATACTCCAATTTAGAGGTGGGCGGTGAAATGGAAATCATGCGTTATACGGATGATGTGGTGGTACCAGCGACAGATAAAATGCCTTTGAATTCTTACCGATCAAATGGGATATTAAAGGTCTTTGATTGGCAGTCTACATACATCCAAAGGACAGGGCAATTAGAAACACTTGTAGGAAACTTATCTTCGGCAATTCGGAATACCGTAGAGCAGTGTTTCACAAAAAGCTCATTTTGTGCTCCGTGCGAACCTATCCCTTAGCTCCTATATTAGTTATTTGAATTATTGCGACTTCATAAGCCTTGCTCCTCATTCCTTGCTGTTGTCTTATTTTAAGGAAAATGAGAATAGCAACGAAATATTTCAAGAAAATCTTAAACTTACAGCACATAAAATTGGTACTGGCCCAATATGCGATCTTGCCTCCACAGAGACAAGAAAAGGCGAAAAAACTTACGAGCAATGTCCTAAATATGACATTGATAGAAAGGAGGACATCTTTGATAGAACGCTTGGCAAGCACCAAGACAGAGCACGTCCGGAAACGGCTTATTGACTTCGCTGCGGGGCAAAACGTCACTATAGCAAGTACACGGTTTCCTCATCTCAATATCCACAAAGGGACATGGCGATGCAAAAAAAAAGTATTTATGATCAGGTCTTGTACTACCATATTCCATTGTGTGGAGTCCTGATCATCAAGCTGTCAACCAAATTTATGATATTGCGATCGACTAAAGCATGCCTTCAGTATTCTTGATGTCTGAACCTTCCGAGCAGCCGACATCGACTCGGATCATTACCTTATTGGAGCCACGATACGAAGAAATACTGTGAGAAGATATAACGTTGAAAAGCTGCACTCGCAAGAGACCGCAACATCAAATGCCTAGGATCACTGGCAAAGCCACCAACATACCATCAGAAACGCCGCAACTGATGTGTTGGTTTTCGCTGGACCACCACCAAGAAACCCATAGTTTGACGAAGAATGCCGGCAAGTAAATGCAGCTAAGGACGGGAGCGGCTCGCAAAGAAGGACAAGAGTGGTTCGCGAGAACTACGAAAAAAGAGGCGGGAACTACATCGGCTTCTCCGAAAGAAGAAAAAGCAGCATGAGAAGCGCGTGATCGAAGATATTCAGAGATTATAGTCCAGGAATGATGTAAGGAAGTTTTACCAACAGGTAAAAAGAACGTGTCAGGCCAAAAAGACCCGTACAGCAACCTGTAGAAATGAAGAAGGAAACCTCGTAGTAGAGTCACAGTCGGTGCTGAGAATATGGAAAAATTTCTTCTACAGACTGTATAGCGGCAGCGAAGACCAACATCGCATTGTCAGGCAGAATGAACCATTAAACATAGACGATGATACCCAAAACTTCCGTCCACCTGACCAAAACAAAGTGAGTAGAGCTATATCCAAACTTAAGTCCAACAAGGCTGTTGGGCCTGACGGCTTACCAGCCGAGGTATTTCAAGCTGCTGGAAATGAGAGCATACACCAAGTCATCGCTAAGATTTGGTCAGACGAGTGTATGTCAGATGAATGGAATCTCAGCATCGGTTGCCCGACTCACAAGAGAGGAGAACTCCTCAATTGCGCCAACTACAGAGGTATCACTCTCCTCAACATCGCGTACATGATTTTATCTGCCATATTCTTCACACTTCGACAGATCCTGGAAAAACCCAAGAAGTCCAAATCGATACCTACCATCTTTTTATCGATTTAAACGCCGCATATGACAGCATTTATAGAGACGAGCTATACAGAGTCATGTTTTGGCATCCCTGCCAAACTCGTCAGATTGTGCAGAATGACGATGGAGAATTCTCGCTGCTCATCAAGGTCGGTAACGAACTCACCGAGACCTTTGATGTCAAAAAAGGATTTACACAAGGTGATGCGCTGTTATGTGACTTCTTTAACATCATACTTGAAAGATTTGTGCACAACTCACCATCCAACACCGGAGGCACAATCTTTCAAAAGTCTGCGCAACTACTAGCTTACGCTGACGACATTGACATTATTGGTAGAACACAGCAGCTTGTCACCGGTGTGTTCCCTAGTATTGCACCGTAGGGTTCCAAGCGGTAAACGAGGGCAAACCAAATACATATACATAGGTATATCAACGAGAAGGAACACTCAACATCGACGAATTGGTCAGAACGTCACAATCGACAGCTATAACTTTTACGTAGTAACGGACTTTGTATACCTCGACTCTGCTATAAACTCTAAAACTATAAAACTCTAAAACGAAAAATAACTCTTGCTAATCGCTGTTTCTTTGGGCTGAGAAGGCAATTGAGTAATAGAGCCCTATCCCGAACAACTAAGAAGATTCTGTATAAGACCTTGATCATCCCAGTCCTACATTATGGCGCTGAAGCTTGGACTCTATCAAAAGCGGAAAGAAAGATTCTTCGTAAAATTGTCGGTCCCGTTTGCCTTGATGGGCTTTGGAGTAGGAGATTCAACGATGAACTATAAGAGCTATACAGCGACATCGACCTAGTCAAAAAATTGCGCATTAGTCGTTTAAGATGGCTAGGACATGTAGAGCGGATGGACGCAAATGTTCCGGCCCGTAGGGTCTTCAAATATAACCTGGAGGGACAACGCAGTAGAGCAAGACCTCGTCTTAGGTAGCGCGCAGAAGTAGAAGAGGAAACAAACTTGGAGTGCACAACTGGAGGCAGTTAGCTAAGGAACGGGCTAACTGAAGAGGTTTGTTAGTGAAGGTCCAGGTTCATTACGAACTATAGCGCCACCTAAGTAAGTAAGTAGAACCAGTATGCATGGGGTATACTAATACCTTGCTTAGGTTTGTTCCCTGACCTACTCGCCTAACCGAACAGCAGTAACCGGTCTATCTAGTTGCTCCACTGCAATAATGTCTGGTTGGAACGGGTCACTTGCCTACTGCTCCTCCCCGAATTCGTAAGTCGACTTACCGGCACTCTGGCAAACCGATAGCGCAATTTGTTATTTTGAACCTTTACGTGATCAGGAGACTTCTGGTCGATACCGAGAACTAGTACTTGCCCTATCCCCTCGTTATGTCCAAGGAGCTCGGCATGTACAGAGAAGATGAAGTATGGTTTACTCTTCTTCCTGGTCCATGCAGCTTCTACAAAAGTCATTAGCGAGTAGGCCCAGGCTAGTGGTGTGCCTGCCAATAATGCAATATCCCGTAATGACACCTACTATGATTGCTATGAACGACCTATCTGTCTGATCAGACATTTAGTTTCTGATCTGCTTGGGCCAGATATATCTAATAATGAGGCACGTAGTGGGGTCTGGCCATCTACGATTGATTGAATTCACTGTATTGAGGTTTTAACTGAAGCGAGAGGCATGGCGATGTTCACTTTATTCAATAAAATCGATACAGTGGTACCTTGCTTGGCGAGTTCGTTATCCATATAATTCACTGGAATATCACAGTATCCCGGCAGGTGAACTTTGAATTGTTCAGCCATGTCGTTAAAAGACAAGCGACAATATATGGCAGTTTTAGAGTTAAATGTGATTTAATCGCGACCGTAAAATTGAGGATATCCCGATTGGATATCGCACTTTACTGCAAGTCCTCTTTAGAGAAGACACATCCTCTTAATCCCGATTTTGTTTTTTATCCGTCCGTAAAGAAACGCATGTTTTGAAACGACAGATCCTCACTCCTCACTTGAGGGGATACGCGCTTCAAGTTCTTGTCGAACTTGACTTGACTAGGCGCCACGTGTGTTAGAAGTTGTTGAAGTACGTACTCGGTGTCTTCCGGAAGGAATTGAATATCATTAAGAATAGAGGACTGTCCAGTATTAAAACTAGATATAGCCGAGGGTGCACAAGCCGCCACTTGTCTACTATAGATATCTAAAGGTGTTAAGTGGATCAAAATATCCAAAGCCGGGGTGGGTGGGTGGTGTGGTTCTTAGTGCTCTACTGGTACATAGGGAAGTCGACCTTTGTAGCTAGCTAGGATGAGTTAGGTAACAGGCTTGGATCCAACTCACATTTTATGTATTTTTTTTTTTTTGCCTGAGACCCCTATCTGTTCCAAATTAGTCCACAGTTTGTTTGGTGCTAGTGAAGACTCAACTTTGGCGCATACAATTTTCGCTTTCCACACCGAATGACGAAGGTTGGATTGTTTCATGCCACTTTATAAGCACACCAATTCGTCTCAGAAAGTCTATGTTGCCACTTGCTGTACAATTTATTTCGAGTTTTGATTTTTTCAATATCATTGGTTGAGTACTGGTTATTACGAATTCGTACAGTTTTACTTGGCACGCATTGGTTATATAAATGAGAAACAATGTTCTGAAAGGAATATAATTTTATTTTGGAGTACCAACCCTGCAGAAATTCCACGGGTCTGTAAATGCAGCAAATTGAAGAGCGCTGTTGTCAATGGATCCAAAATCTTTAAAAGTAAATGACATAAGACTGAGAGAAGTTAATATCATATGTTCAGAAAAGGAAGCAGATAAGTAGTCCAGAGAAACCTACACAAGAACGGCGAGATCCAGAAGGCTAAGTTTATACCTATTAATCATTTGGAGTCCAAGTGACGACAACATATCTTTGATTTCTTTTTTTTTGGCAGGCAATGCTCTACTTAGATATGTCTTATTGAAAAGGTGCTCTACAAACATGTAACTTATTCTGTCTACGTTCTTTGCAATGTCTAAATCGTAATCCTGATTTATTCAACCATAATTTAGGGCACTATAAGCAGACTCGCGGACATTGTACACAATTGGTCCTTGGTCATCAAGGAATTGCAGGCAACGAATTTGCAGATGAACTAGCTAGGGCTGGCTCAGAATCTGCTTTCATAGGACCTGAACCCTACTGTGGGGCTACTGTGCTGGGCTACCGCCACAGCTCTGATTAATACTTGCGAACACAAACTTCGTCTGGCCCACAGGGAAAATGTCTCGGGGCTAAGACAATCCAAGAGATTAATCAGACCTTTTTCCTGCAAGGAAGTCGTTAATCTAGATAAGGAAAGTATCAGAAAGCTAGTGAGTTTTCTCATAGGTTACTGCGACCTTAACAAACTTAATCTAGAAGATGACGAATCCTCTGACCACATTCTCTGTGAATGCCCAGAATTACATTGGTAAAGGAGGTGTATTTTCCATAAAGAAATATGTTCATCCGCGGAACTATGATTCATAAGGAACTATGATTAAGAAGGCGGAACGTCTTTTGGCTTAGTAATACCCTTTTGATACAATAGATCTTTTCAGATCGCAGTGTCAGCCATATGGGCTAGGGTCTTTATAAAAAAAAAAATTTCCGAGGTTCTTTATACATACATAGTATATGAGTAAGGCTCGTATCCGTACTGTTTTTCGCAGTACAGTACTGTTTTTTACTGCTTTTATACCTATATTCAATCATCTTAAAAACACCGATTGCGATTACAATGAATTTGCTACGATTTGAATACATCTTATGCTTGCCAGGAACTTCATCGTCGGTGGAACGAATTTTTGCTGCAGTCAACAAAACTTGGACGTCAGAAAAAACTCGATTAGATGTAGAAACATTGAAGGCGATTCTGACCATCAAATGCAATTTGAAATATATGTACATGCCTTGGCTTCTACAATTATCTCAAATCGAAGCCGGGATTGCTTCTTTAGATTGCATCAAGAAACAAGCACAATGCAACCGCCACAGAAGAACGCGAGTATCCTATCGCTGTTGTTAATGAGTATCCCTATAGCTGTGGTTAACATTGAGCTGCTTAGTTTTATTAATTCTCTTTTTCCGATTTAACTTAGGCCACAAGATCTTAGAAACTCAGGTTGACCATATTTATCGAGAATAATTCTCTTCAAGTATATCATTTACCGGGAGCACTGCTCCTTTTTTGGCCATTACATCAGCATTTTCGTTACTCTCTATATCACAGTGTCCAGGAACCCAACATAATCTGACATAATGCCCTGAGCATTGTACCGCATCTCCTGACTAGTTCAGATTTAATGATGTAGGACTCTAGCGCTTTTAGCGCAGCCTGACTGTCAATGTAGATGGCGATATTCTTGTTGGATATTGATCCCATCTCAAGTAGTTCCGCAGCTTTGAGTACAGCCAGAACCTCTGCCTGGAACACACTGCATGTGTCCGGAAGTTTCAGAGCCACATGTATGTAGGTCTATATCTCTTGAATAAGCATAGCTGGTAGAATGCCATCAGGACCCGGCGCTTTGAAAGGAGCGAAAGATATTATAGCCCAGCGTATCTTCTTCCATGTGAAGAGATAATTTAACTTTTCCTCTATTGACAACCTGACGTTATCAGAATGCACATGACCGGGCAAACTTTTTCGTAAGCCGTGTTTATTGTTTTGACTAGATTATCAACTGCCTTGTCTATATCTGCGGAACTACAATGCGAAATGGCCTATCCTCTAGATATTGCCTACTTATTAGTTTAAACCTACCCCAGTCCGCTTTCTTGGGGTTTCTGTAGGTGTTGCTAGCCCTAGATTGGAAGCTTAGTTGAAAGCGTATCCACCTATGATCCGATAGGGATGCCTCTTCTAGAACTCTCCATGTATGTATACTAAACTAAACACAGACTCTAAATAAAATTCAATCTACGATTTAAAATTAAAGTGTTACTACTTATATTGCATACGATTTAGTTTCAACAATGAATCTAGTATTAAAAGAAAAAAGTATCTATAATGTATGTACATGCATCGTGTGCTTTCCTCCACTCCGAATAAATCCATGGACGATTAAGACGTCAAAATCTCCTTAAAAGGCTAAAAACCTCTCAATTGAGTTATTCTTCAAATTGCATACATCTTAAGCCACTTACCACAGAACATTAAATAAAATTACGTTCAATTTACTCCATACTTGTGCTAATGCTCGTCGGCAGCATAATAAACAATGTAATTGTGTTCGAAACGGAAATGTATCCTCTTTTACAATTTTCCAAATATCCATTCGAAGTTAAACTCCTCACATCTCTGGCAATATGAGAACACAATTACGACGCTAAGAAAATAACCACACACCGAAGCCGCCGCGCCGCGCCGCCAACAACGCCGACCGTGGCAGATCGGTCAACGTGCACATCAGCACAACATTCGCCACCGCCGACGATTATCCTTTTATTGTTGAAAATTATCCTTTATATCATCATAATAGGTAATTATCAGCAAACTAATACCGCACGAGTACGAGCACGATAACTCGTTTACTCTTTGGATTCCCGCTGAAAATGCATTTCAGGCAGCATATCCTTCCATGGGGATCCACAGCGTAAATGAAGGCTGCGCGCAGTAGACCTATGATTATTTCCCCCATAGAAGTCCCCCATGCAATGGGATGTGCGCACGGGGTAATAAAATGCCGCATTGCGTGAGGCGCCCTTTTTTCTGTACAATTCCAGCAACAACGTCATTTGATGAGAATCCCGATCTCGACTTGGTCGTCGAATTATTTAGTCGTCATCAGGAAGATTTTGTTACCGAAAACCAAAAAGTGGTTCATGTGATCGTTAGCAAGAAAATAAATTGGACAATCAAATCATTATATTCGAAGGCGAAGGTATGGGCCAAATTAAAGGCGGCATATTAACCATTTCGCATGATTTTATATCCTTGCAGCGGGTGTGTTGTGAAATGTCGATATTGGATGAATAAAGCCACTGTTTTCCACGCACCTCGCCATCGACACAGCGGCAATGGGATGAGAAATCATTAGCTTTGTTTGGACAGCACAAGAACAACAAGCCTGATAAGCTATTCCGTCTGAAGGATCTCTTTTGGTCTTGAATGCAATGTGTTTTATTACATACACCATTCATCTATTCTAAGAAACGAAATTTATATTATCCTGAGATATTTCATTTTCAATGCACACAATGCACCATACAACGAGAAGTGAGGATTTAAAAGAACCATCAAGGCTCGTTAGATTTAATGAAGGGAAAACAGTATTGATTTTAGCAACCCCTTTTTGGTTCTTTTATGATTACTGGAGATATGGAACAGCCCTCCAGGACAATGCTGTGCGCCCTCTTTTCGTGACACTGTGTGGGTGTTTTTTTTCTGTTTTTTCTTCATTCTTTTTGGTGGAGTGTGGCAAACAACTTTAATCCATATTCAAGGGTCTGTACAAAATATAGGCATAACTTATGGGGTTGCATCGGCTGAAAATATGGAATTCGCAGCGCAATTTTGGCGAATTTAAACGCATGAACGATAAATGAAATTGGTTTTTGAAATTAAAAGGTTGCAACGTACTGTAAATAACTGAGTTATACATATTGAAAGTTTAATAGATTTATATATATTTTCAGTTTGAAGTTACAGTGAAGACAAGATGGGTTTGTATTACTTTAACACAATATTTAGACCCACATTTAGGTACTTTGAAATGGAAATCATGTTAGATCAGTGGTATTTGAATAATCAATTTATGTGTTTATTGCTAATATAAGGAAACTAAAAAGTATCTACACTTATGTAAATTTAAAGAATGAAGACATTTTGCATAGAGTTTCTGCTTTCTGGTAGTCTTATTGACGTACTTATATTTTCCAATTACATACATATTTGCTGGGTATTCTAATCGAGTATTTAGGATCAGAGTTAGTATTACGGAATCTGTTTCTTCATTAGGGTCTTATGTTGAATATAACCGTGTTGCAGATTTTCAATTGTTTCCAGCTTTAAGACGAACCACTATTCCTTAGCAATTTCTTTAATAAATTAAATTAGTTCAAAGGGAGCAGATTCGAAATATTGTTGGTTGGGCTTAACCTTTGAGCGCACATTGTAACTAGGCATGTACTTTTGTCAGTAGAGTACAGTTTTTGTCTCTTTTTTTTTTTGCGTGTGTAGACGGGAATTTCCACAAGACACTATGAGACACCGTGTTCTCATAGTTGTGTCACATTTTTACTGACTAAACGCACCCTTCCCTTTTTCTTATTTATTACAACTAAGTTTCCTTATCAAGTAGTTCGAGGAGTTTTCGCATGAACTAGGGTGGATTTTCGGAAAAGCACCCGTAGATAGTTGTTAATACGTACGGTTTCGTTTTTGAAGTCGCACAAGGTTTCTCACGTCCAATATTTGGAGTATGGCGTGGTTGCAATGACTATGAAAGCGAATACGGAGCTTGCGATCGAAGTTTGTTGTTTCACCGTCCACGGTTGCAATCCTTAAGTCTCTTTGTATATCATTATTTCTAATATAACAGGGACCATTCACGATTGCTCTTACCACTCTAGTTTGGAATGATTGTATAAAATATCTATTCCCTGCTTTGATACAACCCCAGAATTGTATATGCATCTAAACCAAATCATGTACATATGTATGTATTTAGCTTGGAATGCCTTTCAAGTAGTCTTCTATTCCTCTAAACCGATTCTCAATCTCATAGATTTTTTTACCTTCGGATTCCACTTAAGTTTCCCATCTAGTGTCATTCCCAAATATTTAGCTTCATTTACATAGGTACGGTTTTTGTTCTTGGTCTTGTTAAGATCATTGCCCCAAAGTTTTGTCCAGTCATAGATTTTATCCAAACCTCGTTGAAGTTTTTCAATTGCTGATTGAAATTTCCATTGCCTAAATAGCCGTATTGTCGGAGAACGTAGCTACTAAGGTGCCTTAAATTCAACGCAAACGGGACCGAAAATTTTACGAAGAATCTTTCTTTCGAAGTGACCGAGGATATCTTCATCTGCTTTTGATAAAGTCCAAGCTTCAGCGCCATAAAGTAGGACTGGGATGATCAAGGTCTTATATAGAGTCTCCTTAGTTGTTCGGGATTCGGCTACTACTCAACTGCCTTCTCAGCCCAAAGAAACAGCCTATTAAACTTCGTTTAATTTCTGCTAAGGTGTTGTTGTCAGAGTTTATAGCAGAGCCGAGGTAGACACAGTCCCTAACTACATCAAAGTTGTAGCTGTCGATTGTAACGTTCTGTCCAATTCGTTTTTTTTGTCCAAATACCAAACTCAGGCATTCAACACGATTTCGTAAAGCAACTCAATACTACAATGCGGGAAGTCAAGCCATCATCGACTAGTAACCATTCATCCAATGCAGTTTTCATAGAGAAGGATCTCAGAACTTCGCCATATGTGTTCGTTCGTACAGATGCAGTTCGAAGGCCGCTTCAAACACCTTATGAAAGCCCATTCCGTGTGTTATACCGAGCAAAAAAGTTCGACTTTGGCGAAAAGAAAAAAAAAAGTATCCATCGACCGTTTGAAGGCCGCTTATGTTACGATAGCGGACGATCTGAAAACCAACAATACTGGAGACCGACAACCACAAGCAGATGACAACAAAACGGCATACAAGACTCGATATGAATGGAAAGTTAAACTTCGTTTAACCAACCACGATGCTGAATCCTAATCATCATTTTGAATAGGGAGTATGCCATCGTTTACCGATAAACCCATTTTGGGAACCTCCGTTGCACTACTAGCGAACGCACCGGTGACAGTCCGTTGTGTTCTACCAAATAAGTATATCAATGTCGTCGGCGTAAGCTAGTAGCTGCACAGGCTTTTGAAAGATTGTGCCTCCGGTGTTGGATTGTGAGTGTCCCACAATCCTTTCAAGTATGATATTAAAGAAGTCACATGACAGTGCATCACCTTGTCTAAATCCTTTTTGACATCAAAGGTCTCGGTGAGATCGTTACCGACCTTGATGGAGCAACGAGAATTCTCCATCGTCATTCTGCACAATCTGACGACTTGGCTCTAGACATGGCTCTATATAGCTCGTCTCTATTAACGATTTGAATTTCTTGGGTTTTTTCCAGGAACTGCCGAAGTGTGAAGATTTGATCGATTGTGGACTTTCCTGGTCTCAAACCACACTGATCAGGTTGTTGACGAAGTGTTATAGTAATTCACACATGACAGATTCACATATGACAGATAGGATCTTGTACGCGATGTTGAGGAGACTGATACCTCTCTTATTGGCGCTGAGGTTTCATTCATCAGGCATACATTCCTGCCCAAATTTTAGAAATGAGTTGGTGTATGCTCTCTACCAGGTCATTTCCAACTGCTTTGAACAGCTCGGCTGGTAAGCCGTCAGGTCCAGCAGCCATGTTTGGATATTGCTATCCTTACTTCGTTTTGGTCAGGTGGACGAAAGTTTTGGCTATCATCGTCTATGTTGAATGGTTCATTCTGCCTCACAGCGGGATGTTGGTCTTCGTCTCCGTTATACAGTCTGCAGAAGAAATTTTTCCATATTTTTCCATATACTCAGTACCGACTGTGACTCTACTACGAGGTTTCCTTCTTCATCTCTTCAGGCTTTTGTACAGGTCTTGTTGGCCTGACACGTTCTTTTGACCTGTTGTTAAAACTCTCTCAATATCTTCCATCGTGCGCTTCTCGTGCTCTTTTTTCTTCATTCGGAAAAGCCGATGTTCCTCCAGTCTCTTTTGTTCACGAGCGGCTCTCGTCCTTCTTTGCAGCACCGCTTTGTATGCCTCTTGTTTAGCTGCATTTGCTTGCCGGCATTCTTCGTCAAACTATGGGTTTCCTTGTGGTGGTCAAACGAAACCCAGTACATCAGTTGCGGCACTTCTGATGGGATGTTGGCAGCATTGCCATTGGCCACTAGCGGCATAGCGATATTTTGGGATACGTGTTCGGTAAGGGCTCTGGCGATTGCAGTTTTCAACGTCATATCTTCTCACAGCGTTTCTTCTTTGTTGTGACGTTCGGGATATCCGCATTCGTACCGTCGCTGCAACAAGGTAATGATCCGCGTCGATATTGGCTGCTCGAAAGGTTCGGTCATCCAGAATACTGGAGGCATGCCTTACGTCGATCGCAGTATGATCAATTTGGCTAGCCGTTTGATGATCAGGAGACCGCCATGTCCCCTTGTGGATATTTAGGTGAGGAAATCGTTGGCTTGCTATAGTGACGTTTCGCCCCACAGCGAAGTCAATAAGCCTAAGTCCGTTTCTGGACGTGGTGTCGTTGAGGCTATGCTTACCAATCGTCCTACCAAAGATGTCGCCCAGAACGATTTCAACGTCATATTTAGGACATTGCTCATAAGTTTTGTCGAGGAGCTCGTAGAAACAGTATTTGGTGGTGTCGTCCTTGTCTTCTGTGGGGTCGTGAGCACATATAAGGCTTATGTTGTCGAACTTAGCCTTGATGCGGATTGTCATAACTCGTTCACTCACGTGTCGAAAGCTTAAGACTTCTTGCCTAAGTCTGCCGCTTATCACAAATCCACATCTGTATGAGCGTTGTTTCTGCTCTCTATAGCAATCACCGTAATAGACGTCACAGTTTTTCATCCGTTTTTTGCCCGGCCCATTCCATCGCACTTCCTGGCGGTAATGTCTGCCTTATAATAGTCTAGGGCCTCTGCTAATTCTTCGGGTGCACGCGGTCTGTTAAGGGTCCAAAAATTCCACGTGCAGATCCGAAAGTCGTTGTCCTTTGGTTACCTGTTTCCCGTTGGTTTATGCTATTTATGATTTATGTAATGTACTAAATTTATTTTCGAATTCACTGCTACTCTACTAACTCTTTTGTTATCTGATCTCTCTGAGATCATGATTTTTTATTGAAAATCATTATAAAGATTATGGTTTCATTTTATTTTTATTGGCAACACTGTCAAATGACTGCTTCAAATGCTCTTTCAAAATCGATGAACGGTAGGTGTCTTAACTTGTTCATACCAAAATATATTTCTATTCTATTACATATGTATTTCAATACAATGTACTTTGTCGAATGTATGGACATTTCAAACTTGGGAATTCTCAGAACTCTCAGTGCCTTTCAAGTACCACATTTTAGCAAAAGATTTTGGTCTAATTTCGGACCCAAAGTCTAAAACCAGTTTCATAAGAACAACAAAAAGAACTCCTTCCCACATTGTTATAATAGCTTAGTGTAAATGAACCTCTGTATACGCAATGAGTTGCGGTTGACCAAATTCTTTTGAAAGCATGTGAGTCTATAAAAATGCATATCGTATAAAAGAGAATATTTAAATTTTACCATTTCACATAATTCTACAGAATTGCTAATTATCATGCCCAGAAAACCTAGACATTATTGCGGTTTACTTGTAAAGCGTTCAAAACATTATTAAATTAATGATCGCGCAGATATCTATCCAAAAAAGTGTACAATATATCACAACATCTCTTGGAAGATGTATTATATTTGATAAATATGTTATGATATCATAATTTATGACTCAGGGCTCTAAAGTAAATTTTAATTACTACCCTCTAATATAAGGAAAAATAAAAAAGGAAAAAAGTACCAAAGCAAAAACCTGCCGTCGGACACATGCCGCTGTCAAGTGTTTCTTTCCGCCAGCAGAAATGGTAGTGCTCCCCTTGCGTAGACACTTTGCATATAGGATCCTGCCGCAATTTCCCTCCTCTAATTTGCAACGAAGACCATCGGTAAGGATATACACACTAGCCTGGGGGAGAGTTTCGTCCGCGAACTTATGGAGCACATATGAATATTATGATGCGTGGTGCGCTGCATAGCGATCTGCATAATGGCCTTTAGATCTGGTATAAGAGTTTATCTTTCTGGCAGATCACTGATTCTTCTTCGGTAGGGGCAGTGCATGGATTCGTTTAAACGATATGCGCATTTTTCACTCCGGTTGAAACCGAAAAATAAGAGTTTCGCTACACGTTGCAGAGACCCTATCCGGTGGTGAAACAGGCAGATGATCCAATTTATAGGTTGTAAGCTATTATCGAAAGGATTAATCTTATATCCAAGAAACTTTTTCTTTCAATTGCACATCTAACTACGTACATATGTATGTACATAGTTGCCGATATATGTATGTAACTTCTTTAGTTTTAGTTTTTTAAAAGGCAACACTCGGTATCTATCAAATGGCTGATTAATTACACCATCAGTGGCGACAATTTGTTGTCAATGCCCGCCGGAAGACTTGCATTAACTTCATTCGCTTAGACGCGCTGAAGTGCCATGGGATTACTTATTTAAATTCTTATCCAACCAATCAACTTTTGCAATATGATCTATGGAAGGAAATTAAAACACTGACATTTTATTTAACCATGACAAATTGTGCCTCCTCTGCTGGTGCGATTGCATTTTACGCTGTGTTATTCCTACATTCGGAGGGTAATTAAAAGTGATCTTTTCAAATGAACCCCTTTAGAAATGATTTTGAGTGGTATACGAGTATTCATGAATGTACTCATGGATGAATTTTAATTAATTTCTAAGCTATACTTGAACCAAAATCAATGTGAAGAAACATTCATGTTACGAATAGAAAATCTATAAAATTGAAAATAAAATTTTAAAACTGATGGTTGGCGAATGAAAGTAAGGTATTAAGTTACATATTTTGAACTATTTTCAAAATATTTTTAAAAAATTGAAATCAATAGGTCCTAGGACAAAAGATGCTATTATTGGGTCTATCTATTTTAGCTAGTAAACCGAGTAGACCTATACTTATTCTATTCCACAGCAGGGAAGACTGTCTATATTACAAAGAATGACCCCAGCTTAAGAGAGCTAAAATAAGGCGATTTCAATTATTGAACCTATTCTCTATCTACATACTGTCTGATCTGCACACGATTACATATGTAGTAAATCGGAGACGAGATCATTGTCCTCCATTACGAGACCTAGGTCGAACTATGTAACATAGACACAAAGGATCCACAGATTGGGACACATATTGCCTAGAACTCATGGAATCCACGGTCAATTATTATGAGACCATAAGAGACATTGACAACCTTGAACTTGGTGCGAAAGTCTCAATGCTGCAATTAAATCTGCCTATCACCAGGCTTGCCCAGAGAAAGAAAAATCAGGTAACTTCATGGTGGAGTAATACACTCGTCAACTAAGAACATTTACAAGAACGCTTTTTAACAGGGCGAAACGCGATGGAGCGTGGGCTAAATACTTTGAAAAACTCGCTAAGTACAACCGCGAAATTAGAAGAACTAAAGAGAATCTTGAAAAAGTTCGGTCAAGATCTTTCTGACATTCGAAGCAGCGCTCGTATCTACAGAATTCTATTAAACAGTATACTAATCAAATCGGATTAATGATATAACCGAATGGCACCACTTATGTGGAAAACGGTCTACAGACGCTGCAGCTCTTAGGCTAAGATCAAATTCCACAACCACATCCATCTCTTCTAAAAATTTTCTCCAGAAAAGGATCAATAGATCATCCAATAAAACTTGTTCATGAAATCAAAATAAAACGAGTTATACATTCATTTGACCCATTTAAAACCCCTGATGGAGATGGCATCTTCCCAGCACTCCTCCGAAAAGGTATCGCACTAATAAAATAACAATAAAGTCGGACAGAGGTAACAGTTACATTTATACCCAAAGTAAATCGTAAACCAACTGATCTACTGAAATCATACTGACCTGTAAGCCTTATATCCTTTCTCCTAAAAACAATGGAAAAAATACTTGATAGACATATCAGGGATAGCCCACCATATAGGAATCCACGTTATACATATGTATGTATATGTGTGTTATAGGATCACTACTGTCATCCCTAGGGTCAATGTTCTTGCTGATATAAATGCAACCCTTTGTTGTCAACGACAAAGTCGGAGTAGTGCGTCTTTGTTAGGTTTCGGAACACATGATCGAGCTCAGGATAAATATATGCCTACCTACAAGAAGAGACTTATAAGCTACAATAAGAGACTAATAAGCTATTTTAATAATTTTGATAATAATTGACCCATTTCATATCAATGGCAAAGACCTCATATAACAACTTACACCACTCTAATTTGCTGCAAGTCACAGCCCCAAAGCCCTGGCCTGGTATATTTTTTAGAACCCCGGTCGATTGGAAACTGTACAGTGTTGTGTCACCCATCTACAGACTTAACCTTTATTATCCTGGATGTGAACTCTAGAGTGTATCAGAACTACTATATCTCCTAAAATTTTCGAACACCATGCACGTGAATAGAAACATATGTATGTATATGTATTATTGTGGGTCGACTTTGGGTTGACGGACACGAATATACATAGATAGTGATCTTCCAGGTCTCTCTCTTGAGGATAAACTCTTATCAGCAAGTTCGGATGATGAACGATACCGTGGTAATAGTATCTGTAACGAAAAGAAGCTCTAATGCTGCGGATCGTTCAGATTAACCTGCAAAACTCTCCAAAACGGTTTCAGCCGCCCTTATTCTCCGAATCACAAAAGGCGGAGAAGACATAGTCTTGATCTATGAACCCTGGGTAGTCGATCATCCTTGCAAAGACCCATCTCAACATCTTTTTACTCTCTAATTACAGCAATCAAGATATAGTGGCTACCAACCTGAGATTGTGGCAAAACAATTACTTTCTGGTACCTGCCTATCTTCGACACGACCAAGTGCCAGCTTTAATAACCCGTTACCGACAAGAAGTCCTGGACTTTTCACCGAGAATCTATTTCATAAGGTAAAAGACTGGAGAGACTCAGATGTGCACTCTTTTTCAGATCATTGCTGCCTCCAATTTAGTCTAGATGACCACCTTCCAAAAAAAAGTTTTCCAAAAACTACAAAAAGACCATGGCATGGTCCTTACAACGGCACTAAATGACGCTATGTCGTCGGCTTACCCTCTTCGCAAACCTCGAGGTAATAAGAAACCACCTTGGTGGAATGCTACTCTCAGTGTTTTTAGGACGGAAAGTAGGCTCGTATTTAACCTAGCTAAAAGCTCTCGTGAGACGGCTGATTGGGATACCTACAAGCTGTCAATTATGAAATACAAAACTTCACTGAGGAAGGAGAAATGACGTTCCTCAAGACCCTTCTGCGAAAGCATAGAAGAGTCATCCAAAGCCTCAAGGCTACGGAAAATCCTCTCCGAAAATCTGACCGTACCAACCCACCTAATGCAGCCAGATGGTTACTGGACCACCTCTAGCTTCTCAGTAAGAAATACAAATATTTGGCTAAACAGGTTCATGGACACAGGACATAGCTTCTCCCAACTATTCGTGTTGTGCGTATTATACTTTTACACGAATGGAAGGGTTCTACTGTTTAATACGATTTCCGAAGGGCAATGTGAGAAGATTATCATGAGAATTATACTCTTGGATGTTTGTCAGACCCTCGCGAGAGGTGGGGCAGTGAAAGAAATTTTAGGTGTTGTCTGGGGATTGAAAATCGAAACCCTCGCTCCTTAGTCCAACAACGCTCATTAACAACTTGAGCCATGGCGCCCTCAGCTCTACAGTTGCTCGAAACCCCCTTCTCTATACAGTGCAGCAACTCCACGAAAATAGTAACTAAGATCATTTGGGCCAAGCGCAGTTTCAAACCATACAAGTCCAAATGGTATCATTCCAATTCAATTGCTCAAACGCAAGATTATCAATTCGCAGCTGGGCGGCGCATTGACTAGAAGACTTATTAGTTGCCGAACTCATTAGGGTGGGGTTTTGTCCCCTCTTCTGTGGTATCTAGTGCGTTGCTGTTAGACATATGTAGAAGGGACTAAATGCAGAGTGGTTGCCTATCGAGATGACATAGCTATCGCCGCCTTCGGTAAACACCCTGATACTCTCAGGGAAATCCCCTATTGTGCTCTCCTACGTCTACCAGTTGGGCTTCGAAATGTGGAGTGCATGTATCTGACTCAAAGCCTCATCACAGTGATCTAGCTATCATGAGGGCCACTCCTCAATCATTGATCTCCTCAAGACAGAAGACACTACTATACCCCGCCGACCCTGTTATTTGACCGAAACTTCCGCACGAGCATCCCTGACCGAAGTGAATGGGTCTCTGCTCCCTCTCCTGAAGACAATTTAGTCCACTTCTACATGGACGGCTCCAAGACTGACGAGGGGTGGATTGTGGTATATTCTCCGATAAGCTCAATCTGTCAATATCTGTCAGGGATATTAGCATTTTCACGGGCAGTCAAGCGGCAATCAAACCCCTGTAATCGTGGAGGAACCTCCACTTCAAAGGCCACTTTAAACTTCTGGAAATTGCTGAGCAGTTCAACATTCACCTAAGTTGGATGCCAAGCTACAGAGATATTGCAGGTAGTTGCAAGGTTGATGAGTTCGTCAGACGGGGTACGACCCATAGGATCTTGCCGAAGTGGCGGAACCTGAGTCATCCGCTATTTATAAACTCTTACTAAAGCTGGACGCTTTTAGCAAATCCAAATCTACTCGCAGGTGGGAAAATCTCTCTATTGGCAATATTTCGAGACAGATCTGGGCAAGACGATCTGAAACGTAGTTGGTCCTGTTAAAGCGATCACAGATCAGCTACATTATCGGTATTCTTGCTGGACACTGTCTGATAGGCCACCATGCCAAAGGGCTGGCCCTCTTTCACATGATTTCTGCAGAAGCTGTAGGGCTGTAGGGATGTAGAGGAAGAAGAAACCAACACCCACCTCCTATGGCCGAGCCCAACTCTATCCCAGAAAAAACTATTCCATCTAGGAACTCACTTCTTTTACAACCAAGGAGAACTGGCGTCGGTAGGCCTCCGAGCCTCCTTCGCTTTATCATTCATATCAAAAGCTGCGGTTGATTTAAATTATCCTGAGTAGCCAAATGGTGTAATCCATGGCATCACAATGGATTTTTATTGATCTAAGTGTGTCTGCGCACTTATGCAGACAGCCTCTCTAACCTAAACCCAAACCTATAATGAGTCTATTTCTTAATTGGCAAAGTTTTACGTATTCGTAACGTTTTTTACGACGCCTTGTCCAAATCCAAGAAAAAATGCTGCATACAATATCTTACGAGTTCTTGTACAACGAATTTATGGTTCGGAGTGAACCAGGACTTGATTAACAAGGATATCAACCCAGTGGAATCCTTGTTAATCAAGTAAGTAATCCTTGGTAATCCTCCACTTCCACACGTCATCGGGAATTTATACGTCGTCCGGAGCATCGGTGTTCATTATGATCTACATGACCTAGCCATCTTAGGCGCTGGTGCGTATATTTTGTCACAGTACAGCGCGTATAGTCCATCTTTAAATCTTCTCTATGTATCTTTAACGCAGTTAGGACCATAAATCGAACGATAAACTTTTCTCCGATTTTAACGAAGTTCATACTCTTGCAACATACAGCAGGACTGGGATGATGAGGGTCTTACAAAACATCTACTTAGTCCTTCTTAACAGGGTTCAAAATAACTGCTTTTGCCGAAGTTATAGTTATTCTTCATTTGATCCACAGCTTCGGTGCTTGCTTCGTTGTACCAATGATATCAATGTTATCTGCATAACCAAGAAGTTGTACTGACTTGTGGAAGATAGTGTCTGATGTATTGACCTGGAAAGTTATTAGACTAAAACATTTGGATGACAGTGCGTAGCCCTGTCTAAAACTTCTAGTGATATTGAAGTTTTTGGTGTTTTTTTTTCGACCATGGATGAACAGTATTCTCCAGCTCCTAGGCCATCTGGTTCTGTGTACTTGTTAGTCTTAGACTTTCAATTTATTCCGGTATCCCGCATTTTGGAGTTCTTTTAATGATAATTAATTAAACTTTATGAAAAACCAGGATATCAACAGAGAAGTTAATCAACAGGATAAATGTCCTTAAAATTATCTCGCATCAGGAAACAGAGGATTGATTTTTTGTTAGATGAAAATAACACTAGATTCCTATTATAAAAACGGCAAGACTGCGCGTATCCAATGTAGTCAAATCAGTGTCCAGAAAGTTAAGCGTATAAATATAATGTGTACCTCAAATCCATGCAAATCCTTGTTAAACACAGCCAGTGGCGTTAAACCAAGTTTTATATTTTTTTTAAACACAGAAACTGGCCAAGTTTGACTCTACTCCCAATATTTTATGTAAATTAAGTCGATTCGACATCATTACCATTGTAATTTTTTTGACAGCACCACACTCGAAGACAAACGCGATTGACTCTTTGTAAAAATATCAAAACAACATTTGAGCTCCAACAAAGTATCGCAACTGCGCGAACTTCTCTCTATATGTACATATGTGGAATACGAGTTAATTTCAGTATCCACGTCCGAAGGACACATTTCCAAAAATTATAAGAGTAATGGCAACTTTTCCACTTTCTCAGAACAGGAGACAGCAGTGCAGAAAATAAATAACAACATTTGCGTAGAATGTAAATAATCAACACGTGCTATACATATTTCAAATGATGTTAGGCTTTAGTTTACTCTAAGGCTAGTAAACGAACTAAATCATTTTGATCGTACATTTCGCTTCTTTGTCATACTTCATTTTCCTAAGGGCAACCAGTCACAGACTAGCAATTAAAACGAAGAAAACTGTTATTAGAGGAGGCAAGTATGACAAAAGAGTTCATTCCAAATTCTTAGAATGCATCCGGGCCTATATTTAACATTATGTGGGTGTGATTTAAAGAAATGGCAACATGTTGCTCTGGAAGAACTCCGCGCATCGTCAAGGGGTCAAATCATGCAATAAATACATTTATAATTGCCATTTAGGGCTTGATAGCCGAGATAGCGCCATAGATGCAGGTATAGTTACCGACCGTGTGCGCGTGTATTTCGCTTACCTTTTCGGCTCTCGACCTTTTCGGAGATCACTTATTTAATTAGAGACTACGGTCAAAGTTTCTGTAGTCCTAAACTTTGTTTTCTTTTGCTTGGTTCGCTTCAACTTCGTTTTGCTTTAATAAAATGATTATTAGGTTCATTCGGAGACCGAACTTGAAGGCGTACGATTCCCTGTAAAATAAATGATCTGTTCACATTAGAAAGGACTATTGTTGTGATCATGTTTTGACTTTTTTTTACGGATTTCGAAATGATAAATGCTCTCTTCTTGTATGTTTTTTTTTATGTTTACCGACACGGTAAACCACTAATTAAATGTTAACTGAGAAAACTTGTGCATGAATTGTGTTAAGTACCGTCAAGGTCTGAGCAAAGTATGCTTGACAAATTCATCCGCAATTCGCTGATTGCTACTATGTTATTCGTTCTCGTCCTCTTATTCATGGATCCCTTGCGGGCATCCTTTAAAGAGTGCTAATTGCAAAACTGGATTTAATAAGACTACATTTTCTGTTTTTAATTAGAAGGCGCATAAACATTGTCAAGTGGATAAATGCAAGATAAATATTATCATCTGGTGGTTTCTTTAAAACACTTTAAGTGAAACTAATCTTAGGCACGCATTGGGACTGCAGCTGGAGCTGACTAGGTAGTAGATAGTCGTCGCAAAATAAAATTATGTTGATAAAGTACTCTTCTAATTATATAGGCTCTAGTAGTTGGTAAGAAATTAATTGCAGGTGATGTTTCATTCGTTTTGTTACTCTTGTAGATTTTTTAAATAATTGGTATTCCTGTGGAGTTGTACTAACAAAAAGTATACAATCTTAGAAATAAGTATGTAATTAATATATAAATTAATTAATTAACCTTTTAGTTGAGGTGGAATAAAAACATACACCATTTAGTATTTAGGTATGTTCATATGGAATAAATAGTAAGAAAGAAAAATTCCCCGTCGGTTTGCTCACTTGTCACTTTATTTGCTTAGATAGAGGACACAAAATCTACTGGAATTTGTAGCTATGATAGAGAATGCATATATGTAAATACATACATGTGTATTCCACAATTCTGTATCGTTCAAAGTTTTACTTTGATTATTGCAATCAATTACATTCCTTTACGGTTGGCAGGCCTCCTGATTTCTGTTATTTATTAATGCCAAGTTCAAGATTTAGATCTGCAGAGAGTATCAATCGAACTCAATTAACAGATTACTGATGATGGTGCCAGCTGCTTTCGTTTGCTCACATTTCATTCTTACACGGGCTATTCGTGAGTCTGACAGTAAGTGTGTAGCAGAATACTTAGACCAATTATCCGCAGGCACTTGCTAAACACTAACTATCTGCGCTCCATGAAATAGTCATATCGATAGTTAGACCGATTCTCATGCATGGTGTAATAACATACTGGTCCACTTTTAAAATTTTTGGAGAATTATCTCCAACAGTGGCGCACTAAACCATGCTATCATTTTTCCTATTTGACATCGTTAGCAAAGAAACATTAAAAGTTAAAATGGACTCAAAACTAAGGATGGAGTTCATGCCTTAGTAAGTATGTTCAGATGCCTTAGACATTGAATTCTCCTATAAGCACCAAGTCACTGCAGCGTTTTTTATCGATATATATGTACATACATTTAAATGTATTTCTTAATAGACTGTTTTGGGCAGTATAGCCTCGTATGTATCTACCCTTAAATGGCCTCCTAGACGAAAATCTGACATCCCAGGAAATCGCAAAGTTGACCAATTACTGAAACATGGAAGAGGAACCCTCTAGAAAAAACTAAGTGTTTTGTGAAGTTTAAAAGCCACTCATCTGAACTATTTGAACACGTATCGGATTGCGGCAAGGATAAACAACGATATGTGTTTTTCCTCAATCTTGTGTTGGGCCAAATAGTTTCCAGGGTACGCAGATGGTAATATTAAAGGCGACATCTTTTAACATAGAAGCTTTCGACGTTTGACAATTAATGATCAAACACTTTGTCGAAACTGTCATTAACTTCATATATCCTTTAAGTACTTTAGGAGTTTACCTATCTCGGAGTCAGAAGAGTAAATTCGGAAGATCTCCTAACAAGACGGGCAAAATCAATGAAGAATGCTGATTATTCCAGTCGTACTACACGACATTGAGTGTTGAACGATAAGTAGAAGAGGAGGGTTGTTATTGATCTCTTCGTAAGAACAGTACCTTGTTTTGGCCTATACAACTGGGCCGTAAACAGCATTTCTGATACTCGGGCCTGGGACAAATTTAAAAGAATATGTAAATGTGTGAGTGGGAGGCATACGTAACACTAATCTTTTCTGTTACACATTCCTAACTTTCGCGAACTTTTGTAGAATTTCAACCCTCTAAAACTGTTCCGTCCAAATTTCGTCGCGGAATTATCAACTGGGTTTACATCTTGCAGTGGGATTAAGCATTTGCTCTTCCTCAATCAAATATTTCCGTCGTGGATTTCGATGAAGGTTCGCGTACAACTTCCATACGGCAAAGTACCCAAACTTGGAAAAGTAGAACAGTGGTTCTACAACTTGGACAGAATGGAAAGTCATCATACCCAAACCTCAGCTCTAAATAATCCCATCAGTATCTAACTAAGGCAAAATTCTACTTATCCGTGTTGCCGTGGCGGTCTATCAACATTCTTATGTTCGGCGTCAGCCAATAGGTACATCGTTCTTTCGATGACTTATTCCATCTTTGCTGACTTACATGTCATGCTTCTGTTGCTTTGTATGTTTTTACGGGCGGTATGATCTGGGTCTTCCTTCCTAATAAGGCCTATATTTACCTCATTTGTGCCATCCAACACCATACGGAATCCCCACTCTTGGAGTACTCTCTTCGTTTGTTTTAGACCTCCAATATTAGGGATCATTCTCATAAGCAGGGTTAATATGTGCGTAGTTCTTCGTATGAAAGCTTTAAACAACAAATGTACATGCATATAAATGTCATAAGCGTAATTACTACTGATTCTGTTTTATGTGTAGCTAAGTCCAGCTGTAGCTCAGTGGTTAGTACGTCGGTTCGAATGCAAGACAACACCAAACACCAAAATAATAATTAAACTTCGGACACGGCATTAAATAGTAGGTTCCTTCCATTTGTGTGAAGAATATAACACTCAACCATCCATGTCGGGGATTAGGTCCATCCCGCCAGATTTCAATAACTTTGTAACGATTGTCACTGGATATTTAAAGCCTTAGGTTAGAAGAAATGATCCAATTATGAAGTACTAAAAATAAATTGCAGAAAGGTACAAAATATTCGAAACAACAATGATTTAAAATTTTGCACGATTATCTACAGTTTTCGAAGCTGTGTGACAACCTAGCTGAAGTAATCAACAATATTGTTAGTGGATATGAAAGTTGGGTTCATTATTATGTTCTCGAATCAAAGAAGGAGACCACGTATAGGGAAAAAGGGGCTGATTCAGTCCGCAAGAAGTATACGTTTGTACCATCGTCTAGGAAGATTACGGCAACAGTGTTTGGGACACAAGGAATCCTGAAAAACGATTATAACAAAAACCAAAAGGCAAGTTATAAAAGAAGGAAGTGTCACTCACGCTCCGCATAGTATGAGGTTTTCAGAAGAAAAGAAATGAGATCCATAGCGTAGACCACTTATCTTTCTGGCATCTACCATTGAATATTGTTTACGAAAATCGTTTGCTGGTCTGCTAAACCTCCATATTGTATAATAGTTGTTTCTAGTCTATTGAAAAAAGAGGTGGTCGGCAATTTGACTCACTGCACCGACCATAAACGATATGCGGGTGCATCTTGGAGGGGTTTGTTGCCTAGCTTCTGGTTATTCCACTGCTTTGGTATAACTCTTTCGCTTAAAAGTAAACCTTGTATATGTATACATACATATGTATGTAATTAATGAAACAGATCCGGCATGTCTTAATTTCTAGCTTGAGGACTCGATTAGATTACCGTTCTGCCCAGGCGACTCCTTGTCTTTGAATCTGCTAGAAGCATCTAGGAGTTCATATACTAAGTGGTAACCGACGGTATAGTCTCCACTCCATGAGCACTGCAATTTTATGCATTAACATAAGACAATTGGGTCTTTTGTTGTTTTTTGTCACGGATGGATGTCTACCTTTGGTGTTGTGAATGGCTAACTGTAGTCCCTTCTGTAAGTCACTAATACTTCGGAGGCTTTGTTTACCTAAATGATTTCTTCTTATTTGAAGGTGCACCGTATACTTTCTCTGACATATTTACAAGTTACGAGCATTATTTGGGAATAGATGCTATGCAAATACACGAAATTTACAAAAAAGCTATCATACTCGACTTACTAATTTTTACAAAAGAAGAAAACATATAAATAATAAAACCTTAAGCAAAAAATGATATTTTTTTAATTTCATTTATAGGTGTACAGACACAGATTGTTTGTTAATAAAGTGTTTATGAAGTTTACAATGAAATCACACATTTAATTGGTTCCCAAGGCACACGTACATTGGCCAACGGCTATCATCCAATTAGTGCGAACGACATCTTGAAGGAAAAATCTTCCGCAATACATCATAGCAATCCGGTGCAATGTTGCGTTCATACTGACAGCACGCAACATCAACGATTCCTTGGGGCTGACAACGTAAGCATAGTGCAAGTGCAATGCCCAAATCCTTACTGTAGTATATGCAATTTTCGTCCGCACTTCTTCCTCCAAATCTGTTTTTTTTTTTTTTGTTGCTTTAGCCTTTCGTCTTCGTATTACACAAGAATAAGACAAAAACAAAACAAAAAAAAAAACACAAGAACATCCTGACCAATGGTAAGGTTTGATGAAAACCCACCATCCACTATACGAGCAGATCAAGAGTTAACCAACCCGACTGCCGGCTGCTGCCAGTGGTATCGTTCAATTTCAATTGCAGCCGCATCCGTTCGCAACAACTATTAACTGCAACCAGTAAAGTTTAGTACGTTGAGTGAAGTATAGTGCAGAGTAACCGAGAAAAGACAGCAGCTATCTCGCTTTCGCATCGATGGATAGGTGCCAGCGCAACTGGTTTCACCACGAAGAAGAATTCCAGAGCGGATCCTTGCCGAACGCCTTGGGCTCATCGAAGACATTATTTTAGCCAGTAAGCGCTTCTTTTTTTCTCCTCCTGAATAGGCTTTAGATTTGGATTAAGCGTCTCACTCGTTGAGGTACAAGGAATTGAATTCAAATTAAAAGATGGAGGAGGAAAATATGTTCATGGCAAAAATATTAAATGGCAGGGAACCACCGCACCGATGCAGCCACCAGGAGACTGCAGTTGCATCAAAACGCAAGCATGTCAAAAGCGAACGCGTGCTCTACAGTGCGCTCGAATGCAATATACTAGTAGTGTAGCTGTATATAGGAATGTTATATAGACACTTTACTAGCTTGCACAGAACATGGAAAGCGTACATAAGCCCTGTGGAAATCTATCTGTGTACTTCGATGTTGGAGTTGCACGACCGACGGCCGGCCGCCGATGTTAAGTTTCGCCGGCCATTCTGCTTTACAGTAAACGTGGAGGACATAAAAATAACCGCCCTCAGGAGATTCTCCACCGTGAATATACTCTCCCCGACCATTCGTAGAGGAGTGAGGCTTCAAACTAAGGGGTTCGGTGTTAGAGTATACTTGTAAGTTGCACCTTTTGACGAGAGCAGAACTGGTGATCAAATAATTGAAGATATTTAGCATAAGATCATGTGACAATCTCCAATCATACAACAACACAAAACCTGATCATGATATCATATCGTCTGCGATTTTAGGATCTTGAAAGGCAGTACGGATTAGTCATTACATAAATATGGCGATTTTGTCCCCAGACGAATTATGTAAGTGCATGTTAGACAATAATTAACTGCGGGCTAAAAACCAGTACATTTAGGCCAATAAAGTTGTCAATTTAAAATTTAGTGTTTTGATGAATCATTTTGCCAAAGAGAGAGTTCGATGGTGACAGACTGCAGATATTTTTTTTTCTATTGTGTTTCTCAACGGATCAGGGTACCTATACACTTTATTTAAATTGTGACTTTCACTTGATGACAGCAGTTTCAATTTTTATCACAAAAAATAAAGTTAAGTGTAATTATACTTAATAAAAAACTAGCCTCATAGTTGCGGTTTTAATTTGATTTCGGAACAATTATTTAAAATTATCGAATTTTTAGCTCTTAAAATGGACAAATTTTCGACTTCACAACAAACTAACCTAGCGAAGTTAAAATGGGGTTTTTGCTCTTCACAACTCTCATAAAGTTCATGTTATGATAGAAGACCATTTCAAACTTATGTCCCTGTTCACACAGGACTGGCAAATATGATTTTTTTTTTGACGTTTGTAAATGACAATCGGTGTCACTCAACGAAAGAGTGACCACAATATAAAAAAATTAAGAATTTGCGAAGCAAACAAAAGAAAAATGAAAGCAAACCAATTCAATTGCTGTGAAAAACATTAGTTTTATTGTGAAAAGAATTTCTTGTTGAAAATCAAACCAGTTTAATAAGTCTGTGGAAGTGTTCATGTTCAGGTCAGTTACAGGACTATCAATCTTGTACATCGATGGGTCTATTAGCGCCCCTGCAACGATGGTTGATTAGGAAAAGTGCTCTCAAAGGCAACGGTTTTTAGACTAGACAACCAGACCAAATTTAGACAATTTAAAGAAGTTGTCTAGATCTGGTTTTATTCCAAAGATATGGAGAGAAAATAAAGTGGTCTTCGTAGCCAAAGCGGGTAAATATTGTAACAAGAATTCAAAAGATTTCATACCAAATGAAATAAGAATACCATTTGACTAGCCGGGAATAATTAAAATCAACCGGAACTTTTTATTAAGCGAAGGAGGCGGCTTGTGACGCCTACTCATGCCAGTTCGCCATGGTTGTCAAAGAAGTGAGCTCCTAGATAGAATAGTCCTTTTTGGAACAAAGCTGGACACGTACATATGAGTTGGAGAATGATTTCTTCCTCCTCCTCATCCCTACAGCATCTGCAGAAGTTATGTAAAAATAGGCCCAGCCTTTTGGCATATTGGTCTATCAGACAGTGTGCAGTCTATCAGACAGTGTGCAGTAAGGTTCCGCCATTTGAGCAGAATCCTATACCTAAGTCATACCCTGTCTGGCAAGCTCATCGGTCTTGCAATTCAATGCAACGTCTCTGTGGCCTGGCACCCAGCATAGGTGAATGTTGAACTGATCAGTCATCTCCAGAAGAGACAGACGGTAGTTTAAAGTGGCCTTTGAAGAGAAGGAGCACGATTTTAGGACTAACAGATATTGCATTACATTTCAGCCAGGATTTTGCATTATCTTTAAAGGAGAGACTGGTGCCATTAATCGTGGGAGTGTCAATAAGAGTAACTTTGTATATCCTCCTAAAGTGGACAAGATCTATTTTGAGGGGGTTAACCCCTAGTATGCATTTTGAGGCCCATCTGCTAAGCCGTAGGAGAACACATTGGGGGATTTCCCATCATCGTCATCTGCATAAGCAACTACTCTGCATACAGTCCTTTCTATGTCAACTAACAAATCTTTTAGCCAATGCCCCACTCAGCTGCGAATTGATAATCCTGTGTAGCAGATGCTCTGGTATAGGTGGATATCAATCAGTCCTTGTAGTGTTTTCAATAGAAAGGACGAGATGCTGATAGATCAGAAATCCTTTGGCTATAAAGACAACTTCAACCTCAGTCTATAGTTTGGGGATGTAGACCAAATTCAGACAACCAGACATGGTGGCTTTAAGCCAAGGGAGCACCATGTCTTCTGATTGCTGAGACTCAGCTGTAATGATACAATCGGGCCTGGGAACTTGAGTAGTTTGAAACTGCGCATGGCGCAGGGGATGTTTTCAGTAGTAATTAGAAATCTAGTTATTATGTGGCCTTCTATGCTCAAGGAACGTCGTTTCTTTTTCCTCAGTGAATTTTTGTATTTCTTAAGTGAGAGCTTGTAGGCATCCTAATCAGCCGCCTCAAGAGAGCTTTTAGCTAGATTAATTTAAAGCCTACTTTCCTTCCCAAGAACATCGAGAGTAGCACTCCACCAAGGTGGTTTCTTCTTGCCTCGAGGTTTGCGAAGAGGACAAGCCAACGACATAGGGTCATTTAGTGCCGATGTAAGGACATGCACCATGCAGTCAAACTCCTCAGTGTTAATAGGTTCCATAGGCGAAATGATGGGGATCAACGTTGTGAAATGTTCCCCAACAAGAACAAGACCTCAATTGGTCTTTTTCTAGTTTCTGAAAACCTTTTGTTTTGAAAGCTGGTCATCTAGACTAAATTGGGTGTAGCAATGGACTGAATAAGAGTGCTCATCAGAGAAATAGATTCTCGGAGACAATAGTTAAGTCCAGGACTACAAAATACATGTACATAATACAATATGTACAAAATACAAATATTTGATGCGAAGGATCCGTACGGATAGCTTCTCACAACCATTCGTGTTGACCGTGTTCTTTTCTTCACACGAATTGTAAATTTCTTCTGGAATTCCTTAGAAAGAAATGTTTCACAAATAAACTGTAGGAACAAGATGAAACGACCTTAAAGAACCATGCGATTATGGACCTTTTAACCAATATTAAAATCCTTTATCATTTTAAAATGAGACATAATAATTTACTTATAGCCAGCCAGTTGATTGAGGTCCTTTTCCAGCTGAGCACGCTACCTTAGGCGAGCTCTTCCTCTACTGCCTCGTCCCTTTGGATGAATTCTAAAACTCTTGGAACCGGAGCTTTGTTGTCTATCCGCTCTACATGACTTAGGCATCTTAGTCGTTTCGTTTAACTTATTCTAACTGGGTCTTTGTTGTTATATAGCGCGTACACCTCATGGTTGTATCTTCTTTTAATAACAACAAATCACAACCGTAGAGCAAGACTGGATGATCAAGGTCTTATACAGAATCTCTTTAGTTAATTGGGATCGGGGCGTACCGCTCAATTTATGTACTCCTCAGCACAAAGCAATAAAGAGGTATTCATAATAGACAAAGTCCCTTACTACCTTAAAGTTATAGCTGTCGACTGTGACGTTCTGTCCAATTTGTTGATGTTGTGTGTCACTTTTATGTGCATCGCTCCGACGATGCCTACACAGGGGATTCTTTGAAGCTATACACCATACCATACCATTGAGACACAAGTCATGATTGGGGTGAGAATAGCAAGGTATGTATGTCCAGGGAATTTTCGGCTGAATCCCCCATTCACTCGAGTCCCAAAGAGTCTAGAGTCTAGTTTCCAGATAAGTTTTTTGATCTCAAGTGATTCCGAGATATTTAACTTTATTTATTAATGGAAAAGCTGATTTGTGCCAAGTTATGCTGGTTATGAGTTTTATGGTTCTACTCATGGTGAATGCAGTGACTTTAAAAATAAGAACAACAATTTACTTTATTTCGACTCAATACAGTGATTTGCACGGTGTAAAAGTATATCGAATTAGTGTTTTAAATCGTCACACCAGATATCCTTTATGATGTCGGTAGAAGCGTTTTGGATGCCTCCTACGTCCACAAAACACTTCGAAAAGTCAAAAGTCACATGGTGCCAAATCAGGCGAATACGGGGACTGCTTGATAGTTAAACTGGGATTTTTAGTAAAAAATCGGTTAGAAGTATCGATTGATGCGATAGCGCATTATCGTGTAAAAAATGCCAACTTTCTTCTCCGCGATATTCTGGCCGAATACGACCAATACGGTGCACCAAACGCTTAGGTTAAGTTAGGTACGTGGGTAGGCGAGTGGAAGAATCCACGCCACATTCAGGTCAATACAGACCCATTGTGATACCCATAGGGGAGAGATGTTCCTTGCCCATTGGTTAACCCTAATTATACAAATATAGTTCCTATGAACTAGCCAACCATCCACTTGATTTGATGTATGTACATAGTTCAAGATGTCATTCACTGGTCTGTTGGATAATTCTTCTAGGTCACAGGAAGTGTCGCCCGCGAAATTTAAATCTAAGGTAGATAAGACCTGGACAGTGACAGAGAAAGTGAATTGTATACTCATTGCTTACCTCAACACCTCATCCACGACATATGTCTTCTTTCATTAGTCTTAGTTTTTTCATGTGGTACGGCAGACTGTTATGCCCCGTTATAGCTCCTATTAGGTTAGAGAGGGTGTTCGTATCCTTTTGCATAATTCTTCGTTCTACTCAATACCAAACACTTGATAATTCTAAGAAGGAATTGTGCGTTAACGGTTTGACCCCGTAAAAAGAGCTCTTTGTGAACAATCCACTTGGAATCGTAAAAGCAAATCAACATTGCCTTCACTTTTGAATTTTGTAAAGAAAGTTTTTGTCCTTTTTGGACAAAATGTCGATGTTAACTTTTCTGCCGATCGCGATGCCACAAACAAACTGTCACTTCAGACGCAATAAATCCGCTTATATTGGTCCAAATGTCATGACAGTACGTCAGTGAAGGATGTACCTTTCCGATAGATGGCTTCACTAGAAATACTTATTTTTGAAAAGTCCTGTCTACTTTGTAACTTACATTGTATATGTATTACACGCATGGCATCTATAAATACAGTCGATCTATCAATGCAGTCGATTTTCAATTACTCTTCACCAAACAATATAACTATAATCATATTGTTTTTCGATAAGGATTAAGTGTGACCTCATTTTGATAAATTTTTTTCTAAACTTAGACAGTACCTACTAGGAATATTTGTATCTATGTTTAGGTTTAATTAAGATTTCTGCTTATACCACTGGAATTCCCAAAGTATTTTTTCCAAGGTATCAATTAATCCGTCTATCTCACTGATTTACCGCACATTGCTCTTTTAGAATTTCGCAAAAATCCAATAAATCCCTTTTCTGCATCCTTCGCACATGATCCGTCATAAATCATTTCAGAATAGCAGTTGATGTTATGATTCAAACTTGATGGTTAACACTAATTTTGAGCAAATATGATTTATAGCCAAAACAATTCAACAAATACATATATTATGAGTATTTAAGTATGAACCTATTAATTAGCGTCAGAGTCAGATCACAATTTAATTAAAATATAATTCCATCCCACGCTATCTCAAATTTAAAACAAAAAAAAATACAATTCAGCAACAATGTAATCCCATTACTTAAACAGAGACATTTCTCCGCTGAGGCAGTTCCAAGATTATGTTGCGAGGGACACTGGCAAATTCCCTATTACTCAAACGAGATGTAACAACAAAAAATAATTCCTTGATGAAGGATCAAACACCCCGGCAAATAAAGACGAAAACAAGCTAAAGTTTTCCCCGAACCGTATGATGACCAGTGAATTAAAATGAAGGCAGAAAGGACTACGTTGCTATAGGGAGGATGGGGCTAAACAAAGGAAAAATCTAATTAGAGTTAGGCAAATTGTTTTATTTTCTTTGATTCTTATCCCTACAACTTTGGAGGGTTCACGATAACTTCGCTCCACCGCACCGTGTTGTCTCAGGATGAATTAGATATTTTAATTGCCAGAGGAAAACTTCCTTTAGGGTTGTTTATTGTTTTGCTGCCGATGATGTTTTTGTTATTGTTATTCGCTATTCGCTATTCGCTATTGTTGTTGGTGCTTTATTAAAACAAAATAATAGGCGAATGAAATTTTTGAAAAATACCCAGGTGCAATCGATGGACTCGATGATGGTCTGGACACGATCTCGTATCAGTTTTAACGAATTCTCTCCAAATGGTATTATTACTGAAATGAGTACTGAATCTGAATTCAGACGAAATAACACGCGCAGTCGCCAACTACTACCACAGAGACTGTAATTTGTGAACTACTCCCCGACGCGACGCACAGGAGTTTCTGCACGGGCGTCACGAATCGACGTAAACCATTGCGTCGCTTCAAAATAAGGTATGATAAAAGTTTTAACGCAATGCCCTAGAGTGGAACTCGTGAATTCCCTAAGGACATTCTAGTCGTTTGTTAGTTGGTTAAGAAACCAAGTTTTCTCTTCCACTCAAGTAAATTTTGGTTCCGTGCTGCCATAATGAACAGCTAAATTTTGATAGTAGGTCATTTCGTATTTTCATCACGTTTTCTGGAAGATATTAATTAGCCAAACTCTGAATAAAAGTTCATTAGTGTAGGAAAAGTAAAATAAAATACACATGTACGAGTACATATATTTATTTGGAAAATGTGGTTTGATGAGACATGTGCGCCGAACATTACAGTAGGTACTCAATGAAAATGGGTTTTCCTCTTGAACAGATCTGCTGTTACAGAGGTATAAGCTACATATGCATATGTACGTGTAAGTGCATAAACGAAATTATGTTCCTTGTCAAAATATTATTAACCTTTAAAAGCTAGCAAACTAAGAGTTTGGTTGGTTGGTTGGAAGTGACTGCCGATGATGATAGGCTGTGCGATTAACCGAATATGTACTGAGTATTACTAAATGTTGTGTTACGAATAGTTTACGAGACATAAGCTTCAAAAAAGTCTCCAATCCCCCACAATGCAAGGCTATTAAACGATTGTGAGGCTGCGTGCGAGGACGACTGTTAAGGGTACGTCCTTATTGTCTGGCATGCGCCTATATCTAAAATCGACATCTACATTTATGTATGTATATGGACATTTCTTGGACTCATATACTGGACGGCCGGCGGTCGACTTCTGATCCAGATGCTTAGGTAGCCGCTCTGCGACGTTCCCTCCATCTGTTGAGCTGATCCTCATCTGAAATCAGCAGACCGCCATCTAAACCTTTCATTGGATATTGTTTAGAACTCCAATCACCAGTAAGTTCTTTTATGATGCCGTAGTCGTTCCTGCTGTCGCACTTGCTAGCTGCTTCGTTAGCATTCGAGGCCAGTGCGTTGATGCATTAACGCTTATCATGTCTTACACTACGCTGCATTTCCTTTTTCCTTACACGATATTGGGTTCTAACCCGGGTTACTCTACTGCTGATACCGCTGCAATTCGAGCCTTAAGTGAAATACGCTTATCGATCCGTCTCCAGTATCTGCTAAAAACCATGTGGTGTGGCTTTTCTGCCTTTCACCGATGTAGACAACTGCCACAGATACAAAAACATTTTCATAGCATTCCAATGGTCATCCTTGTCTTCATGAGTTAAGCTGCTGATTGATTCTGCTTCTGTGGCAGATGGTCCCTGAATTGTTGGCGCACTGGGAATACCGAAATCTGTCAGTATTGTACCTTTTAACTCGCAGCAAGTTTGAGCGATTGCTAATGACGGATGCAATACAAAGGCGTATAGTAGCTAACATGAGATGATGGTCGTGCGACATTCCGATATCGGCTTTACGTTTGTTTCGGACGTGTAGGATGCAATTTCTGAAACGCCAACTTATCGCAAAATTATCAAGTTGGTTTGACGTTCACTGCCTGTCATCTCAGAGCAAACTGATCTTGTAGCAGGTTTTTGCTCAAACACATTGCCTCCAATGATCTCCAATGATGATGCCGAAATCTACAAACCGTTCCCCATTTTCATTCGGGTCTCCGAAGCCGTGAACTTCCATCACCTGTGTAGTCGTTGCCTACGTTCCCGTCGAAATCTTTCATTACGAATACGATGTTCCAGTTAGACGTTAAGTTGAGGGCGAGGTTAAGTTGACTGTGAAAATTGTCCTTTCCGTTCTCTGTCGTCACACTGCATGATGGTAATTTTTCTTACCTTACTCTGAAAGTTGGCCGTCAATGTCCGGTCACTGTACGGTTTCCAAGATATGAGGTGGCTTCTTGTTGTTAATGTTAGCATCAGTCCTACTTCGAACTCTCGAGTGCTTCCGGCTGGTTTTCCAAAGTAGAGCAAGATGGTGTTGTTTGTGGGCCAGTTGTATTTCCCAGCATCCATACATTTTATTTCGCTCAACCCAAATTAAATGTTAAAATCCATATTATATCGTAAGAACACTCGCTCAAGGAATCTCTTATTCTGAGGACCTTCGTCTTGTAAGTCGAGGAGGGTCTTAACATTCCAGAATTCTATCGTTATCTGTGGTCGATAGCCACAGGTCGTTAACAAAATATTAGACCAACCGACACTAATCCTGATTTGTGGCGCAGTGAGCTCGCCATCTGTACCCTTCGCTTTGCAATTTCCAAAGAAATTCCCAGTTGTCGCTGCGAGGAGGCATAGAGTAGGGCTTGCTAAAAGAGCTACAAGATGTTCGACTGTAGAGGCTTCTATCTCGTTATTTGGCGAACCAACATCTATCGGGAGATGCTACTTCTACGAGGCACCTGTAATCATTTCTGATAATAACACAGAAATTAAACAAAGAATAATATTATTGTTGTCATTCGCTGTTTTTTACAACTCAGAAACCAATTCAGTATTGTGTCCCTATCCCCCATCCCATAAGACCTAATCTCACTCCTAACTCTATGGCGCTGAAGGATGAACTCTATCGAATACGGATGAAAATATCCTCGGTCGTATCTTTGGAAAAGAAGATTTAATACATATTTACATATTATCTATGTATGTTATGAGTAAGGGTAGGGCCAAGAAGGTATCTGTGGTGCAGGTGCGGACTGTGTGGGTCTTGCCAATCTCACACTACACAACCTACTCCAATAACATACATTATGCCCTTTTATTTGAACCTTACCTAATAGAAACTTAAGCTTAGATGTACCTTAGTCGTCCGATATGGGAGTGAAAAGATAGGTAAATGTAATAGTGACCAAACACTTATGGCAATACCTTAGAGAAAGTAAGGAAAAGAAACTTTTAATAGAACTTCGATGTTCAAGAACAACATTCCCCTAATTGTATGGCTTAAGTTTTCTACGTTGTAACGAATGACACATTGGGATTTAATTGCAGAAGGAATTTGAATCAGTAAATCTCTGCGTTAATGAAAAATGTGCACCCTCGTGCCTGGTCAACAAATTCTTCATTTTAATTTCTTAGAAGATATCTACCTGTACACAACGACCATAAAAAACAAAACAAAACAAAACAATAAAGAATTCCAAACAAAATATTTTCATGGATCAATGGCACTCAAAGAGGCATCCAGGACCTCATTTAACGCCTTCCAGCTAAAACAGACGCGCCACTCAAAAAAGATGCTGCTGGTGCGCAATATGCAGCATTCGTCTGCAACCGAAGAACCACACTGAAATGAACCACTACAGTCTACAATCCAATCCAGCCACCTAAAAGCCGGTCGAATACACCGAAAAGGGGGAAGAGAGCGAAAAATAAATGCGGCCCAGCTAAATTACCCAGCCCAGCAATTGGAACTGCAACTGGCGGGCGATTCGTGATTGTGAACGCACCCTCCGGTTATCAGGACTTTTCGTAAACATTTCAACAACTCCCTGTTTCATGCAAGGGGACCAATGGATTGTTCTCTTTTTTTTTTTTTTTTTTTTCATTGTTTTTGCAAACGCGCGGTAGTGCATTCAATAACAATACATCGATGGAATATGAAGAGGCATTTCGGAGCCTAAATCAATCGATATGCAGGAGAGAAGATAGAGATTATTGCCTTTCGATATGATTTGCCCGTTCGCATTTGCACAAAGAAACGAAACTGCTGGATCCAGTCCCAGTAAGCGGCACTATCCAAATTGCCTGGGCTAGAGGCTGCCATGCATTTCATTTACAATTTTACTGCAATCGCAGCCGAATTGATCGGGTTGTATACTAGTATTACGGTAAATGTTCATGAAAATGATGATGCCAAATTGGAAATTAATTGCTAAATGGAACTAGCATCTTCCGTATGTTTACGAAAAGATTGTGTGGAATTTCTTCGTGAGCTAGGCCATGGAGAGATTCCTTTCACTCCTGAAGAAAAGTAGCCAGACAATGTTGTCATGTTATGCTCTATTAATCGGTGAATCATTGCAAAAATCGATGAGAAAGAAACACTGATTGAGCACTGAGCAAAAGGTGATCCAGCAGGAGCTATGGGAAAATCGGAAAATATGTGTTTCTGTGGTTAATCCTTGTTTCAATGAATTGCTTCCGTACCCTCAAGTGCTCTTAGTATCTACCTGTTATGAATACCAATGGGAGGAAATCAATTGATGGCTTACGTACCTTGTTGGATGAGCATTACGTAAATCTTTTCAAAATTGGATTACATTTTCCGGTACTTTACAATCAATTAGACTCACAGGAACATGGTGCATTGGGCAGTGCTCCTTTTAAGAGCTGGTGGATGGGTAATATTGGTTTTGTTTATTTTTCGCCGTAATATCCTTGTGAGAAGAGTAGCAAATATTGGAAATGACGTCATGAAGTAAGACACGCTAAAACTGATTGTTGTAAACAGCTTTTACTTACAACTCAAAAATAAGTAGGCATCTAGATGTTCTAGGTAAACAGAACAGTATATGGTAACTCTTAAATGGAATTTGCAAATATGTATGTACATATGTACTCATATACAATAGACGCTTGACATAGTGAACTAATGAAAACCGGGCCTGTTCACTGTAGCGAGGGTGGATTCCTTGCAAATTTCATCTTTGACGTCTAGTGCTTACGACTTTTTTTTGATTTTATACATTACGTAGTATATAGAGAAGTGAACTCTTTCATCGGGTGATGTTGGAACTCATCCTGAAATATACCTATATCCACTTTTTTTTATTAATGATGAAATAACAATGCCCTGGCATTCAAATTCATTGAACGCTATTCTAAAGGGTTGAAAATCTCAGTTCCTACACTCCTACAAATGCCCCAATCGCTGCTAAGGTTGAGATAACTCAATGGTGGGACTCAATTGCTGTTTTTTTTTTAAATTGGTATAAACTAAATGTTTGGTTTATCGAAGAGAATACACTTTCCGATAAATGTATGGAAAATAATTTAATTGTGTTTAAGTACCTGAATCCTTGCTGAATTGTCAGAATAATATCGATTTTTAACTCCACGCCACAAAAAAAAGATCAACGGCAACAAATCACAACTCCGCGGAGACCAAACAACATCTCCAGAACGGGTGATTATGTGATTATTGAACTTAGTTTAGTATCCAAAGGATTGATTGTTTTGACGGCTAGTATGGTCGTTACACCAGAGACCGTCCAAGCTGATTTTCTCAATTTCTGGATAAACAAAATAGGTTATTATACCTTTATACCGCTCTCTGCTGACCAACGTTGTTGCCATCATCATCTTCGAATAAAATGGGCCAATAATGCCGCCATTTCACAAACCATACTAAACAGTTACACTCTGAGGTTGTAATGGCCTCTCTATTACTACGTGTGAGTTTCCCGGGCCCCAAGCAGCAGCTATATAAACTGTACTGAGCGCATATCAATTAGCATGCCAATCTCGTGAACTTTCTTTAAAAACTTACGAACAGAAGCAGCGGTTGGTGCATTGTTTCCACCGAAGCACTCGCTTTAGAAATAAGTTTTCAATATTTCTCGACGTTGTTCAAGCGTAAATCGAATAGTTTGTGTTAAATGTCAGTGCTGTCAGTTTTATTTCAGCTGTCAGTACCAAAACAATACGTAGGTAATTAAAAAAAAAAACAATACCTACCTTCGCCCTTCGGATAGATTCTGGAAGAGATCTTGAAACCTGGAGTTTACTCTAGGGATGCTCAAACCAAACGATCCACGCTTTTGGTATCCAATCCATCTCTTAAAGGAGAAGATTCATGCTCTATATATCGTAGAGGACACTGTTATATACCGTAGCACTAGCTGGGTTTTCTGCGCACACATGTTTTCAGTCAAATGAAAGAGAAAAAAGCTTATTACCTGTACTTATTGGCCCACAATCTGTTACATGCCGCTGTTTTATCCGTTCGCAAACATTAAATGATGCTTAATCTCCAGCATTGGATACATTAGCATGGGCTGAGTTCCATCCGACATTCGAAGAGGCTGATAGATGGACCAAAAGAGTGCAGAAATAAGTATCTACTCGAACTTAGTGGGTCTCGTTACTGGTTTCAGCCCAATAAACGAGCATCTAAAAACTATCAGTATAATCCAACCAATCCAACCCTATCCAACCTTTTGCACTACGTATGCGGATGGCTATTTAAACATTTGCTCCAGGAGGACGGTCTGGTTGATGTCGCCAATTTCCTTATTTTGTGAAGATTACTGGTGGGTTTAGAGATCTCAGATCGATCGCTGGCAAGTAGCTATTATTCGATCACCCCATAATCACTGAATGCTTTTAAAGATGCTTCAACAAGCGGCTTATACTTGTACGCCTCGCAAAACAATATGAAATTTGATAGTGATAGTCTGTATAGAACGAATCGTATTATACATACTCCATACAAAATATGGGTGCAACAGGAGTATTTTACAGAAGCACGAGAACCTACAACTTGCAGGCTCTAAATGATACATTACATACAAAACTGAATTTAAGTTCAGATTTTACACTTGTGGCTATGGTTTACCTTATTTGACACGATTATAATTTTCTAGCAATGTCTAACAATCTTGCAATATGTACATTCGTATATACATACAAATATGTATGTCAATATTATTCTATTTCATGTAATGTGGTGTAGCACCTCAATATCTTTCTATGTAGACTATGAAACGAACAGCATAATTAACGAAAGTGACGAAAGCAAACGACAAATGCAAGTCCCCAACCAAACGCTGGCTGAACGAAACGGGAGTAACTAAGAAACTACTGCAAAATAAATTGACCCTATCCGTAACAAAAACCGAGAAACCAAGTCTCGATATCTTCTTGGAAAAATGGAACACCACAGGTATAACTTCTTCAATTGTTATTCAGTTATATTTTGACCTTGGTGATTGAGTTGGCAAGCGAGCTGCTTAACTAATACAGGGATCATAAATTCGATTCGCACGTAGGTAAGCGCATGAGGGCTTCTGCTCATCAAGCTATCGGTAGCAAATCTGTTTGAGACCTCCACAAGATTTCCAATCACTCGTTAATTAGCATTTCTAATTGGATAGGACTCTATGGGTTAACCACCACTTGATTAATGAAACGATGTAATATAATTTGTAATTGCCTTGGCCCTTCGACTGAATAAAGAACAAATGAGAGAGAAATGCAAGGAGCAAACGAATTACGCTGACATCGTTAAATAAAGAACAAAACGTCTGCAAAAAAAAAAACCTTTATGCTCATTCCGGTGATCTGCAAGGCAGTCATATTGATTTGTGTTATGTAGTCCACCGTTCTAAAATTTTAATGTTTGCGATGCTTTAATTTAATTGTCCTGAATACTTTAGTTTATTGGAATGAGGTATTAACAGTATATTTATGAGCATGCAGGTAACCCGAAATTGATATCTTAATATCCAGCTATGAACATATGTATGTTTTCAGTATAATAGATTAGGTTAGGTTAGGAAAAATAAGCATATGTACATAATTTAAGTTATTAAAACTGTTTAAATCATTTTTTTAAATATAATGTTCCAAAGAGAGCGAAAATATAACAAGGAACTAAACTAACCTAATTAAAAATAATGGTTGAGACAGACATTTATATTACAGTGCAAGAAGCAATATAGTTATGTCCGAGGTCGTACCCATCTTCTTTTATACAGAAGTATATATGTATCTAAATTTTTTTTGTATCTATCTGAATTAATCTGAACTGCCAAATCCTTATTAAAAACAGCAATGTTATATCTCCAAATTGGATTAGGTGTACCAGAGTTCAACCGTAATACATAAAAAACTGCCTTCAATGGTACCCTTTATGATAGAACACAGGCACGTTTTCCTGTATGTATCCCAAAATGTCAAGACACCAAAATGCCTCTGTAGAAAAGGGGATTGTGGTCAATGGTGGTCCTGATAACCAATTGTTCTCTATAACATTAGATCATCTTACAAAACGATTTCTATTTTAGTTAATAATAAAATTATCTACGCGCAGTCACCGTGTCAGTTTAAATGTTATTATTTCAAATTTCTCTGGAATTTACCTAAGGAGACACGTACACATTTCCTTTCGAAAGTTCGAGGTCTCTCCATGTTTGACGGACTCAAATTTAATCAAATAGAAAATGTATAAGTCAAGATTGGAGGAAGCAGCATATAAACTTAACGCAAGAGTTAAGATGTACATATTGAGTAAAATAACCTCTTAAGGTTCATAAATAGCCCTAAGATTCTTCCAATTTTTTCCTAAATCACGACTAACGTCCCATTTGTTAAAATTAATTTTCTGCTGGAAATTATTTTGTTTTGCACTCATATTTGATCAGTACAGTACAGTACAGAAATCTTATAGTCCTACTTTTCATGTCTTCATGTCCTATAAGATATCACTTAGGAAAACACTAAACAGAAGAGGTGAATTTACAGTGCCCTGTTGTAGGCCATTTAAAATATATATATATATAAATTCTGGGAACACATATCTGAATAATTTTGCGACCAAACCGTATGTCCGAATAGTATCAAATGTATTTCCAAATTTCCAATTAATATCGAATACATACTAGTTTTGTTATGGCATGCATTACTCGAGAGCCAGTCGGATTTTTAAATCTTTTTTCTTTATCGGAAAAACCTTTGTGATCTTCCAGCATTCCGGAAAGTACAAATTGTTAAGATAGTTTCCGTTGGAAGCTTTAATGTTGTTTTTGGAATACCATTTTAACCTTGATAAGTTCTTCTAAGTCAATTGTCTAAAAAATTTCCGAGACTCATTACTAGATCTAAAAATTTCGCGAGTAATTCCTGCACTTTTCAAAAGTACTCGGTCAACATTACTGTCAGATACTTTTAGTGTAGGAACATATACCTTACCCGTAATTATAAAATAAAAAAACAAATTTTTGGCAGCACAGTTCTATGGGATCCAGGGCCCAGCTTCTCACAATCATTTGTGCGTGTTATATTCTTTACACTAATAGAAGGAACCTACTTTTTAATTGCGTTTTCGAGGGGCAATTTTTGTTTTGAGAAGTTTTTCATGACAGTTTTCCTCTCTCAAATAAGGAAGTCATTTAATCAGCAGATCATTGCAGTTCTTAACACTAGCATCGGAGCTGAGTGAGTACTTCAAAAATTTGCTAAATGCTACACAATTTTTCCCGTTACCGCAATATACTGCCCCACTCCTCAGGGATGAGCTTTTAGATACGCCATTTATCCTCTTCGAAGTTAAAATCGTAGTGGATTCATCTAGGGTGAGGAAAGCTCCAGGTGATGACCGGATTCCATTCGAGTTTTACAAAAACAGTTCTACTGAATTTCTCACTGCTCTTCCAAAGGAATTTAATAAAAATTTTGAAACAGCCAGCGTTCCAGGAAGCTTTAAAAGAGCAATAATCTTCCCATTGCACAAAGAAGGCGAGTTAGATAATTCAGCTATCTACCTACACAGAACCCAAAAAGTCTCCGTACAGCAGCATATTTTATTTTAGTCATGTAAAAAACTATTAAATAAAGAAAAATTTGAATTCGAAAAACAGCAGAAAATAAACGCTACAAACTACAGTTAACATTTTTAAACAAAAACAATAATATTTTATTTAAAAAAAGTAGAAAAAAACAATTCACTTTACTTAGGGAAAAAAACGTAACAAAAAGTCTCTGTACAGTTCATCATTTTCTTCATAACAATTAAACTTTAAAAAAAAGAAACAGTATTTAGTAGCTTGTTGGTCCTCCCTTGTACTTTATGACTTCTTGTAACCGATTTTTCATGGAATGGACCAATTTAGAAGTCGTCTCGGGTGTGATGTTGCTCCATTCGTCAAGCAAGATGGACTTTAGCTCATTTTTGTTTGATATTGTATGCTGGCAAACTTTTTTTTCTAGGTGATCCCATAAATTGTCTGACAGACTGATCGGACGAATATGATCATAACGGTATTCTGAGTGAACAAAAATCATTGAAATTTGGAAAACAAATGAGGAAATTGAGCACATATATTTTAGTGTTGCCACTTTAGCTCTAAAACTATACATTATCTTACTTTTTTACGATTATATAAAAGTTAGCTGCTGTACGGAGACTTTTTGGACTCTGTGTACATATATAGGCATTCTTTTTTTGAATACTTCGAAGAAACTATTTAGTGCTATGATTTTTAATAGGCTTACGCAATGAATATCCAACAATAAGATCTTAAACGAATACCAAGCGGGGTTCAGGAAGAATTATTTAACATTGCGGAAATTTTTAAACAGAACCGCAAAAAGCTATACGTTTTCTATATGGATTTTCGCGTCACTTTGGATTCCATAGCGCACGAAGTTCTCTTTTATAAGCTATACAAAGCAAGGTAATATATGTGCTAAAAGCGATGTATGAGAACAACGTGGCGTACGTAGGGAATGGTGAGTTTGTATCGAAAGAATTTGGAACGCAAATGGGAGTTAAGCAAAGATGCACCTTAAACACTTCATATTATTCATAAATGATATAGTAGAAGAAGTAGGAGGGAGATTCAAGTTTGGCGGTGTGCGAATACCATAGTGTTTCTGTCGGAGACAGTAGAAGAGCTGCAGTCTATTATGAATCGCCTTGAAATATACTGTAACCGTGAATTTAGCGAAATCCAAGATGATGATTTTCATAAATGGTGGTGGAAGATACTGTCGCAGCGAAAAGTGGTCACATCTGTATCAATATGAAAAAAACACTTAAAGAGCTATTCCATCAGTTTGAGGTCGATGCATCGACAATAGGTACATCGAACATTCATCGAAATAAAAGCTATTTCGTGCAACAGTGGCCTCTATACTCTATACGGAGCAGTGGTCGTGTCCATGTATAGTGTTCAAGTGAAGTATAGAGAACTTCATGGCCTATTAATTTTGTTTTTACAATTTTTTTCGGTTTTGAAAAGTTAAGTTCTTAAAACGGGGGCGTGGCAGTTCCGAAACTTGGTACGTCATACTTCTGCATTTGTCATATCCACCTCAGATATTATTTTAAACCCAATCGCTAAAGAAATAGCCGAGAAACAGCTAATTTGTGAAATTAATGTTATACGCATTTCTCGCGCAAAACGTGGTATGCCATTTAAAAGCATATGCCCAAATTAACTCACATATGAAATTTTATTAAAATCGTTAGCCGTTTTCGAGAAAGTCTATTTTTAGTGAAATCGGTCTTAAGTTTTTTTTATAACCTTAGAATGAAAACTCTAATTTCACTTCTCCATCATAGTAATGTCTTGTATCTAACATCCAAATTACATGGCTTCGACCTCATACGGTAAAAAAAACATGCTTGGTATTAAATTTAGTTTTTTAACGAAGGCGTAAATTTCCAAATCTTTCAAAAGGACTCCAATCACTTTTATTTAAGTTTTACTTATATGTATGTATGCAATACAGATACATCTATCTGTCAAATAAAGCTAATTTCATGGATATTAAAAACATTTTTCGGTGCTTTATTTCAATTTAAAGTTCACGGACTCTATAAAAATACCCTTTACTATATCTACTTACCTAGTTTCCAATAATATTTTCTGTTTTCTACTTGTACGTCGACCTACTGCGAATTTATTTTTATTTGAATTCTAAAAACACTACATCATTTGAGTATGATGAAGAAAATTCGTGAAATTCAATAAAATAATTTTCGTTATCTTATTACTCTTTTATTAGGCCGGCCCCAAGGCCGGCGAAAATAGCCAACGAGACACCGGTTCTCCGTGCGTTTAGCAAATATTTTCAAACTTCGGTGGTTAACAGGTGTTAAGAGTTTTCATACAACAAAAATAGTAAAAAAAAAGTAAAACGAACTGGAGATAACCAGTAGAAGATGTGGCTCTCTTCAAACCTGGGTTTTTCATACCACTTTCCCCTACCTTAAATTATTTATTGAAATCCCGGAATGATCACGATCATATGTATGGCAGTACCCGAATTGTGCCTCCACCGCTGGTTATGGTTTCCACCTCTAGGCGATCTTCAATAAAATCAGATATGTAATTATAAGTTCCCTTTGGGAACGAAGAGTAAAACTTCGATTCAAAGTTGAGTTAGTTAATTGTCGTTAATGAAATATCTAATAAAAACACCACGGTCGTTATTAAGCGAGGGTAACCAGCTCGTGTGGTTAGGGATCAAATCACCACCTACAGTAATTTCTCAAATTATTCAACCTTCAAATTTGAAAAAGTCTTGTTAAATGTTGTTACACTACTTTTAAAAATCTACCAATTCCAAGATTAAATAATATTATCGTTGTCTCTACGCAGGTGCATCTTCATGTACATATGCATCAAAGAGGTCGACTTTCTGGAATGCTTTTCCTCTCTTTACAAGAATGAGCTTGAGTGATGTTAGTTCGGTCATTATGCAATGAGAGTAGTCTGCAAAACCAGGGTTGTGGCAAAGAAGAACGATGTTAGCAGGCTTATGACATGCAAGTTGTGAGGCTGAAACAGTCTGGTACCACGCAAATGATCGGCGAAGCTGAAACCTTTTTCAACATAGTTTTGGGGGACCCGATCCTTTTCTTAAGTATTGGATCTTGCAATTAAAGCTTTTTACTTTAGTTTCGTTTGTGCCGTGCATCCTCGCATGTGCCTTTGATCCTCTATAAGTAGCCGAATGCCTATGGTGCTTACAAATGACACAGTACAACTGCTATCTCAGTCCACGGAACTGTTTTTAACTCTATACTATTAGTGTTGACATTTGCAAATTTTTGTATCAATTATACTAGAACTCTACCATGGCCTATTTTTATAAAAAAAAAATTGTTACTAATTTTAAAAACATGCAAATTTACATAGGTATGTATACGTCTGAGTAGTGCTATTATGTGTCCATTAATACGGGAGAAATTGAAATGTCTGCTTTTTGTGATAAACAGCAGAAGAATCCAAAATAAAAGAAAAATATTTTTATTTTTTATTTATAATATTACATACATATCTATGTACATACAAATTGTTCATATTCGAAAAATCTAAAAGAACAGGCTACTGTTGAAAGAATGAAAGTAGCAGGAGATTAAATATTTTATTAAAACATAAATAACAAAAAAAAAAAAATTACTCTCTCCCTTAATTTGCAATGTTTTACGAATTCGTAGCAATTTTTATGAAGTCTACTTCAAATCCATTTCGTTACAAATTTCATATTACAAGTGTTTATTTTCGCTGGCGCTACATTTCGGCAAAAACCAAGGCCTCGATTAACAAGCTTCTCCAGTCGGTACGATCCATGGGTAGCTCTCTCCAGTTACGTATGCGAAATTGCATCGGAAAGATTTGGACGTCCTTTTCTGCATATTCCCTCAGCGTTGAATTCAAAGATTCTATAGAGAACCTAGCCGTATATAGTATAGCTCGTGTAAATCGTCGTTGAACCTTAACTTCCTTGTATCATTAACGCAGATAGGGCCATGAATCGAACAAAGATCTTTTCCCTCGAAGACTCAAAGGGTACTTTCATCCTATTTTGACAAAGTCCATGCTTCCACGCCAAGCAGCAAGACTGGGATGATGAGGGCCTTATACAATACCTACTTATAGACCAAAATTACAAAATGACAAATATATTTACTATTTCATAAATTTTGAGCGAGATGTCGGTGTTGTATGTATGTCTGTCGTTGCACATAGGCAGCATGTATTTTGTTATTCTGGTTTATAAGTAAGAGATACAAAATATGAAAATGGGTCGGGTCCTAAGATCCCCAACGCAGTCAATGACAATGACGAGAAAACGATGCCTCCACTGAGTTCAAAGGTCAATTAAGTGCCGCCCCGGCAGGACTATGGATTGTGTTTTCTGGAATGCGGGGAGAATATTATTGATTGCATATTTGCCAAATAAAATCACGTTTATAGGCGCCTAGTATGCCAGCCTACTCGAAAAATTGTGCGCCAACATCCTGCAGGAAATTCATAGACTTATGAATTATTTGGGGTGCTCTTTATACACTTCCATAGGCTGCGTTGAAGGATTGTTGCTCCCAAGTTCTCTCCCACCAACCGTTTTCATTATTATTAACTCAAAATCAAGCGTTTTTTGATAAAGAGGTCTATACCACTGTTTCTGATTATTTTGATGATGAATGTTCAGACTTGGTTTTCGATGGATTGCAACGATATGATAAAGCAATACATATGTATATACAAACACTTTGAAAGCATTTTTAAAAAGTTATCTTTCACTCCTGGGCCGAATATGTATCTACCTCTCTACCTATGTAAACATATAATTGTCGAAGACCATCCTTTATATTATTTTAAATTTACATATATTAACATCCGATAACAAGTAATTTTCCTACAATTTGAAGCCGGGGCTCACTGCTCCACCTCAGTAAGAGAGTACGAACATAAGCCACATCACTTTCTAAGCTCAAGATTCTAAAAGAATTGACTGTGGATCATCCCATCATGCACTCCATAACCACCTTTGAGATAAGTACTATTTAAATCGAGTGTCGCTACCACGACAGCCTTAGCAGGCGTTGTTATGAACTACCTAAGCACCTACTTTCTTCGGGAGCTGGTCTTTAGACATGTTGAGGTCTTCCAATATACATATACCAAAGATTTCAATGCTATAATTAACAGTGGAATTTTTTGATTTTGCAAGACCAATCGTGCGCGATCCACCTAGATTGCGTAAGATGTTATTAAAGGAATCAGATAACTTACATACATTTTGTTTTTTTGCATAAAATATATTGGTGAAGTCTTTTCCGGCCTTAGTGGAGCAGCAAGCATTGTCATTTTACACAGACCGACGAACTTGGTAGGAATGCTAAATTTAAACATGTGTCTCTGTCATAGACGGTCTTAGAATCGACGAATAGACAATAAGTATCGTAAGTATTCTTAATTTTTTTCTAGAATCTTCCGAGATGTAAAAATCTTGGTAAAATATTTAGCAACAATTAGATTGCTTGTTTTGTGTTCAGTGTTCAGTGTTCAGTAAAAATGTCTGATATATCTTTTTTTAATACCTATTGGACAAGATTTGCGTTTCAGTTGCGTTTGTTTTCTAAATTACTTATGTAAATGTAATATCGTTGGAAAGATGAATCTCCTACCTTACAGTTTACGACATTGGTTGCATTGCAAGGTACATCTTGCATAATATAGTCAAGCAGAATGTAATTGCTTCTGAGAACAATAGTAACCTAATTTTGTTTTTGGTCTGAAATACTTTTATGAGATTTTTAAAGCCCATGGAAAAAGTTGTTTCGCAATGTATAAGGCATATAAAATCATTTTGACCTTAAAGGCTTTTCATATAAGTGTCGGTTTGAATCAAAAACCATTATATCCACTTTAGAAAGTTTTGAGTAAATCAAGAAAAACTTTTAGTTCCAAAACGATTTGCTTTGCTGCAACCTCAAGTGGATAAAAGGGTTTTTGAAATGTATACTTCTGTGTTTCGGATTCGAGTTCTAGGCGATATCAAGGAATTTCAGATTCAAACTTGAATGAGACGAACCTCATACATACCTACCTGTAATTTTTTTTTTCAATACCATGGATATATGTATGTAATGGCTTTTGATTCTAACCGACACATATGTATGCACATTTATCAGAAACTGGTGAAACTCTGATCTTTATACATAACTTGGGCAGCAGCAATGATCCTGACAAGGCTACAGATAATTACATTTTTTGATGTTACATATACCTACATACATATGTCCTATGCGTACTATGTACGTAAAACTTGTAGTCATGCAGCGTCAGTCAAATAGTGATTCAAAGTTCCTTAATATACATAGGCGGTCCGATTCCTATTTGACATAAAGACCTATTTTACGTAGATAAGTTTTTTAGGCGCGAAGGACTGCACTTGAAGTTTCTTGCTCGTTGGCTGTGACTTATTTAACCAAATTGTAATTTACAATTATTTTTATATATTTTCACCAAATACATACAGTGAGAGCCAAAAATGTGTATACAGCCAGTACCACCTAGTGCAGAAGTTCAATAGCTCTATGCTCTACACATTTTCAGTTGTAATTTACAAATGTAAATTTGTGGGAATAGAAAACTTGAAAGAGAAATTTCCATGTCTGTAGCACTTAGTGATATAAAATGTTGCATAATCTTAACGAACGTCTTCCGAAAAGCAGCAGATACTAACTTTAAAATACTCACCTCTGCAGAGGGAGAAAACATAGAGTACTTAACGACGAAAATGCTCAACATGCTAAGAATTTAGATATTCGGAGTACCTTAGAATACATATTTTAAGTCACTTTGAATAAAAAAAATATTCACTTCATGAGGTAACACATTTGAAAAATTTCGAAATAAGATATTCCACAAATTTGTGAGAGACACTACACATTACACGAAGACTCAGTACAACGGCAATTTTTAAAACTTGTGATCCCGAACTATTTTTTCCCCATTTTTTTGCATTCTAATCACCAATTTATAGAATACACATTTGTACATTGTGAAACAGAAATGTCAGATAACAAATTTGTAGTGGTTGGGCCATGTATAGTTCGATGAAATAGGCCACTGGTTTCGACTTCACCGCTTGAAATTGGAAACTTTGATTTATATGATCGGTAATAGAACGAATAGCTAAATTAATTCCGTAACAATACAAAAAAGTACTTTACAAAATGTCTACACATGAAGAATTTAAAACAAACTCAAAGATTCTTTCAGATCCCTTTACTGACATTAGGATAGGATATTCTCAAATATTAAAGAATTTTTGTTCGCGAATAGATTAAAGCCAATCAAGGTTCAAATAAGGACATACACACATAAGTACATATGTGTGTATCTTATATTAATCTGCAAATGTCAATCTCCAAGTATTTCCTCATACCTACATGTCATCACTCATAATCATTGAATGTTAAAAAAATCCACTCGCGACACGAAACAAAAACTAAACTTGCATCAATTAAACAGAGGTTTATCTACTCCCTGAAGACAATCTAAACTTTTAGAACAAAACATAAATAAATAATTGCTACACTTCGTAATATTCACAAGCAAAACAAAAAAATAAAAAGATATACTAACTCATATCCAATGCGGAAGAATGAAAATCGATGGCAAACGGATTCCGCACAACTAACAAATCAGTCAAAATCAGTGCTTCCGTAGGCAATTTGGCGTTCAATAACTGCGCTGCAGAATTTAAAATCCCTAAACGCATTAAAACGCTCATGCAAGTGGAGGCAAAATACTACTACCACTCGCATGCAATATAGAGTTTCACAATTATGTACATTGTATTAATGTGCAGTATGTGCGCTATGTTCCAACACAATCACTGTTTTTTTTTGTGATCCTTCGGGCCAATTTAAGACGAATATTCTATCCGCAAAAGAAAAATAAAAGTCCTGCGTTGTGCACGGAAGAAGTTCACGTTCATGTGTGCCCTGGAACGCTCATCACACCTCGCATCGAACGTCAGCCAGCTGTCCGGGAGAGTAATTTGTCTATCCGTCGTCCATCGCATCCTCTATCTGCCGGAGGATTGTGAAAAAGATGATTATTTGTTGAACTGTCAAGGATTTCTTCCTTCTAAATCATTGCACAAGAGCAGCAACAAGCAATTCATTTTGTTTCTTTGTCAATCACTCAGCAAGCAGGCAGGAGCAAGAGCAAACGGCTCAGGTGCACATCGCTGCCACATCCAGTAAGTCACCACCCTTTGGCCTCTGAGGTAATCTTCGGCCAACAGAGAAAGAAAATTACCATTTAATTTGCCCATTGCACCCACGAGCGATGCACACAAACGAAAAGAAAAAAAAGAACGGATACTCAGAATTTCCTTGCCACAAATTGTTACACACTCACACAAACATATCCACAGACGGAAAGACGAAAGCGCAGAGTTTCAATCCTGTACACATTCAAGACAGTAGTAAATCAGCGCCAAAGTCCTGGCCGGTAGCCACATCCCTACGGCTAATACCCGTTGCTATGTACTTTCCTTTCCGCACACCATCAAAAGACTGCACACACCGAAAGAAACTGGCATCACTAAATGTCCCTGAGCGTAATCGTGCGCCAGGGTATCTTCTGATAGGCAGATGCATACGGCTAACTTGACTGTGCCACCGTGCGAGGGGCGGGCTTTGGGCATATTGTACGTGTGGTGGGGCGTGGCCTGTGGAAGTCGTAAATGGCTGCGGAAAACCAGATCTCACACCACCACTCTCTCTCTCACACACACACACTCACACATACACAGCCACACATATGTACGTACACCCATCGGGGGTAAAAGTATCTTCGCTGCACCAGCAGATGTTGTGTTCTCGCTGAGGAAAACATTTCGCTGGTGGGCTCGTTGCCTCATCGTTTCTCTCTGTGTATCTCATAGATACAATGCCATTGCAAATCGAATTCGGCAACCAGCGAATGCGGAATGGTTTGCTGGCGATTGTACCGACAGTGGAGGCAATATTGACGATGGCTATGCTATTGAGATAGCGGTGTGGTGGTGTTAAAGTTGCCCGCGTGATGGTGGTGGTGGTAATGGTGCGGTGTTGGTGGTGGCGGAGATCTTTTCTGCCCACTTATCCAATGGTAGCTGGTTTTCTTCCACCTCCGATTCCTACCCGCGCGTTTTTTTTTTTTTTTTATTATTTCTTCTTTTTTTTCTACCACGTTCCACGTACGGCGTAAGGCGTCGAATACCCTGAAGGTTTTTGGTGGTCGAACATTCAGTTAGTTGAAAACCGTCTAGTGCGCAAGAGTGGTCGTGTGCGCGTCGTGTCCAGCAATACTATTTCCGTGTATTGGATACTTTTTACCGATTCGCGTCGATTGTTCTTCTTCTGCTTGTTTCGAAATTTTAGCCACCGAGTGAAACCAAAACAATGAATCAGTGACATACGTCAATCGATTTCAGGATAAAAAAAAAACAAATGCCACAAGCATTTTTATTGACATTTCGATGACATCTTAGTTCGACACTCGCAATATACATACACATGTAGTTGACACCGTTGTCAAAGCTCACATGTTCAGTAATTAAGCGCGCTCACATACCCCCATACATGTTTAATACGTTTAACACACATTTATATGCAGTTTCATTGATCTATAGTTGGGATTGCATGTGTAGGCGCGCACCTATAGGGAAACACCTGTTCTAATGTTGGCGTAACGCGAATGCAATAGAAAAGCTTTTGAGAGAAAAGAAAAAAAAACAAAAAAAAAAAACCAAAACGATAGTCGAAAGCAACACTTGCAACTAAAACAGAAACAACAGTAACAAGATACAGTTTATCTCAAAAGATACATTCGCGAAATTGCCAGTCAACACGTATCACTGTTGGCGATAATATAGTTTCGTTTATGCTACGATACGGTCGTGTTACATGTGTCTAGGGGCGCACACGTGATGCGAATAGTTTTGGCGCATTTCCAATTGAACGGATTTTCGAATTGCACTGCTGTTTACATTGTTGTCCCTTAATTTGTGTTATTTTTTTTTTTCTCTTATGTGTCTATAAAAAGGAAACGAAAAATATTTCACAGTTCTGCCTTAAAGAAGTGCCCTAAAAGTACAAATTAAAAAATAATATTTATACAACCTACAACTATCTGTGCCTAAACATTTTCGGTCAATTACCGTTTATTTTATAACAAAATATAAATCCTCTTGATTAATTCTAAAAAAAAAAAGTGTAAATCTAGCATGAGGACTAACTAAGAGTAGTAAATAATTTCTAAAAGAATATCTGTGCCGGTAACCTACCTACTAATTATAATTCCGTTAAATTTTGTGAAGAATTCTATTCATCATTGTGAAAATTAAACACACTGCACAAATGCATATCCTACATAGGACCAATGATCATCAATTTGAGGATCAAAAGTTTATGATGGTAAGTTATCAAGTACTGAAATGCTTAGGTAGGATCTGGATTTTGAATAAGTTACGATATAATGAGAAACTACAAAGAAAGCATAATACATATATCAGACAATTGATAGTTAAACGTTCGTTGCAATTAAGCATTTTAATAAATAATACTTTTATGTAATCGAAAAATGACTAAAAACTGGAACTCCTTGTTTCGTCCATTGGACTCCTCAACGCAACGTTTGGAGCCATAAAACTACAAACTTGTATAAAAACACATAGAATCCCACTTCAGGCAAGATGGATAAACACATATCTAAATTTATATCATGATTTCAGTGCAATCATGTGTTAAAAGCTCCGAATGAAAGCTTTTCTAATTTATTCAGTTATTTTGTTCCCATTGAATAGTTTTTGAACGAAGATTTTGCATTCACATTTGGTTTTCAAAACATCTGAGTACCTTCATACGTATGTACATGTATGTATGTACATATGTACATATGTATGAGTATCTAGTAATGAATAAATTATTAAATGTAATGACTAGTAAGGATTTGTTAATGCATAGGTGCTACATAGTGTAATGGTGTGCTCTACACATGATTTTTGTTTAGACTTTTTACACAATTAAACACGTAAAGGAAATTCCTATCTTACGGAAACTACAATCTCTATGCTTATGAAATTCAGTTGACATGCCTGAAGAACCAGGAAAAGTACCAGGAAATCTCAGAACTATGTCAGCAAATCAAAATCAATTCTTAAGCTCAAAACCCAGAGAGAGTTTTAACAATTTTACTTGAAAAAGAATCGCAATCTTTCACTCAAGAAAAAGTGTCTCTTTGTGTAAAAAGTATTCTGTGCGATCCTAATGTGACACTCTTTGTAATAGGCTTGTATTCTTTAATATATTTTTCTAAGTACACGCATATTTTCCTAGATTCGAATCAGACAACATCTATCATATTTAAGATTCCGTCCAGAGAAACGGAGAAAGTCTGAGTACAGACAATCTTGTCTCTCAATAATAAGTACATATGTACGTTTTTGAATTTTTCATCGAAACCCACTCATGGATTCGCACTATTTCATACTAACGTTTATTAAATATTTTTCACAAAATTATGAAAGTACTAGATTTAAATCAAGACGAGGGCCCAGTTCAAGAAGAACTAGACATACGAGTACATATGAATACGTTGGGCAGTTCAGTAGACAAATTTGAAGAAAAGTGGTTCAAAATATGCTATACCATATTATATATGATCGTACAATCTCGTTTTGTCCTTTAAATTTGTAGTATTTTCTGACTGTTCCTAAAATTAAAAGAAAAAGATAATCGATTACGAGTTTACTGGCATTGTACAAATATCGTCCTCCATTTTGAATATGTGAAATGCTTATTTGCGAATGGCACTAGTTCCTCTAAACATGAAGATATACATATATCAATAAGATATACATGATCAATAAGTGATTTATAGGTATTGTATTCTTTCTTAATAAACATACATGTATGTACATATGTATGCACAATTTTTTCACTAAAGCTTTTAGAAACCTTCGATATGCCGTCGGTTTTTTGCTTTATCATAAAGAGGAAACCACATTTGTCTTAAGTTAGTACAACCTAAAGTCATACTTGCAGGTTATATCATTTTGAAAACATTTTAATAAAACCCTTGGGTGACACTGCGACCTAAAAGATCTATTATATTAAAGGGTGAAATTATCCGATTAGAGCTACTACCACCCAGAGTTTTTCAACTCCACTGACGAACGTATTTCTTTATGCAAGACACTAGCCAATGTAGTGTCGGTCATTCACATAGAATATGTTCAAACTTATATTTTGTCTCGCGCACAGGTCTATGACAAAGTTTACAAGTTTTCTGATACTTTCTTTATCTAAGTTAAGAATTTCTTTGTGGAAATAAGGCTTGATTAATCATTAGGATTTTCCAAGTCCCAGGACATTTTCCCAGTGGGTTAGTCAAAGTCAGTGCTATGGCAGTAGCTGAATTACCGCCGCAGCAATTTTCAGGTGTCTCACAAGATTTGCTAATTTATACTTGTATTTCTACTGCAATTTTATAATGCATCTAGCAGCCGTCCGGCTGATGTAGATTTGTAGTGTATTTTTAATACCTATAATGCCGAAACGTTCAAGAACTTTCGGCATCTTTTAAGAACATAACATAACATTGACCATCTGTCAGATTGTTCTGACATTGTTTTCCCAATTCCAACTAATTAACATAAGAAAAGACTCATAAAATTTGCATTAATACATACATAACTACTGCAGATACTGATCTGTCAAAATATCTGTGATATCTTTCGTTTTGAGCTCCAAAAAGTACACAAATACACTTTTGGGGGCAATGCACTCAATTTCATTGTACATACTTTAACATTCGTAAAGCAAACTTAAGCGTGTTTAGCATATCTTCCTGTCTGAGGTACTTTTGATACCGTCTCGTGTTGTAACCACTCTCTTACTGGAAACTTGCTATATATAGAAGAAAAGCATTATTTCTCACAGATCGAGTCTGTCGATAATACAAATGTTGAAACGGATTTATCAATCTGCAAAACCGATTTCGATTGTACAGCCCAACATAGTGTTGTGGAGCCTTCTGGTCCCGATTGCTCCTAGTTTGGCATGTCATGTTGGTTGAAATCTATTCTCAAATATACACTCCCTTTAAGAAGACACTTTGAGCGATATTCGCGATCTTAAGGGCGAACTATAATAAACTTCGGTCAGCTTACGCCAGCTTAATGAAATGTCTTATTACATGGAAACAGTATAGCACAACCATAATGGGATTATGCTCCGCTTTGTCAAGTTTTCGTTAACTTCTGTGGGCTTACGGAAAGTCCTAATGTAATGGTATATTCAGTAAGGAAAATTGATAGATGATACAAATACAAAAAAAGACATAGCAATAGCAATAGAAATTAATTCAGAATATGTTTTGGAAATATTTTAATTCCAACGATGCAACCATTTTATTACGTATACATATATGTATGTATGTATGTATGTTAAATTTTTGCTTATTTTCCCTCATATTGCAAATGTAAACAATTTGACAGATTGTGAAGTTTGCTTAAGTTTGAGCGGAATTGATAGAAATTCATTGGGCTTTTCGTTTAGTTTTGATATAAACTTAATCCCACTGAAGTCCATTGTGGTTGGATCTTTAGTCCTCTGGTAGGAATATTTTTAATCATGTATATCCTCTACACTTAAATCTTTTCATCTATTCTCCATTAAGTCCTTATTCTATTCGGATGTTATGCCTAACTCCCGTTAATATGTGAGATTCTTGTAACCTTCCAAATTGTGCACAATCTTTATGAGTATGATGTACAGATGTCGCACGTTGACGAACGAGATGTCAATGTCAAAAGTAGCCACGGTCACAGCCGACCTTAAGCTCGGTAGCAAGATGATGACTATCGGTTTGAGATCCCAGGTTGTTTTTTAAAGATCTTTTGCCATATAAAAACGCTATGGTGATAAATTTTTAGTTAGTTTAGTTTATATCCGTACAGATGTGTATCAATTATATTCTTTACCAAATTTACATACATATATGCCTACCACCTAATGTGGCAAATAAGATTTTAGATATAACACTGGTGAGCGCAATTCAGAGGTTCTCGTACAAATCAATCCCCAGCTACTTTGAATATCCTTGTAATTAGACTTATAGTTCATACCGCTTTGTTTGACAAAAATGTTTTGTTGTCAACCTTTAGGCTGAAGGATTTATTCTTTCTAACAAAGCTATTTAACAAGCTACAATCATATCAAAAAATACAAATATTTCTCCTGACAGGTCCAAATGGCGTTGCCGAAGGTCAATTTTTGGTTTAGAAGCTTTTTCACTACAGTTATACTCTCGGATGTTTGTCAGATGCTCGTGAGAAAGCTAGAAATTTTCTTTTTTTTAAAACTCAGCAACTGTTTAAGAATAAACTGTATGTTTTGGTTGGACTTTTGATCATTAAGAATTGTCACTTCAATTCCATTGATTTTACCTTAATGACAATTCTTATCTAGAAAATTGACTTCCATTTAAAATTTTCTTAGATATGCGATACATTTTTTGAGGACTCCGGTAGGTATATTATAACCTTAACAGTCCATCTGAATCATGTATATATACAATTGTTATATCATACACAATCTACATAGTTTCAAAAATACTTTTTGACAATTGTCGTAGAAACTGCGATAACCCGGCGGCAATTCGCCACTTCCAAGAAAATAGTTCATTTAGTTAAGTGACTGACTCGGTCCTAGTGTCACCACAGTATCCTTTTACAAGTTTGGAAGAGAGGTACTCCTTTTCACAGGAATAAACGTTTACTTTGTTTTAGAGATGTTTTCAAATAGGTCCTACATTTCTCAATGAACGTAGTGGATGAGTTTCTGTACTTGGGCTGTACGGATAAATATGAAATAAGGTAGGAGGATTACATTTCGGGGCCTAAAACGTGCTTGAGTTAAGTTTGGATTAGAGACAGGATAAAGTGGTATGTTATACCATCGTCTCAAGAATATGTATTCCTCGATATGTAAGCATATTTATATTAGCAAAAAATAAATAGGTATGGAAACGAGGATGTACTACTATTTACTTTCTTTGTTATTAGCCATTAGAATTAGAGGTACATTTGTAAATGAGGCAAAAAACACAGTTCATTGGGGCTATGCAGAAGCCTAGCAAATTGAAATGGTTGAGTGATGAAAAATGGATTTCACACGGTAGTAGATGCCGACCAGGTGAACAATATAAGAGATTGAAAAATTAAATTCAAAAATTTGACTTATGAGAGTAGCAACAGATTGACATATCTGGAGCAGACTAGGAAGCCTTATTAAATTACATATTAATATTGTTGCGTAAATATCTGCTCCACTCACTTAATAGTTTTTCTATTTATCGACCTTGTTGAATACAAAAAAGACCTTCTATAAAAAAAATACATACAGAAATTTTCTGTCCATATGTGACGGATCGAAAAATACCATACTTCGAAAAATATTATTAAATGAGCATTTAAAAAAAGTATGAATTGTTATTATTGAATTTTAAAAATATTTAAAAGTCCACTGCTTTAGACCCTAAAAATTTTGCGTATACAACCAATCTTACGTTAATAGTTCAAAAGTGAAGGCATCACAACTTGTAACAGTGTTTGCGTCAATAAAGCAACATAACATAGCTATGGCTTATTTGCTGACTTAGGATGGGTCTATAGTTCAGGGTGAAGCTCGGCCTCAAACAAACAGTCTTAGGAGAGAGAGCTCCTCTATATCGCGCTGAGGTCATATTGTGTAATGTCCATTAGATGCAAAAGTGTATTCCTTAGCTCGTGGGACATCCTTCAGTATTTGATTCGAAAATTTTGTGCGTCATATTGTTGATGTCTTTTTGTTATACAACCCAATACATAGTTTTTGAACTAATTAGATCAATGTCGCTGCTTCTGTCGATTATGCGTACATATGTATATCAATATCGTCGGCGAACACATGTAGTTGCACAAATATTTAAAATACAGTGCTGCTATTCAGCTTATCCCGTCTTTGATGTATCTTCCGGATCTACCGAATTGTGGAAATTTGATAGATTAGATGATTTGCTTGTCTAAAATCGTATTGATAAACAAGTTTTTGACAAAAGGTTGCCAAGTCAGGTCCAGCTGATTTCAATAGCTTGGCAGCTCTAATATTGAATATTGAAAATTATGGCTATCATAGTCTAAGGCTATGTTCAGACGATTGCCAGATCGCCAGATGCCAATGAGCTTACAATGACAAACTACATATTTTGCAACGTTAAATTGTCAGTTCACACGGTTGTTAGACTTTGCTCTAATTTCTGACAATAATGCTCTGACAATGCATGTTCTTACAATATTTCATTTATAGACCTGACAATATTGTCAGATTTGACAATCATCGAAACATAGCTTAAGTTACATCGTTCATTAATTCTGATCTTGTTCTTTGTCGATGTCGGTTTTATTCCATTGACACATTCTTTTTACGATTTGGTAAAACGTGTTTTTCTTTAAAGTTATGCGAGGCTTTTGCCAAGGCATTGGTATTATACCCAAAAGCCCTAATTGTACCCCCGTTAACACCTCTGGTTTTCTTTGTCAAACCAGGTGTCTTGTGGTGAGGAAACACAGAACATGAGTTACGGCCTTTCTGATAGCAGAATTTTTGTTTATTGTTGGAGATACTTCATTTCCTTTACACGGTTTAGTGACTATTGATTGTAAATATACATATATATTGTCAATGAGTTCGTAGAAGTGGCTTCTTTCCCTTTCCTTAGCTTTATCAAGATCTTGTCTAAGGAATTCTTTAGTCCATATATCAGTAAATCCCATTATGTACATACATTATTCGGCCTCTTCTTGAATATACCAGTTATGTTTAGTCGCCTTATTACACCATACACATTTTTTGAGTACAAGCTGTACAGCGCAGGTTTATTCGATTCGCTTTAAGTGAACTTCCCTGGACTGATACCCTAAAGTTACTCCCGTACTCAGATTATATTATAGTTTCTCTGTTCATCGTAAGGTTGCCGACACACTCTTTGTTCATCAACTTTTAGCTAATAACATTGATAGTCCCTCTCTATTTCAACCTATCTCTCTTAACACTAACCCGCGTAATCTGAGATCTATAACCCTTTTTCAAGTCAATACGCCCTGAACAAATAAAATGATACTTGTGGAAAATCGTGTATACATACATACATATGTATGTAAGTATCTTTTCCGTCTATACATCTTCTTAATCGATATTTTATTTTATATGGATCCATTAGGGTTTGTTGAAAGTAGATTGCCAGAGAATGAGAAAAATATAAGTACGTAGGTACATTCTGGTACTCATTTGCACCACAAGAGGTTGATTACTTAGTGAATTGTGCTAGAGAACTGAATTATTGACTCTGTCTTTTCTTCTAGGAGTCCTTGTGCAAATTGTTTCATCCGCAACATCTGCGGGGATGACAGTGTGTGCCTTAGGTTAGCGGCTTCACAGTTTGATTTGTTTTAGTGATGCCGATCATCTCCAAGGGTATGAAGGTAGGAGGCGAATCATGTAGCTTCGTCCAATTGCATTTTGAATTCCCCGGCCAGGTTGGTGAAATTTACAGTAGATTACTTATTCGCTATCTGGCAGAGCTGTAAAAGAATGCAATCATTGTGGAATGCCAATGTGACTTCAAAGACTTCAAGTGACTTCAAAAAGTGAATGCATTCACTGACTTCAATGACTTCAAAGACTTCATATGATTTCAACAAAGTGAATGCATTCAGTTAGTTCAAATGACTTCAATGGATTGAATACATTCAGTGAATGTTAGTGACTTCAAGGTGACTTCACTGAATGCAGAGCAATTAAAAAGATTGCATTCATTTTGACTTCAACACTTTGATTGCTTCAATCATGACTTTAAACTGAATGCTGATTTTTGTTTTTTAAGTTGAAGTCATTGAATTGAAATATTTTTTGGAGCATTCAAAAGAATTATATTCAAAAATAATTGCAGAGTTGTAGCCATCTGGTATTACGCATGATGCGAGTAAGTGTGTTATAACTCAGCTATTTAAGGTACTCCTTGAATTAGAGAGTCATACATATTATAGTGCTCATGCAAAGGTTTTATTGTACGACTGCTTATTGTTTCTATCTTGTTTTTATTGCCTTTGAGGTTCGTGTTTGACTAACGTAAGGTCGGTCTAAGTAAGCTGCGATATCATCAGTGAAACCTACAACTTATCTTATCTTCTCCGGTATTGGAAGTTATGTAATACCATCGTGTATAATATTTTATAGCAGTAAACAAAATACAGAGCACTTGAAATACTTTGTTACAATTTTAGTGAGATTACTTGCTTATCCAAGTGCGTTTTCAATGTCGAAGTATTTTAATAGGCAGATAGGTCTTTTGATTTTGCATACTTTCCACTGACAACCGCTGGTATCTTTTATTACTGCTTCTAGCCCGTTACAAATTACTTTAATTAAGTCAGCCAACATAAAGTTGTTGAACACATCACAGTCCCTAGGGAACTTTAATCACTTTCTCAAAAGCGCTTAATTTTCCCATAAAACATCTGTTCTACTTGCGAAGATATGACACACATTTGTATCTTTCTAACTATCTCTAAACTCTTCCTTATAAATCATGACTATGGCAAGACTTGCAAACAATTACTTTCACGCAGAGACCGAGGGACCCACATGACTAAATCGTGTAACGGTTTCGTCAATCAATCTATGGAATAACGTATGTCTAATTGAGACAATCCACCATGTTGCTGAAGGGCCGACAAGAAAACACAATTTAATTAAAAATTAGTTAATTATCTACGCCGAGAATTGATAAAAATTTTCAGCAATTGTCTTGACGAAAACAAAAGAACAGCATCCTCCTATACCTATAGGTATTCAATTTTAAAATGAATATGAGTGCATTTTATTGGTGTCTCTTTACGTGGGTCGTAAAATCGAGGCACATTCTAGGAACCACAGACTCAGACTAAAAACTCAAAGTCGTTACAGAATCTGCTTGTAGAGCGAATATTAAAATGCCTCTACTCGTGAGCTTAATGATTTCCGAAGTAATTTAAACGTACAATGGTCAATGCGATGCCCAACGTAATCCCTCAATGCTCAGTCCTGTGGGCCAAATTTTATTTAAAGATGCACGTTTGTGGGAGCCAACACGAGCACGTACTCCACCGAATTTCAAATAAAATCGTTCTCCCAACCATTCGCAGATACCTTTAAACGATCGTATGATTTATGGGCATTTAACACATCACATTTTAATGATATACATACGAAGTTGTTGTCCTTGTTTTTCTTTATTGCGATTAGACCGGGGCATAGAGTGAAGTTTCACAGATTTCCATCCTTTGGGACAGAACAGTACGGTCAAAGCAGCGGGCACACTCGGCCAGGAATGTGATTTGAGCTGTTGATGAAGTGAAGTCGCGTTCCAATCGTCCCTCGATGCATGTTGTAATCCGGATTGCGTGTCTGCTAAAAAAATGCATCCAATCTACCACTCGATAACTTGTCAATCAAACGTACTCACTTATCTCCGATCAGATTGCAGACTATGGTCCCATCTATCTGTGTGTGTCTATCCATCCGTCTCGCAACAACGTGGTCATCAACTGTTCGAGGCGTTTTCTTCTTCTTCACGTGTACTCCAGAGTAACATAAAAATTGCTCATTACTTTAATGGTAATAATTTTACATGTGCGATGCACTCCGACTCGTTCATGTTTAGCAACTCTTTTGATTTTCCTTGTTAATGCCTTGCTTGTGCTTGTGAAATTAGTGTGTATGTTTGGAACCTGATTCCTGCAGACGTCAGTCAGCAAATCACTGGCATTGCTCCCCTGTCTGGGGGTAATTTGCATTTAATTTTGCGTGGCATATCTCATCGACAAGGTCTCGCCGGTAATATACCGGATTATGTCAATTATTCATGAATAAATTAAGCCAAAGACCTATAAGTATTGTTTTCAATAAGACTTGTTTAATATGGGGCATTGTTGACCACTAGTGTCAATTAAATGCTCATAGACGCAATGGTAAGCCATTGTGGAACACCCTCAATCATGCGACACCGCCACATCAATAAACGAAGTTTTTCTTCATCGTGTTTTTTTTTTTTTCTACGAATGGCTTCTCAAGTCAAATAGACGTGATGGCTCTATGCTTAATGGCGTATATATTTTAAGAGGCGCCATTAAGCGTCCCCGAATGTGAATTATGATCATTGTTCTATTCATTGGCGAAGCGAAATTAGTCATAAATAACAGCAAAACTGTGAGTTGCATGCTTGGTGAATCTCAAATACTTATGAAATACATACATATGTATATATGTACGTTTAAGTGCAAAAACTTACGATTGTAGATAGATACTTAGAAGTAGGTATTTATGCAATTTAAGTACGGTAGCTGTAGAGCAGCAATGCTTTGATGGACTTTTACAGTTTAATTTTTTCTGAATTCATCAACCAAAATGAAGAAAGGGAAGCAATCAAAAAGCAATCTGTCAAATTGGGCCTAGCGCTACCATTTTTATTGTGTCCTAGTTTTACTTCCTTGCCATTTGTATGTTTTGTCGGCTAACCTCCGTTTGAGGCAACTCTTTCTGAAAGTTGCTCAAGAACTCATCAGATTTTGATGAAATTCGGTGTAACTGTGGCTGCAGCAGGACGGGACCACATCACATACAGTTTGCGGGAGAACCAACCTATTAAAGGTCTCGTCGTCAGACTGATCTATCTATTGTTTTGATAATTCGTTCCGTTCCAGGTTATGCTGAACAAAATCTGGAAACCTTAGAGAACATTCAATTATGCTTGAAATTTCAAGAAATGTAATCTACATATCTAATACATACATACATATGTGCCACCATCCTGTATACTGTAGGTCTAAAGTTAAAGGTCTTTAATTATCTTTAAGTCTTTCTTATTATGAGGCTATCTCCGAAATAACACAACGAATTTTGATGAGATCTTATTCGAAGTTCGGATTTTGCCATTGCTTTGAAAATCTTTGTTGAACAATTTTAAGAAGTCTCTAGAGCGGTTGAGGCTCTGATTTTTCTGAAGTATAATAGATGCTATGAATAGATAATACATTAGTAATAATCCGTTCACATTCCAAACAACAAAAGACATTGTCAGAAATTATTGATCACTGTTTTACTTGTACTGGTTGAACCTAGAATTTATTGGGGCACGGTTTCCATGTCGCTTCTTTATTGCTTGGCGTTGAGGTTAAGCTACTCGTTGTCGCTTGTCTCTTGTACATGTTTAGAAGTGGTGCTAACACTGAGAAGTTACTTATTTGCGGTGTTCCTGTAGTTCTTAGCACATTAAGTACAATAATTCTCCATCGTTAAAAAAAATACCTTGTTTGAAATTTCTGTCGGTATCCTATTGCATCAACCACATAAACGTGGAACATTATAAAGGGTGTCCCATTAAGACCGCCTATTTTGAAATTTAAAAAAACAAACAGAAAGCTACAATCGATCTGAACCGATCGTATGATACCCTATTCTCCTTTCTATGCAGACCTTATAAAGCCGACGATAACTTCGAAGGTTATCTCGTCGCGACTCACAACCATTCGCTTTGTGCGTGTTATATTTCTTCATATAAATAGAAGGGATCTACTGTTTATTGCCGTGACCGAAGTAGAATTATTTATTTTAGAAGCTATTTCATATTCGTTAAACTCTCGGATGATTAAGAGAACTTTTGGTGCTGTCTGGGGTTTGAGCCTCGAAGCTCCATTACATTGTCATCAACTGCTCTTCATGACCGTAAAATGCAAAAAGGTGCAAGTTGACAAATTGTTGTTAACAAACAAAATATATCAAAATATATTTATGTATGTACATAGGTCTGATCTGGTTGATAATCCGAGAGAAACTATCTGTTTGAATCGCATTGTCTATATACATATAAATATTAGAAAGATAGGTAAATGTATGATATGACGAAGTCGGAGTCGTCACTAATATCGTCCGGTTAGGTACTGAAGAGCGTATTGCAAACTTAATACCTTAGACCTTAATTTCTGAAGCGAATGATATGACAATAAAGAAAAAGGTCGCCTACATTCTTACATCTTTTTGGAAAACTCAACTTACTGCAAACGAATTTTATAAATATGTAAACATGCAGAGATGTAAAGACTTTTTGTCATAACATTCCTTTTCTTGGAGAGAGCAGAAACAATGCTTAATGTGTTATACATTTCGAAGGAATTTATACACCAACTAGATTCCAAGCTCGTTAAATCACGTAACAGCAGAGTTCTATGACTACTCGTACATCCCAATACGTTTTATTTATATGACCTTGTAGGGTTTTCTAATAAATATTTAATTTTATTTTAAACACTCCACCACAACACTCTTCAACGAATTTTTTTTTTATCATAAAAAATTGTCGTAATACATCGCATTCGAGCGTTGCGATAGTGTGGGACTTTAATCCACTAAAGAACCCGGAGAAGGTATGATTTATGTTATCCTTCCAATTATCGCACCTAGTCATCAAACCAATCAGCAAATTGTTTTTATCACTTGAGGGTATATGTACATACATATGTATGTATACTTATATCGAGGAACTGCCTTTTGTCAGTTACCCTTTATTTTGGAGTACCTACGTAGGTATTTAATTACCCATTTCGTGTGATGATGTTATGTTATGATGCTAAAATAAAAAAAATACAAATATTTGGCGCAAGTGGAAGTAGACAACCATTCGTGTTGTGTATATAACACAAGGATTATATTCTTTGCAAGAATAGAAGGGGCCTACTGTGTCCGAAGGGAACATTTTTATTTGATAAGCTTTTTCATGACAGTTATACTCTCGAATGTTTGCAAGACGCTCGCGACAGGTGGAGCCGTGAAAGAAATTTTAGGTGTTGTTTGGGAATTCAACCACTAACCTCGCGCTCCGTAGTCCAACGCACTAACCAATTTAGCCACAGCGCGGCGTCCAGGATGTTATGATGCTATCCCTAGTTAGCTTCTAAATTGGCATGGTTTGTGGTTGGTCGTTTGTGTGCAAAAAGTACAAAACGGATCCTAATAAACTACCTTGAGGTATGCCAGCTTTTATGTATGTTGATATGGAGTACTTACTATCTTCTTGCTTTATTCTAAATGATCGCTGCATCACGTAAGACTCTAGAATATATGAGTATTGTTTTGCTAGATATTTTTTGGAGCTTGTGGCACACTTTATCAAAAGCCTGTGTAACATCAAGAAAGATGATTGAGCATTTTTTTCTATAGTTCAATACCAATTTCTTAAACTAAATGTTTTTTCTTCTATAATCGAATGAACGTTTCAAAAGAATTTTGTCGAATAGGTTAGACAATATTGGCAGCAAAGAAATCGGACGATATGAAGTAATTTTACTTGGTATTTTACCGGGTTTCGGTACCATAATTACTTCCACGACTTTTAACATTCATGTGACATGACTTATTCTAAAAGATGCATTTATTATCTGTGCTAGTTACTTCATACATTTTTAGGGATTTTTTTTAATTTCTCCTGTAAATCTCTTGTCAAATTACCGAGCTTTTTCCTTAAAATTTGGGCGAAAGATTTGCACTTCCATGAGTATAAAATTCACCTGACTCAAGAACTGAAGCCGATCAACCATATACAGCGCAGTAACTTTACGAGTTGGACCTTGAAACAATCGATGCATTCCATCACAAAATCAGTTATGAGGCATACTTCCTTAATCCACGTTTATACGCATATCTAATTATTAGATCAGTGTTGCGGTTTGGATAATGGAAAATAACAGGAGATCTACAATTTTCTTCTAACGTAATTAACAACGAAGTTTTTACAATGAGTCTATTCCTTAGCTTGCAATTTTTACGAATTCGTGATCAATCTGAATCCTAATCCTGTAAAATAAAGTCCTTTTCTGCGCGTTCCATTAGGGTTGGATTGAAAGAGTTCTTTTTGACCAATTTCAATGTCGTAGTACAGCTCATACACTTTGTCGTTGCATGTTTTCCTCCATATATCGTCAACGCTGACAGGACCATAAATGGAAGAAAGAACTTTTCTCTCGAAGACTTCAATGGCAGTTTCATTAAATTTTGACAACGTCCATACTTTTGTACCATACAGCAGGACTGGGATGATGGGGGTCTTCTTCACAGGACAGTTGTTTCTTAAGGTCAAAATAATAGCTTTTAGTGAATGTTATTCTTCGTTTATTCTCCGCGCCGATGTATTTGGTTTAATGTCAGAACCTAGATAGACAAATTCATTTACTACTTTACAACTATGTGAACTTTTTGGCCGAAACGTCGGTTTTGAATGTTTTTGCATGGATACAGCATGTAGAATTTTGTTTTATCCTTGTTTATAACTTCTGCAGCTTCGCAGCTTCTGATTCAATTCGCAAACGCACCTTTCGTTGCTTTAATCTATCGATAATGTCAACATTGTCTGCGTAACAAACAGTGGTATTGTGCAAGATAGTACCTGATGTGTTAACTTGGGAATCTTGCACTATTTTCCCCTGTATCAGGCCGTTTTGTCTAAAACATTTAGTACTATATTGGAAATTTCCATGATGTCTTTCCTACTATGATGGAGTAGGAGTATTTTCCATTATCATCCAACATTCATAAGCAAATGAATTTTGCAGGTATACCAAAACTAGACAAGTGTGTGGAATAGTATGTATGTATATATCTATGTAGATGGTGGGTATCGAGTTGAGATTCTTTGTTCTGATCTGCATTTATCAGGTCTAAAATCTCACTAATAATTCCCAAAATCAGTTCGTCGACATATGGTTTCAGACGTTTCAGCATTACACCGAACAGGGTCTTGTAAGAGATGTTGTAGCTTAATTCCTCTGTTACGAATCGACCATCTGCTGGTTAGGTACTAATCATTAGGCATACTTTCGTCGGACCGTATAAGCTTGCACACGTACCGATTCATATCCTGTCCCTTTATAAGGCTCAGCTCTTAGGACATTTGGTCCTATCCTGGTAATAGTTGCTTCCTCCAGATTGAGAGTATCAATCAGTGAATCAACAGGAGAAATGTCTTTACAATTGTCATGCAACAGGAGACAGTAGATTGCATATTTTTAGACTCTTGTTATAACAGGACAAACGCAGTAAATTTACATGTCATGCAAGAACTTCCGATGGATCATCTAAAAGTGACAGTTTGTTTGGTACATAGTAGACAAAAGGAATCATTGGACTATTCTTTAAAGTAATGGCGTTCATTACCGTTGAATGCTGACAAACTTTTTTGGACTTGTGGTGAGATCTGCCACACCGCACCCAAAACAATGATGTTAAAACTTTCTTAAGACGAACTGTTTAAAAAAGAAAAGGGAAAAATTTAGTAAGAAAAATAAAACAAAAATGTGTTCAATTTCATTATTTCATACAAACTCGAATCCAGCCGATATGGGTATTCTACTTATTTTTCTGTATTCCGCAACTATTTCTGTACTCCTTTGTCGTCATCTTCGTAAATTAGGGACCTTTTTCAGCGACGTTGCTGCATTTCTTATTTAAGTCGGAAATTAGAACAAGATTTGAAAAAAAAAAATAATTCGGTAAAATAAATGCAAAGTGATAAATTCAAAATAGGTGGCCCGAGTTAACATTTCGAGTTACAGAGACAACTGCTTTTAAAAGAGCAGAGATAATGTTTTAAATGTAAAACAGTTTAAAGAGATAATACGAGTTAGAGAGACAATTAAATATGAAAAGGAGCTTAAATATATAAAGATAGACATTAACTTATAGACCTTGTAGGTCAGATACAATGAATCCTCTGTAACTGTACAACTTTCCATTCTATTCGTTGATTGCACATTGTCATGAATAATCCATTGCTTGGGAATTATTAATGCTTTCAGCTGTTTTTTGTTTGTTTTCTTGGACACGCTGTACTGTACAGCCGGACTTATGCAGATTTTTTTATCCCAAGTTCAATCATAATTATTTCCTCTTTTTGCCTTTCTGATGATTTGAAGATTTCAACATCAGAGAACTGACAGGTATAACAGTTCATTAACATAATATACATACTATTTTATATTCTGTTCCGAAACAGCACAATACAAAAGTTTAAAATCAAAAATTTATAATTTTACAAATTTGAGTTTTGATAGACACACGAAAATTAATACGAGTAGCACGTCTCACGTTGCCTATTATATGAAGATTGACAGCTTAATACGATATTAAAACAAATATCCACACGGATAAACTAGTTTTTGATTGCATTTAATTTTTCAAATTATTTTTTTTTCGTTGTTTTTAATTTTGGGGTCATAGATTATATTTTAAAGATCATCGTTTATTTTGATCCACAGTAGACACCACCACGATTTCATTCAATCAAACATCATAATTCGTCCAAAACACGACAAACAAACGTTAGCAGAAAATCAAAAAAAAATAAACAAGATTTATCACATGTATGGCTATGTATGCCCATCTGTCAAAGACGTCCTCTCACAAAAGACTGATAACTTGTCCATAATTTATGATTTTGTGCTTAATTAAATAGTCATTAGTCCAATCACTCCACCGTGTCCAGTTGGCCGGTGTGTAGTGTAAATTTATTCAAACAAAATCAAATAAACTCACTTGGAGAAGACGAAACATCATGTACGAGACACGTCGACGAGAAGATTGAACAGAAAGAGGCCAAAATGCGAGTATCCCAGTCCCAGGCAAGCCAGCACTAACGTGCCAAAAACAATGAAAATAAATTTTCCAATCCTTCATGCATGCCGCCGTCACTGCTGGCGAAGCCGCCGTCGACATAAGACCCTAAGGACCCCGCACTGAGCGGTGGTGTGCGCCCAAACCCTATGATTACCCTTTATAGTGTATAAGACGTCTTTAATCCGGCACGGATGATCTCTTATCCCGTTGATTTCGCTGTGGTTTCGTGCAATTTTTGCCTGAATTTTTTTTGCCTGATTTGTTTTTTTGTTTTGGTTTTTAAGGAGAATCACAGGACTCCAAGTTGAGTGTATAAAAACATTCCTGAATATTGCAGAGTGCGCTCTTTATGGGCGATAAGAGGTCGCGCACGCTGGACTAATTTTCGATCGAGCGTAAACATTTCATAAATCAATAATTTCGCAACAAATTACCGGCAATGTAAGTACCTGTAGCACACGTGAGGGTATTCAAGGAATTCCGAGTATTTACGCCACGAAGCGTGTTCCATACTTTCGGTTGTAAGTATGGTACGAGTGATTTGACCAAACGTAATGAAGTTGGCAAATCATTTAGTTTTTGAGTGAATTCTCACTTAAATGATTGCTTCTGAGCGACGAGGGGGCCCTAGAAAAAAAAAATGTATTTTGGTTTTTCTGCGAGGGGATTGTTCTGCAAAATTGTGGGAAGATTTTTAGATTTTTTGTTTTGTTCTATACCATCGGGAGTTTGTTCCTCTTAGGTGCACGCGAACTCTTGGCGGGCGTATAATTGCAAATTATTCGGCAACGCATCACGCGAATGTTTTATTCATATGGAAACTCCGACAAGGACCTTACTTTCGAAGCCGAAATGCGATGATTTTTGGGGGCGAACTTAGAACTGAGGTTTGTTAAACGTGGTATTTTTTTTTTTCTCGAATTGCTGAATGGTATGGGAATTTTGCAAGAAATCGTTGTTCTTGGAATGGTATGGGGAAGGACTATAATTTGTGTGATAGACAGAAGAGGCCAGGCATTTTGTGTGTCTGCCGTGCGAATTTTCTGTGTAAACATTCTTTGTAACAGTGACCCCATCTTTTTACGGTTCATAATTAAACACGTTTCTCATTATCGATTGGTTTTCATAAAGTTTAGACAATCGAAAGGGAGAGTGCTGCTTTGATTTACTTATGTGCATACATGCTTTAGGGCTTAGCATGGACCTAACTGCAGCTACTATATGCTTAAGGCTGAAATACTTACCAGTGTCCTTGACTATTACTACAATCTTTTGATTTTGCATTTCTTAGTCGAGCCGCTATTTGGTGTGCTTTCACCGGATTTCATTGCATGTTATAGTTATCCATGGGATGATGTATCAAAGGATTGTGTTTAATTGGTTATTGACTTGTTGTCTGGTAAAGATGTTAATTCGAAATAAGACTCGATCAGAAAATGCACGAGAAGGAAGCGTCCGACAGTCTTTCTTTTTAAAATTGTCATCAGTCACGGAATATGCAGAAAGGGAAAGACCCTAATAGCTTATAAAACTAGCGTGCAGCTGTATTCAACGTAGAGTGAACCCACCGGTTTCATAATGTGGATGCAATTATTAAAGATCAATCTATTCATACAGACATTCTTCTAGCTGCTGATAATCGTAGATATGCAGAACAAAATTTAAATGAAATTTTTTTCAATTAAGCTGCAAAACTAAATTTCGTAAGACTTCTTATTTTCATGGACACAGATAAATGTTTTCTTAAAATATGGCGATGTAACTACTTGGCGGCTAGCTTTATTATCCGTCCATAGATATCCCTTCCTAGCAATGCACCACATTCAGTTTTTTCTCGACTGACGTGAAACGTCTCCCGCATCTCCTTTAACTAAAGATTGTAGATTTTATGGGACAATTTCAATTTTTAATTTAGGCGCTACAGTTTGGTGTTAATCTTGCTCTCAACCACCAGATTTCTTCACTGCGACCACTAATTACTTAAATGTCTCCATTCGCGCAAGCCAAATTGGTTTAGATCTCCTTGTATTTGTGCCATTTTAAGCGAAGCAAAATCATCCTCTCCTGCGTTTACCCCTCAGGTTAAGTTTGGAGATTCTGTTGGATGGAGCGCCGATCCCTTCATTCGACATGCCCCACCCATCGCAAACGACAAACATATAACTTCTTGACTAAGTTGGCTGTTCAGCTCGCATGGTCCGTCGTTGCTCAAAAATTCATCAACGCAAATGAGACCGAATATCTTTCGAAGAATTTAATACTTAAAACGATTACACGCCATAGAGCAGAACTACATAGATAATAAGGGTTATATGTAAAGTTTCCTTAACTACATATTTGTGGCATGATGCTACCTATACCTACTCAATAGTCTTCTAACTCAAAAAAGGAGTAATTGACAAGGCTTATTCTTCACTTTGAGTAGTTATCGTTATCAAATGAAAATAGAGTCAAGTAGTCCTTACTACCACCTGGTAAGTATAGTTGTTGCTGCACACTGTAAAGTTTTGTTGCTGAGAGCATATAAAAGGTCTTATGCTCATCAATCACTAAATTTTAGATGTTTCTGCAACAGTACTTGCGAAACCTACGGTGACATCTCATAAAGTTGTGACAATTATGGCAATTACTGTTGGCTTGTAAGATTCGTCTATTATGCTCAAATATAAATTTAAAAATGTTACATCACAGTGCGTCACCTTGACAAAATAACATTTTGATATCAAAAACGGAGCAGCAAGCCTTGTCAGTGGGACAAGTTTGACATGAAATCTTGCGACAGACGTGCAATCGTCTGACTTTTTGCCTCAGTCCGCCCTATGTGTCAATAAGCATTATTTCACTGTAGGTACTAATCATTATCAAAAAAAAAATTTTCTTTATTACTTTACGTTGCACGTACAAATTTAAACGTCATTCTCCTATATCGTCAAGAGGGATTAGAGGGATTATCCGCTACCGAGGCTAATAAATAACCTTATGTGGAATTTCTATCTTAGAAGGTCAGGTCCTGCACTAATCTTCTAGCTGCACTTGGCTTAATATTATCGTCAACCTTTGACCTTTGATCTTTGAATTTTACTGTCCCAAATATTGGTTATTTATATCCCACTCAATTGTCACCCATGAGACGTTTATTTTATTTAACATTCGTTAGGATATGATAAACAGGATAGTATTCGATGTACGATGCACAACTACAAACTTCATCTCCAAGCCATGTTTGGTGTAGAACTCAAGGTCTTGATGCTTTATCTACTTGAGACTTCATCTCTTTCCGAGTTATAGGAAAGCTTTGACCAACTTACTAATTACGGCCTCTTGAATTCCAGCCAAAACAATATTTAAAAAAAATTGCATTATTATAAAAAAAAAAAAAATTAAAATAATTTCAATTTAAAAGAACACGCGGTACAAATGTCAAAACATTCATCGTAAAACCGAGACGAGGAAATGAAATCAATGGACTGACGAAAGTGTGTTGAGCTCGTGCTCATCATCATCCAGTTCTCGCGGATATGTCTGCCACCAGGAGGATTGCTTGTGGCTTAAGAAAAACATCCAGGAATCCTCTCGGCTCTGGATATCCTCTCGGCCATTTCCCAGCTGCATTTTTATGAATGAGTTTTTACTACTTCATTAAAAATATGCGTTTCATGTCCGCTGGAGATGAGGCACCATCATAATAAACAGAAATCGATTATCATACAGCTCCGTCCTGCAAAGCAAACCATCCGAGTGTATCCACTCTCCATTGCGTATGATTTATTACCTCAAATTCGTATATTCGATTGTGACGGTAGTAGTGGCAATCCTCGTTTAGATCGAATATTCACATTTATGAAGATGCCATACGTACGTATGTACATATATATTCCATTTAGGTATAGGCCCTTGATCTGCATATTTAAATCATAAAACCCTGGCCGAATGAGTGTCAGGAGAATCCGGTTGTGTGCTGCTGTTGAGAACCTTTCAGCCTGTATGCCCAACGTTGTGTGGTGACCGGTTAGTGGTGGTGATGAGCTTTAACATTCAGCTGCGCGAAGAGTGGGTGCTGAAATTAATTCCATCGGAAGTAATTTTTTTTCTTCCCGAAATGTGATTAGTTTCGTTCGTTGGCCTCCTCCATTCGTACCGTATTGTATCCCCCGCCCGGAGGTAAACACCACGCGAGAGGGCTTCCTTTTTTTGTTTTTATTAAACGACAACTTGCTTCCAGTCGCATAAAGAGGAGCGCGCAGACCGCGTATTGCAATACATGCGTGCAAATAATAAAGCCCTTCGCGCGATTGTATGTATTTGGTCCATATGACGATTGGAATATACAATTTCAGCAATTTGCGTTGGTTGGCAGGCGGAATGAATTTTGCAATCTTTTTTAATGGGTAAAGTTTTGACAAGGACAATCAGAGGAAATTGGCTTTTAGTTTTCGTGGAGGGCTTCCGTCGACCCTGTTGACGTTGGCCTAAAGATAGCGACTGCGATGGAGCAAACGAAGAGCACCAGGCGACGAGGATGATGAGAAATGGAATAAATTATTAAAGCAGATTAATTTGAATCTTTTTCTTGGTTCGTTGTTGTTTTTATTATATATTTTTTGTATCATTTATTTTGTAATCAACTGAAGAGCGTATTTCCTTGCATATGTGGTGTGCACTGTCTTTCGATTAAGAGAAAATGAAAAGGATACTCGTATTTCAGTGTGGTGTGTAGCACGTGTATACAGCACTAGGGATTCCATTGAGGAAGCATCAATTTAATTGAAATAATGGCACAATCTACAAACTGTTAGTAAATACAACTTTAATGAAGCAACCGAGACCACATAGTCTTTCGCAATCCAACCGGTAATCTTCTTTCTGACACCCCAATAATTATATTCTCTTCTTCTCGTATTTGAATTGAGAAAAAATAGCATCGCAACGTACCCAGGGCACAAGAGATACCCGTCACGTATGGATGCGCAGAAACAAATCGCGATACAGGAATGCGTAACTGGTATTTTCTTGGCGATTAATTGCGATTGAGGAGCTCCCAAAGTGTGGTAGTCGCGCAGACTGTGGGTCCACTTATGGCGCGACTTGGCTGTGGAGCTGCAATCTCCTCAAGTCGACTGGCTATGGGTAGTAAGAACATCAAGTGGGGTTAGAAGGACCCCGAAAACGTACTACAGGTAGCATCCTTTCACGCAAAAAAATATTGCTACTGTATAATTACTCAAATGTGAATTAAAGAATTTGAACTCGGACTCACTATGAAGGAATGTAGTTCTTTTTTTTTTAAGAAAATTAGGCCATTCTGACATTTACTGATTAAGAGAAAATGACAAATTGGGTGACATTAGTTGACCGCTTAATAATGGGGGAAGTGTTAAATTGTAGCCTTCAGCTTTAACAATGTGTATATCCAACTTAAGTATTTTTATTTTTTTTTAACTGGCACTGGCTTTGTATTATAGACATATCCATCATGAATGCATCATCAGCGGTAGACTTCAGCATGAAGTTTTGAGCTTTGGGCATGCGAGCGAATGGCTAGCTACAAACCTCGACAAGATTTGTTTAACAGATTGCATTTGGCTATCGTTCCGAGAATTGAGTATGACGCAAAGATTTTGGTGTCTTTAGCTATGTTTACTTGAACGTAGGTACATGATGCAGTGAAGGTTGGGTGCGGTTTTTTTCCTTTGATATCAACCCAACGAGTGGGTGCTGTGACAGTAAACATTCTGGATTAGGTCAGCAGGTTTTTAACTAAACCGCGCCTGCAAGACCCATACCTCAGTTCTGATAGTTCTTTCTCTCACTTTGGATAGCATGGATATAAATACTTTCTTTCTTGGGATTTTATCTGGTTATATAAAATAATCTATAGTAAAATAACAAAATTGTTTTAAAAAAAAAAGAAAACCTGAAGAGGACATTATACTTAATATTTTGAATGCTAATATAGATCTCGAGAAAATCTGTGGTAGTATGGTCTATATTCATACCGTGTATGACACCACATGAATTGGACAGAGACTAATCGACTTGTGACGAAACTAATCGCAATCATAGCAAACACAAGATTCCCAGACACGGATATCCTAAATGTCCATGTGGGTGGCTGGCCGCATCATGACTTTATGATTGACATCCACTCTTTACGAGCTGCCAAAAAACAAGGAATATTTTGCGGCACTTGGGCTGAAAAAGATGCACTTGCGAAGCTTACGTACACATCTAACAAAGGCTAGAAAGAAAATATAAACTTCTTCGAAGAATAAAGCAGGACTTGAGTGACGCGTGGTGGCATTAAAATGGTCGCAGGGTTTACGAAAAGGAAAAGAACGTATGACAAGGCTACAAAGAGTGCTTTCCGCAGCTAATGCAGTGTATTTATTAGAACCACTCTTTTAGAGGATCTCTAGGAACATCCCGCTAACAGGCAGTATATACATTTATGATGATAGGAACGAATCCAGTGAAAAGGTGATGATGAACGTATCTAAATTTGGAACATCATCAAAGCTTGGACAGCTAACAGCCTCTCATCTAACTCTTCAAAGCTGGACGTGATGATGGATAAAAGTATGCCCGACGAATGTATTCTCAGCGTTGGCTGTCTGATACTGAACTAAACATCAGCGCCAACTAAAGATACGTATGTACATGTCTTCTCTAATCGCATACAAGGTCTTGTCTACACAATTCGGCTCTACAGAGCTATGAATAGTTTCACATTAGTAGCTTTGAGGTAGTAAACGACTTTGCCCAATTTAACTCTTAAGAGACATCCAGTGAGGTCCTGTAAATTACTGATTTACTGATAAAATATAATTTACTTGGGAAAACATTTGATGTTTTCTTGGGAAATTGAAGGCTCATTTCGACAACTTTCTCGGGTCGAATGATAACCTTACCGTACAAAGAAAACTTCTTGCGTAGGTGTCCCACCCATCTCATTGTCTTTTTGCTGTCCAAATGTTTAGCCGCGTCAGATTGATCGAAGCTCAATACCGGATTGTTAAATTATTTGAAAACTAAAAAAAGAAAACGTTTGTCATGTTGTGCTAAGTGAGCCATTCTCTTTCTCTAAAGTTGGGAAGGTATAATGACTAACGTTTTTGTTCTTGCTGGAGTTATTATTGGAAAATTTATTAAGACCTTCCAACAGCGTATTCACACAGTAAGTTTGAAAATTTGAAAGGCATATTACCCTTCTTATATTTACTTACACGAAAAGGGTAACTATACATAAGCTCAACGAAGAAATTTACTAGAGAATTTAATCTTTTTATTATTACTTGGCCAAATTATATCCAACAAGTTAAAAGAATCCCGTTTTAAGAAATTTGTATGTTTTTTTCTGCTCTTTGGTGGGATCATAGCATTATTCAGTCGTTAAAATGTCTTCAGTATTTACTTATACAAAATATTAATATTTTTACCTACTAATGTGTTTTGTTTAGTTTACTTTGGGGTACTTACTTATGTACTCGGATTTTAGTCTCCGTAAAATAAACAGATAACAAATATAGTATGTATTAAAAAATAATTTAATTTTTTTTATTCTTCACGTGATATTCATTACTCTTTCATTCATACTTTTCTTCTTTTTAATTGCAGGTAAGTTATTGCACCACACAATACCACGCATAGTTAACATTACAAGAAAATCCTTCTGTCGTAAGCAGCGCCAAATTACAACCGCAACATCCATAACGTTTAATTTAGGTATTACAACCTTGGTTTGTGTTTTTGATAAGTCATTGATTAACGCCCTCTATAAGAAAAAATTCACAATACAAATTATACACGGGGTGGTTTGCTATTCTTTATTAATCTGCAATTTCGAAGAAAATATCACACACATGCGCAGATGAAAAGACAAAAAATTTATGAGACATTCCTTTTTCATATGGACGAGTTCACAAGTAACTATGGAAATGCACTAAGAATTCCAGAATTCCACTTGAGTGACCGTCGCGTCCGCCCAAATAAAGCCGTCAGATACTATTAACCGACTGCATCCAAGTGTCGTGTGCCATTGACCAAAACTATCTACGAACACATCGCAAAGAGGAATACAAGTATTTCCTCCGCAACGAACTGCATACTGATGGACACGCAGCCGAATCTGATGCTGACGGAGAATGGAATGGATGCCAGAAAATTGGGTGTATACCTACGCAAGTGGTTCGAATGCTGATGGTGAATGTTGGACTTGTACCGCAGACTTGTAGGCGAATTCCATAGCGCACTTGCCATAAAGGGAAATTGTTGTACAATTCACGGAAACATATAAATATTATTAAATGAAAGAGTTGAGATGCGAACTGCAATCACCTGCAAGGGGACATTTATGTCTGCACACAGTTGAATTATATTTTTTTTTTTTCGTATGATATCGTATAATTTGAAATGAATAGCTTTTATTAAGGCAGTACCATGACAGTCCTTGGTATCATATGATGCAAATGTCTAATCATAGTGCGCTAATTGCGAATACTTTTAAGCAAAATGTGTAATTAAATTTATACTGACCCAGTGAAATGCTGTTATTTATGTGGTTAATGGCACTGGAAACCTCCTACTGCAGAAACGTATTTATAGTGACTTGTTTTTACGCTGTAATTTTTTTCGCAATTGGTTGTCCTCCCTGTTGTGCGGAAAACGGCTATTTCCAAACGGCTTTCTCGATACTTAGAAGTCCTACTAGAAAAACTTCATTATAACAAGCTATTGCTGTTTTGAAGTACATAGTTGAAAAGTCATGAAATCCTTCTATTCTTCCTCTGTACTCAGGTTTGTTGGGAATTTTTTGTTTTTGAAATATCTGGAGTCTTGTACTAAGGGTGTTAACTTGGTCAACTTGTCTCGGATTCTGAACTCCAGTGAGTTAATTTTTCTAGACACAGGAATTTGTAAACTGTTAGAACGCGTATGGTGATTCCAACTCCTTTCTGTCCGTATGTTCCATATACATAATTGGAACATTTTACTATGAACTTCACATTGAGTGTGACATAACGCTTTATTGTGGGTTACCTACTAACTGCAATATTTTACCCGATTAATTTCCCAGCAGTTCTAGAATCCCGCTCGTCCATCGATCCCATTTTTAAGTCATTGGGAACAGTATTACAGCTTTCATGAGAAATGTTGTCAAATGTTTCTTTGAAAGAGACAAAAACGCAGATTGCAATTTCAAGTGAAAAGTTTCATCAGTCAATTTATTCTCATCTTAGGGGCAACATATATTATAAAAAAAAACCTATGCCTACCAGAACTTTCAGGATTGTTCCAAAATACTGGCTTAAGCTATCCCTTAACTGTGAAGATCTTTCGGGTGATATAAAAAAATACCAGCACACATTAAATCTTTCGATTAAATACAACAACTTTATATTTTAACTTCTCAACAATCAAATTCTTAACTCACGTACCTTTCCCAATCATACACAGTGGCTTTCTGCTCTCCCACAGAGTTAATTATCTAAAATTTCATTCGTCAAAGGAAATGAACAAAAAGTAGTTTCCTATTAAAGAAATAAAAAACGACCAGTTTAAATTAGTTCCCGAAATAAATAAATTTTGCGAATTATTAACTATTACAAAAAGATGTAAATTGACCAGAACTGAGCGGCCAACTCTCTTCTAGCATTCAAAAATTTTCTTTTTCAATCACTCAATTTCATTTTCAGCAAACATATATAATGAATAACGGCTGCGTGATTATAAGCTGTCCAACAGGTTACCTTTGTATATCTATCTTTTGGCCACTGCTGCCGCCATCGCCTGACCAACTGGGGTTTGGATCAGGCTTTCGGTTTCAGCAGTGGATAGAACGAGTGGCCATAGTTTTTTTTGTTTTGAATGAACAAATAAATGAAGAAACTGTGTGTCTTCAATTAGTTTGGCATACCGAAGTCATTTGTTCTGGTTTTGAATTTTGGTTGTTTTTTTTTTTTTTGATTATCTTAGCGAGGAGGAGTAGCAAAAGAGGTTTCTATTTAGAGTTCACGCGAGGGTCATCGGTGAATATTGATGTGAAGATTTCATAAGCGCACAGCGGGAAAAGTTTGTTAAAGCATTTTCTTTTCTTGAGGTTGGTCCAAAAGAGGAAGTAAAATTATAAAATAGTAATATCTTGATACAATGAAACTAAACCTTTTTGTTGATAAATGAGTTAGGAAAATGATATTACGTTGAATGTTAGGTATGGTCTTCTAATAAAAATCAAATAAAGTTGAAATGGGGAATAAGTTGATAACATGTAGCAACCACTGCGCAGTTGATTAGTTAGTTACCACAAATTCCACATGGGTCCATCTTGGACCATTTTTCGTTCGTTGGGTATACTCGAAGCTAAGTCAAGAATTCATGAAAAAAAACTACACTCTTCTGTCCAAACTGTGCAGTCAGAGTTTGATGAAATTGTCCAAATAGGCCTCCGCATATACTGATTTCTTAACTTTGAATATCTGCATCAAAATTCTGTCCAGATTCGACTCTATTATCTTTTTGAATCCAAGAAGTATAACTGCAGCTTTAAATGCGATACAGCATGGTCTGACGTAAGGTCAAGAACACAAACAACAATAATTTATAATTGAAACTGTAGAGAACAACTTTAATTTATAGTACCACACGTTCACAATAAACTTATGAAAACGTGAAATCTATGAACTCTTCAAGGAAAATCCGCAATAAAAAAATTTTCAAGTTTTTCTTTCACCTGCACCTAGTATTTCTTTTCTGCTTTAATTTCTATTTTTTTTCAAAAATATTTAAATTTATGCAAAAGTGCACAAGATAGCATAATAAAGATACTAAACAAAGGATACCATTCAAGTAGAGACTTGGACTTGGTTTTGATCTCCAAAGCTAGGGCTGATATGTTATTTAAGGATTGATTTCCTAGAGGAAATTACACTAAACCTATCGCGCTGATAAACGTGGTTGCAGAACATCTCTGTCGGCAAACCTCAGATCTACATCGAGAAATAAAAAAACATTCGATAACCAAGACCACTCGTGGCTGAAGTATTCAACGTTAAGTTTACTTACTTCATTATTTATCTATGTTCGCTGATTAATAAAAATGTAAGTCTTAACTTCGAACAGGCCTTGTTCCAGACCAAAACTCGATGACGGTTCACTTAGTAATAATGTCCTGTCTTTTGCAGTAGGTTTTAGAATGGCGGTTATTGAAAACCTAATTATACATAGATCCAGGTAAGGTTGCTCAATACATTGTGCTTTACTATACGTAACCTTACCTGTACAATCGAGCCCAATGAAATACCGACTACATCTTACACAAATGAAAGGACTGAGACGACTGGAGTGATCAATGGCATCGTCTTTCCCGAGAGGCTAAATTTAAATATTTATTTCAGCTTTCTAGCCAACTGCAATGCATTTAAAATCACTGCCAAGAAAATTTTGTCCTGATTAAAGGTCAGGGTCATAATGAGGATACTATAAAATTATGTATGAATGAGGAGAGAATACTTCTTCACTATCTACTTCTTCACTATTATGGATCCCAAGGCCTAGCTTCTCACAATCACTTACACAAATAAAAAGCTTTCTCTTGACAGTGACCTCTTTCTTGGGTATTTGTCAGACTATCGCGAGAGTTGGGATCGCGAAATATGGATAAGAAGGCCTTGGAGTCGAGCCTTGAACTTCCGCTTAGTACTCCAACGTACTAACCACGGAGCCATAGCGCACACCAGCTTTGTTTAATATTCTTTCGTCGAAAATTTGGTGAGCTGGCGAATGCAAACGTGAGGAACTCCTATCGATACGTTCTCTTAACCTCGTATAGGTGTTTATTTCAGGTATCACGTCTAACCTTTGTGTCAATGCGAGTATCGCACAACGCTTAGTCAACACATGCATACGCAGATATGCAACATGGGATTCCTTGTATTTAAAACTGCTGAATCAAGAATCCAGTAAGATCTCGACTGTGCTGTATATACTGGGTTGTTACAAACTTGGTATTCCTTCCTAGTTGGACGTCTCTTGGACTGAGCATAACATATGGTACAGTTTCATTTTTGTTCTATTCGACCAGTCTTATTAGACATGGTAAAGGTAAACTACAGAAGCTTCGAACCGGTAATTGCTTAATCAGAAAAGCACTACCTTGTTTGACATGAACGGACAGGCTGCATACCCGGGTATGCACGTACATATGGTTAGTGCGGTGTACGTATGAAAAACTTGTAATCTAGCACATATTTATCTAATTTATATACTTAAAATAAATTGGAAAATTGGAATAGTGGGCGTCGTGGCTCAAGTGGTTAGTGCGTTGGACTACGGAGCGAGGGGTTCCAGGTTCAATCCCCAGACAACACCTAAAATTTGTTTCACGGGCCCACCTCTCGCGAACGGATCCGGCATTAAACAGTAGGCTCCTTCCATTCGTGTGAAGAATATAACACGCACAGCACGAGTGGTTGTGAGAAGCTAGGCCCTGGGTCCCATGGACCTGTCACGCCAAAAATTTGTACTTTTTTTTTAAATTGGAATTTGAATTTGAGTTTCCATTTTTGGAAAATTCAGCCCGGTTGGTAATAATTATCACCATGATTTTTGCATTTGAAAATGCAAATACATACCCAGGTATGTCGTATTGACACAAGAGTTAAAAGTGATGTTTATATATATATATATGTAGGTATACTATCCTGTTTAAAAATCAAAAATTATTGGAAGTAAGAATAGGCCAAAACCACTAATTCTTAAAGCTTAACTTCCAGGTTATTAAGGAAAACCTGAAGTAAGCTGAGACGTGTTACAGAAATCTTAACAAGATGGCGCGCAGACATTTTGCCTATGCTCTCGAGGGGTGACAAAATTTAAGTACTAGTAGTTAGATATGTTTAAAAGGTTTTCTTAATAACCTTTATATTTCTACCTCTACTGTAAAAAAGCATCGCTAATATAATCAAATCATAAATCTTCAAATGTCTACCTTGTTGCAACTTTAAATAAAGAATCCCTGATCTAAAAGATTTTCGAAAATACCCCTGAGGAAGGTTTTATTGCACATTCGAGAGGCTGATACGTGTCATTAAAAATATATTGATATGTCAAACAAAGTGAAAGTATTTTATTGAAAGTGTAGAATTTAACGAGCGCGATTATGTGACTTATTTTAGTACCTTGATTTCGTAACTCGCAATTACGGAGGCATTAATCTTTAACACGCATGCACCTGCCCAATATTTTTGCGCGCATACGCATTCAGTAACGCCCATATTTCATATTTATGCCTTGTCCAGTTTTCAGCTAATAACTCGACAGCACACCAACTAAGGTTTTTCAGTTCAATTTGCATCAATGAATTAACTGCCAATTTTAATCGCTTGTCTCTTAGCTGTCAACGGACACACAAAATATATGTGCATCTACTGTACCTACTAGACTGCAGCGTTACTCAGGGCAGGTTGTGAACAATTTAATAACGATAAATTGTTCACCCATGATAGCCCAGTTCAGGCTACGCACAACAGTTGGTGTTGTGCTCCCATTCATTGAATATTAGTATTATATGGTATCCAAAGTGATTCGTTGTTGTCCATGGGTCGTTTGACTCTCCACACAAAACAATTATTACACTATCTGCATCGGGCGGTGGTTGCTCCTTTTTAAAGACTTTATGCAAATGCACACCCGGGTGTGCAGAAAGTTGGTCACCGTCACCAAAAGGTACCACAGCGCGAGCCGTCGCCGCCACACAAAACGCCCGAAAGATAAAGAGCACAAAAAGTAGAAAAAAAAAATATGAATGGAGTGCATGCGCTCGCACACCTTTCTATTTCTCACTCTACCTGGCTCCTTGTGGGTATGGGTCTTATAATGAACATAGAATCACTTCTTGATATCAGTTTAGTTGTTGCGCACAGCATACCATAGCGGATCGTCAAGAAGGGAGGCCAGACTCTTTACCCGCTGCTGTGTGAATTTTTCGCGGATGCAATGTGAAGCGTTTTATCGTCATAGTGGATGCACTAATGCCTAAACTGGATGGGATACAGAAAGTCAGCGAGACCTACTTATTCTTACTATCATTGCTTCTTGTTCTGTGCTGTGGGACAAAACACAAAGAACTTAAATCTCCTTATGGGTAAGGCAATCAGATCGCACTGTTGCCCTGGATGATAAAAACGAACAAAAAAACGTATTTTTTATTTCGAGATTGAGACTACATCGACTTTAACCAGAAGTTTACTCTAAGAAATCAAATCAAGTATTTTTTTTTTGGATTAGGTACAATGAGTTGCTTAAATGGCTATTTAAATTGGATTATCAAGACAGGTGCATTATTTGCTTAATGCCTTTAACAAAATGTAAAATGGACAGTAAATGACACTTAACAAAACAATTATAGGTAGTTTAGTCCGCAAGTATAACGATTATCATGGGCATGACTGTTAAGCAGTTTAGGTCGATTCACAGCTCAGCAACCGGCGAATGCCCGAACTGCGAACAAACCGTTTTTAGCACATTTATAAGCACGCCATTGGCATTTTTACTATTCCAAAAGAACAGAGCTTAGTTTATCTATCGATTGATAAAAAAAAATTGAATTTCAATTAGTTTTTGTGAAGAAATTAAATTAAATTAATTAGACGAATGATTTTCACGGACTGTCAAATTTTATTCACATTCCACATGTTGAACGCAATCCACATTCACGCGAGCAATACATTCGCGATTCTTTTCTTTTGTTCTTGGTGGTCGGTCAGAGCGCGACAAGTAAAATTCGCCGATTGCTACGACCGGAAAAACGTTGCTGTGCATGAAATGTCAAAGTTGGCGAATGTTCGGTCGTTCGCAGGTCACTGAGATGTAAATGGACCTTTAGATCGTCGACAACCGCCGTCAAGATGTAGTATTAAATTTTAAGTTATTTGCATATGTACGTACATAAGGTTTTTGGAAACGCACCAATAGAAACCATAATGAATCCAATAAATACTAAATAGTTTAATACTTTGTAGATTTTGTAAAATGTTATCATTCATTTATGGGTGAATTCGCAGGACTCTGCTAGAAGTCTCCATTGATCAACTCGAAATAGTCTTGCCTTTATAACAAATATTCCAATGTGCCTTGTAAGCCTTTTTTCTTCCTTTGATATCATCTTCAGATTATTATCGCAATACACCTTGCTAACAATATGTTACAGTGCAAAGCCAGAAGCTGGCTTTCTTGCATTTATCTTTAAAAATCAAAACTATGGCAAAATCATTTTTAAAGATATTTTTAAGTTTAAACAGCTTCCACGTCTTGTGCATTAACATTAAAGTTTCTTTTAAATATCATGGTCTTATATTTGGACACGTTTCCTGCCAAACAACATTCTTCACAACATTTGTGTAGCCTTTATTCATTTTTTGTTTTTTTTTTCAAGACAGGAACCAATTAGGTTCATATTTAATACATGGATCTTTGAACACTGGGGTGAAATGCAAATAGGAAAACCATATCGAATAAGTGTTTTAGGTGGTCGATCGGGTTGTCCTTCAGGATGTTTCATAACCTGTCACAATGCTGTAAAGGAAGTTTTGTTGTAAAGGACTCCGTGTTGATGTTGTTCGAATATTGAATTTCGTTCGATGCTTATTTTTCTACTGATGATACATACTGTGACTTCAGACGCAATAACTCAGCTCAAATTCGTCCAAATATCATCAAATTTTGACAGTACGACAGATGGCCTACTAGAAATACCTAATTTTAAAAAGTTCTGTTTGGTTTGGAACGTATGCTGTAGTACTCATTATCTCGACCTCTACAATTCCATGTAGCTACTAAGGTACGCAGACAATACCTATGTATATGTATGTATCATCGGACGCTCCCGGTGAGGAATATTTGGTTCAGTATGCGAGAAGAATGAATCTTATTTACGGCCAGGTTTCTGAGGACATTACGATGGTTGAAGACAACAATGAGCAGTAACTAGGAAAAAACACAGTATACTGCGACCAAACCCCTGTCGGGCATGACAATGGATCCAGAAGAACATAAGTGTGATGACGTGGAGCTTTCTTCCCCTCATCAACCCACACCCACCTACCTAGCCACCTACCTACCTATGTTCATAATCTTTACACACAATTAGGCACAATCAAATATACACTTATACGCATATAAGATCCAGTTAACGCATGTCTAAGAGTTTGTTTACCACCTAGATTAGCGTAATTACCTTTAAATGTTAGAAGGATGTTAAATTTTTTTAATTTTTCTGACATTCTAAAAGATTGTGTTGTCGTCAGCAACTTCATAAAGAAAAACATGCTTATCAATAGACAAAACGCCATCGGAGCATGACTAATACACAAATCTTAAAAAAAAACCTTGCCATTTTAAATCGACACCCATTACCTTTTTATATATCCTAAAGCTATGCAAGATGACCTCAACGAGCCTTTTAACGTCTGACAAACATCCGAGAGTATAATTGTCATAAAAAACTTTCTCAAAAATAATTGACATCATGACAATAAAATATTAAAAAAAATGAAGCACATGCTTTTATTGTCATACCACATCCCACTTGAATCCTTGACTATTTCTTTTTTTTAACATAATTAGAATCGTTGTAGAAGTTTGAATAAATTGGCAGTAGATCAACATTAAACCATTTACAAATTGATATTTATTATGACAATAATATTTTTTTATAAATGTATGTATATATTTTATTACTTTTGAATCAAATCTAACTTGTAAATATAACCAGCAAAATAAAACTACCGTGACCGACATTTGGTGAGAATTAAATCTCCTTAGATCTGCACTACAACCTTCACGTACGTTGTACCGTCTAAAACCACCCTCGCTCCTTACCATACCATCGCAGGAAACATAAATTTTACTATATAACTTTATTAAGCACTCACAATAATTATTGCACTCTGAACGCAAATACACAACAGGCACTTGCAGCATAATCTACCCACTCTCTTACCAATGCGAGTTTACAACTGAGAATTGATTATCGTTGTCGTGTTAAAGAGCCTAATCAAAGTGTGTAGATCTTTGCAAACGTTTGCGTATCACTCGAACAAATTATATCCTAAATGCTTGTCTTGCAAGCGATTCGACAGCCGATAATGCGCCTACTCACCAGCGAGAGAGCCTGGTGTGAGATATCAAGTTTGTCGCTCAACTCTTTTGTTTTTTGCGAACCGCCATCGAAAGAATGCGTGGTAAGCAATCATTTTGTTTTTTATTTAATAATAAACATTTGTTTTATGATCGCATGCTGTTTGGAACCCCCCAGTATGCAACATACATTCATCTTGGAAAATCACAATGAATTGCTGATGTCAAACTCGGTTGTCGAAATACTGTCTGGCCGGCTTACCGAATGCATTCTCAGTTGTTCAGTCAACCAGCCAAGAAAATTGCCATCAGGTGTATAGTGTGTATTAGCATCGCACAAGACACACACTTTTAAATATCAAACATAAAAGCAAAGAGTGAAGAAAAAGTTCAATACTAGCTTACACATGTGCATGTGCCGCTCCACTGGCACATGAATGAACGTTGTGTGTAATAAAACCAAGCAACTTCTCCTCAACATGGCTTGGGGCCATTTGGATCTCTTCGGGACTCTCCAGTTAACATGTGATACTCGAGATGTTATGAACGTACTGGTGCCGTGCCTGTAAGCCAAATCGATGTTGTCGTCATCGTTTATGTCTGTTCTCGTCATAGACAATCGTTTCTTGATTCCAATGTGCTTAGTATCTATGTAGTTATATTCTTTTTGAAAAAAGTACGTTACATACTTGCAGCGGTTTAGTTGACAATAAATATGTATGGGAAACGTTGTTTACTATCAAGTTCAAGTACAGGCAATTCTTACAATTTATTTGAATATTATGCATGTATCTCAAAGTGTGAATAAAAGGTGCGACCTCTAATAATAGAAGCAGATTCTTTATTAAAAAAAAAAAAAAGAACAAATTAATTGAACCATTAACGCCAATAACAGCAACATAAATTGCAACGGGAGTTGCTACAATAATATCGAACAACAGCAAATCGTTTAAGCCAACGGCCTGTGATAATGTCAAGAACAATCGTGATTTATTAGTTCTGCGTACCAACAATAATTGCCTCACTAATAATAATAATAACTCCAGTACTGGTTTTAGAATAACAACAACAAGCGAGCGATATTACAACCACCACCACCTCCACCGCCAACACTATGCCGGCCTATAGCCATAACAATCACACTAATAACAGCCTAGGTGGTGATTCTGGTGACTTAGATCCATACGATTTAAAACAAGTTCTCTTAAAAAACAATTTAGATTTTCTGCGACAATCTGCAACCAGTGTAGACTCAGATATGTCCACAAACAACAACAACGAGGACGGTGATCAACAGGTCTCCTCATTGAATGTGATTCTCAAGAATAGCATTGAAATAATAAAATCATCACAGAACTGTCAAGGGGATAACACTCGCGATGCAAGCACCAGTGTTAAGGGGAACAATAATATGGAACGCATCGATGACATTGGTAATAATGGTATTGACATAATGATCGCGAATAAGACGTTTAATGAAGGATCGTCATCGATTGGAATGGTTGTGGTGAGTGTAAATGAGCATAGTGGCAGCACTGCTGCAGTCGAGATAATGACCCAAGATGATAACGATTGTTCGGGTAGTGCTAATAGTATCAACAAATCACAGTGCATGAGTGATCGTAACAACAACAATAATAATGGCATACCAGAGTTGGGTATCGACAGGACGAACAGTCCGGTTAATAGTGGCGCCAATATCATGGACGATGGTCAATCGCAGACAGATGAGGATGATGCCCGATTGCAATTATCACATTTACTGTGCAATGAGCACAATAATTCAGTGGAAGTGCATCCTAACGATATCAGCGTGAGTGACTTTTATCTTGCAATTAATTTATTTTAAACTAGACATAATATAATAATTTTCAACGACGAGCTTGCCGATGATCAGTTCGGTAGACTGATGGTGTTGTAAGTGGGGTTTATTATAGAAAATCATATGTTATGGAACAATTGTTTGATAGGACAATACTGTCAGTTCATTAATGATGCAACTAGAATATTTTACATACATGTCACCCTTCCTCCTCAGGATCAGATGAAAGACGACATAGAAGTCTGTCTTCCGATTAGGAAGTTGTGAGTTCTCTTTAACAGTTCAATGTATATGTTTTTGAGAGAAAAGAGAAGAGTCTTTTTTACAGTATGCCTACTTTTTTACTAAATAATTACTACCATCTTCTAACTTGCCACCCCTGTAACCACCGGATGTCAAACGCTAATTACATCGTTAGATCTTAACGTGGGTGATTTTTTCGTCTGCGGCTGTATTGTTTGCAATTTTTTTAAGAATTTTGCGATCCAAACGACTGAGGATATCTTCACCCGCCTTCATTAACGTCCATCCTTGTGCGTTATACAGCAGGACTGGGATAATGAGGGTCTGACATAGAGTCTCCTTAGTGTTTCTTGACAAGTCCTTTCCTTCTTAGGCCAAAGAAACAGCATTTGCAATTGTAACTCTTCGTTTGATTTCTGATGTGATGTCGTTGCCAAAGTCCCTAACTACCTCAAAGTTATAGCTGTCTATTTTGACATTCTGTCCATTTCGTCATTGTCTATCTCTTCTTGTTGACATTAAACATTTAACAGGCGGGTTTTGTTCCAATATACAAGTAATTGCTTGCGAAGTTCGCACAATTTTCTCAAGTAGGATGTGGAAGATGGAACTTTTCTGAATCCTTTTTTTGACATTGAAGGTCTCGGTGAGACTGTTTCCGACCATATAACTTGGGTAGAGAAATTGTTCTAATATTTTCCAAAATTGATATTTTTTGGTTCCGTTTCGCCACTACATTCACCTTATCTATCATCATTATGATAATTTTTTTTGCACCTGTGAGGTAGTCGTTTGAATTGATGTCAGTCAAATAAAGTTCCCACACATACATACTTGTATGTACATTTGTATGTAAGCACGTCATAGAAGACAACAAGAGTTGCGCCATTTTTGGCTAATTGAACTATAAAAAACAAGGAATCCTTTAAGAAAGCTTCATCGACTGATTACATACAGTCAAAAACGCACCTTTATTAACTTCACTTATTGGGGTGCAATGGTATTCGCCTGTAAGTATTCATAAACAAGGAAATTAAGATGGAACTTGAGAGAATCAGGTTACACCCGTTTCCGGCTATCAGCTGGCAGACGACTATAGCTGGGCCTTGTGGTGCTGTCCTTGAATTATTCCACTCCACGAACTATAAATTTGTGTTTGTTCAGCTACCATCCATTCTCCTTTGGAGTGGTAAATTCTTGCATTATATAGACGGATTTCTTTTGTTGTGGACGTTATATTCTTTATACGAATGGAAGGGACAAGGCTATTTTCACATTCCCGATATTGATGGTCACGGTCAATGTAGACCTGTTCTTAACCTCTCTTCCAGACAAGTATTCAAACGCAGTTTCTGCTCCTCTGGGGAGATCCAATCTTTGTCTGATGTCACCTAATTTATCGTACTTTCATCAGCACTCAGTTAACAGAAGATAACCTATGGAACAATTTGGCAATATGAGAATGTCGATTGGAGCGGCCTAAATTTGTTCTTCAGGACTTAGTCTCTATACTTTCTCGATAGAGATTTAAATACCCCTACTGACATGATTACAGACTTGGTTTTACATGGAATGCACTCCTTTACCCCAAGTAAAACTGTTGGTATCAAACCAAAACAAGAACTCTGGTTCAAACTAACCTATGCGATTGCGGTCTAGAAGAACGAAGGGGCTTTTGCATTATGGCGCCAACCACCTTTTGAGGAAAACCGAGGTATAGAGACTTCGGATTAGAAATGACCAATTTTAAGGCGAAAATTCTACAAGACCAAAAGTGAGGTAAAAATTACTGCAATATCCTAAAGGCAGTAAATCTTTTTGATCTTTTGTCAAAGAATCACACCCTTCATCTCATCCTCCATCCCAGCTCTTGTCCACAACAATCAAAATAATACTGATTCCCTTGAGAGAGCCAATCTGCTAGCAACTATATTCGCTACAAATTCCACCTTGCCAGACACTTCTCTTCCACCACCATTATTGAATTCGGTTCAATATACCTTAGGACAAATATTTTCCCGAACCCGCTCAGTAGCTCGAGTTCTAAAAGATCTTAACAGTAACAAATCTTCAGTTCCAGATGGGACACCTTCTTTTAAAGAGACGTTCTTCTATCCTGGCTAAACCTCTACGCAAGCTTTTCCACTTGTCATACTCTACAGGCATTTTTGCAGATAGGTGGAAACTCGCGCACGTCCAGCCGATCCCTAAAAAGGGCGATAAAACCTCCTCTTCAAACTACCGACCCATAGCCCATCAGTGTTCTCTAAGGTCATGGAAAGCATTGTACAGGGGACCTCATGGACCTAACCAAAGTATTCACCATCACGGTGAATACCGAGTGATGTCCTTGATATCCCTAAAGCTTTCGATAAATTGTTGTATTTTACGTATATACTTCTACCTCATTCTCAACCAATGCTGGTGTACCCCAGGGTTCAGTCATCTCTCCGACCCTGGTTTTAATATTTATTGAAGACCTTCTCTCTCACTCGCAATCCAACCCATTCCTTTTCGGATGACACCACTCTTGATTTCACTTATTTTTTAATGATTCCACGGCTGAGACCCCAAACTGTGGAGTTTCACCGGCATCGAATGTCTACCAAGGTACCAACTCCGATATTGATGCAATCATCAACTGGTATGCGAAAAACCAAGTTGAGTTCAATTCGTCAAAAACCTAGTGCTGTCTCTTGTCTCTGAAAAGGGATATAACTACCTTTGGGACAAAATCCCTTTGAAAAAAGTAAGAAGAAACAAATAGAATATTGTTCCAGACGGATTGCAACTTTTCTGTATGTTTAATTTAGAATTCGTATACAATTCAAGCTGACGATCCGTTATCTGCGTCCTCTCTTTTCTTCGATTTTACACCATTATAGGATATGAATGACCATATTATACGAGAACCAACCATTTCAGCTAAAAATTTATAGATTTAACCTTCCTCCTTAAATTTTCTTATTAAAGCTCGAACTTCATTTTCAATTGTTAGTTGTTCTGACGTATGATTAATATCTTTTAAATAGATAGTAATAAAGAAACACAAATTTAATACACAACACTAATTTTTTATTGGCCAAAAACCTGACATAATGTTTTTGTTTGAAAAGTAAGCTTCTTATTTTTACCTACTTTTACTTATTTAATACCTATAGAGTATCACATTTCGAAAACTAGTCACACTAGTTTCTCTTAACTAAGTAGGGGCAGCAAGGCATTATTACCTTTCCAAAGCCTTCTACATGCAGGGTGCTTTTTTTATGTTCCATCTCGTATTTGTTTGGCCGCCATTTCGATTTGGATGACATTTGTTAGTTGGCATTTGACATTCGTAGAGAGTGGTCGATAACAATTCATTATGGTGGCTTAGCGCCACCTAAGTAAGAAGGTAAGTAAGCTAACGTCACAACAACGAATGTGTTGAAATTATTAAAACATTTTATTTAAATAATTGTTCAATTGTGAATTCGCGGAGAAAATAACGTGACTTTTTTTTGGTGTGAATCAAACGATAGCATCATTCGGTCATATTTCTTCGAGGGTGCTAGAGGCAATGCTGTAACAGTTACTGGTTACCGCATTGGGGATATGTTGGAAAACGTTCCTAAACCCGAATTGGATCAATTAGGCGTTCAGACCGTGCCTACACAGCTCGTGCCACGATGCAAATTCCCTGATTTAACGCATCTCGATTTCTTCCTATGACTTGAAGGAAAAAGTGTATACCAACAAACCAACCACAACCTTGATGCTGAAGGACATCATTCGAAATGAAATTACTGAAATAACAACAGAATTGGAAATTGTTATGAAAAATGGGGTTCAAAGAGCTCGCCTTTGTGCACTATATAATATTAAAGACCTTATATTCGATCAATAAAATATAAATTATAAATTATTTAATTTAAAAGTTATTAAAAAAACATAGACCTAGAACATAAAAAGCATCCTGTACATATGAATACCTTGCAAATCGTTTTTTATACTATTGCTGACCGCTGATATCGCCCTCGCAACTTTTGAATATTTTCAAATACAGTTTACATGTATTATATTAAAATTCGAATCCTCTAACCAGATTCGTAAGTCGTGATTTTAAATTTAGTGTATATTAATTATATTATATGTACATATGTATGTATGTACCCAAAACTCACCTATCTGCTTTGTGCATTGAAGATGGGTAATAAAAAGCTTGTACCACAAACTGCATGCATCAACAAAATTGTGTTCAAACTGTAGCTACTTGGTAGTATTTTCAATCCAAAAAAAAAAGAACTACCTACAAACTTGTCGATAAAAGTACATGAAAATTAATTGCCATCCCACATAAGCAATTTGCGACAGGACTAACATAAACTTCCTATTCACTGGATCTCACTTGCATAAATGTGTAAAAAAAAAATGCACAACTCGTCAGCTGAGTACATGATGTAGTCGCTTTGTAAATGCGTCTCCTAATTTATTGCGGTAATTTGTATTAATGTTCGATATAGTAATTCCTTTCTTAATTGGAAATCGAATTTAATTGAAAACCAAAATGTTTTGGTTTTTTACTCAATGCGCGAAAGAAATCACACAAATTTTAATTGCTAGGTAAGCTTTGCTGTTACCATAAGTAAGCCAGGTAAGTCATACTTACGGGAGGTTTTCACGCACAACTCATTGAAGAATCCAGTTTCCCTGAACGTGTTGACTTCCTTTAACAGGCAGTCACTTTATTTTAGTTTTATTTTTTTTGCTTCGAAATTATTACTTTGGCTGTGGTTTCTGTCCGATATGGCTTGTGGTTGGTTGAATTATTCGGATCTGTTGTTCGGGGGATAAGTATCGATCATTTTGAAAGAAAAATTGTTTGTTTTATTAAGAGCATGTATGTGTGTACATGTTCTGATGGCTTTTAAACTAGGTTCTTTATGTGTGTACTCCTGCAGCATATCGATACCAAAGTCACACTTGCAGACCGAGTAAAAACTATTGAACTGCTGTTAAAAAGCATTTGTTTTCCTTCTAATAAACGTACCTACTGATTAGATAAATAATGTTCTCTTTGTCAGTCTTTCGAATTTTAGATACTATTAATTTAGGGACTATTTAATACCAAGTTTCTGTAGCAGTTAAGTATTACAATATCTTTAAAGATAAATTCATATCCTACAATAGATCCTTAATCTCAATAAGAATTTCGATAAAAACTCACCCTTTGGATGTGCACCACTATTCTGCAGCCTTACATACGAATTACTAGTTTGTTAGCTTACGTTAATTTACAACATTGAGACCAATGCTTTTAAGATGTTCGTTTAAAATACAAGTTGTTCGGCTACGTCTGTTCAATCCAAGTCGATAAAAGCCCGGCACTCTTTGGTCTATCTATCAGCCTTTTTCAAATGTTGCCATGACCATTTATTGCATTGGAAGATGGGAATCCTTTTAAGGACGAAACTTCATAATGTTCAAAGCGTCGCAAAATGCTCCCCAAGTCTCTTGCCTGCTTATCATCTGTCTGGTGATGTTGTCTGGGATTATATTCTTACCCAGTTTGTTCACCAACAAATCGTGGACAATGAAACATAATGTGTTCCGCATCTTCCACTGCTTCCGTGCACTTTGGGCAATAAGGGTTGTCGTCGTCTCCAAACCTATGCAGGCAGGGGCTCTGAAGCATCCATGACCAGTTAGCCTCTGGGTCAGGTAGAAATTCAGCTCTCCGTGCTTCCTATTAATCCAAGCGTATATATGCATTTATCAGAGTGATACCATCTCTCCTGTCATTCTTCCAGAATTGTCTTTGGGTGTACCTCAATATCACTTCAAATCATCGCTCTAGCCTTTGTTCTGCTGGCAGTTCTGGACCATCCCGATAGCCTCATTGCAGTCATGCTCCAAGTCCTCAAGAAATTTAGTCACTACAATGATTGCTATGTATGCTGATGGTAGTTTGGTCTTCGCATTGCTAGATTAAACTACAGCCAAAAACAAATCCGTCAGTAATTAAGCTTTCGTATGTAGAGTACCTGACTTAAAGTCAATTCACCCCTCGCTACTTCCATCCAAGCGATTCACAAGAGAATCCCAAAATCGGTGCTCTATTAACTATTTTGAGCACTCAGTGTCGAGTAACCTATTCCGATGGTGGGGTATGACACGCAACAGAGCGTTTCTACCTTTACTTTCAAACTATCTTACTATAGATATACTGTAAACTCTTACCAGAAGAACTTATTCAACACAACTTATTAGGGTTGTCTTATAGTAAGTTCCCCATGCCTCGAAGTTGGATTTGTCAGTTCAGGTATCTTCTCTATAGATTTTAAAGTCTAACAGCAATTTGTATTCGACTTCCAATCATTTCTGTCTTAATCCTGGGTCTCTTTAGGACAACATTCGTTCAGTGAATTCAACGCGTCCTTAAATAATATGCTTATTGTTTCATGTAAAACTTCTATAGACAGGTCCGTCATAATCTGCGTCGAAAACTGTGGGGATTAATCCTCAGAAAACTGAGCTCCGTTTATTAGGAAGAGAAAGATATCTGATTTTACACTGCTTAAGCCAGATGGCACTACAATGGATCTCTCATCTGAGGCGCAATATCTTGGAATCATTCTAGACTCAAAGTTATCTTGGACAAGAAATGTTGAAGAAAGAACAGAGAAAGGAATGACTGCACTCTGTGCCTGTAAGAGAGATCTCTCAAGCAGGGCTGCACACGATCCTTTATATCCCTTCCCTGGACTTCTTCATTGAAGGTTGTGCCACAAAAGAATATGCAAGGTGCATATAGGATAGTCACCTTCCTCCATTGGATATATCTATCTTCATTGACTGTCAAGCAGTCCTAAAATCTAATTAAATCAAATTAAAGGTAGTTAGGAAATGTTTTGACGCACTGTTCATCAATAGGCACCATGCGGTTCAAATCTACTGGGTTCTCGAACAAAGCAATGTCGAAAGTAATAAAAAGACCGATGCTTTGGCAAAAATGATTTCGAAAACGAACTGCAGTGAAGCCAACACATCCATACTGCCACCGATTTAAACATTGTATAACATAACTGATAGGATAATAGAGGTACAGGCAAACTTGTCCTGGTTATCTAGGGAGGAATGTGTCACCTCTCGTACGTTATGGCCGAAATTAGATAAAAAGGAAACAAAGAACGTTCTTGGCACTAAATCGATATTCGCCATTGACTTCATGCTCCGCAAATGGAGGGTAGACTACAACGATTTATGTAGAAGCTACGAAGATGAGGAACAGGTGGAGTCAATCCAACATCTGGTTTGCCACGGCCCTGCTTTGCAAGAACGACGCCTACTCACCCTAGCATCCAGGTTCTTCGTAAGCACTGAAGAGTGCTTTAAGATATCGGATCCCCTGTGCTTCATTAAAAGTATCAACTGGTTTCCAAGCCGACCAATAACACGATAAGTTTTGGGTTATTTTTATTTTTTAGTCTCTCATTCTACTTCTAAAGGGGATTGACAATGGACCTTTAGGTTTCCGAGTGGACGTGATGAGTTCTTTCCATTACACACCTCTTTATAACCTAACCTAAAACTACTCTAGACAGACAGTCATCTAGGGGATGACCCGGAAAAAATGAAAGCTCATACAATGGAGTATGGTATGATGTTAGATCGAAAATTTACAGTGGAATTACATACATAGGTCTGAGATATATGCCGAGTCAACTGCCACTAATCATCTAATCATCTGCGAGTTTAAGCAAATATGTATTCGATTGTCGCCTAAGTAGAAATATTTGATGTTACTGAGTACAAAAGCGTAAATCAGGCCACTTATTAACAAATCGAAGCTAGAGATCCGAAAAAAATTCTGTTTCAATGCTAGGCATAGGGTATACTTACAATCTATTCAAACGGATTAGAACTTTTCTGTATATTGTCTTATGGATTCATTACTTTTCAGTTCTACTAACGGGCAAACGAGTATCTTCAGCCATATTCGTACCCCTTAACATTAGCATATACCCAAATTTTCCAAATTGATATGTATTTCAATTGATCGGTTTCATTCCATCACGTTAGAATAATTAGAGACGGCATTTTGGCCAGTAATGTTTGCTTAAGATCACGAAACTTTTCTCACTCTTACTCTTATTTCTACTTCAACATGGAGAGTCTATAGCAAAAATAATAATAATAATAGAACTGAATACATTCGTACTGGGCTCATATTTGACTCAAGTACCATGGTGAGGGATACTCTATGAAATTTTGCGTCCACTTTGCAATAATCAATTGCCATTAATAGTACTTTGACTTTTGCGTTTAAGTCGTGTGGTTGTTTTCAGCATCTTTTGATGTTTTTTCTACGATTTTTTGCTTCTACAGAGGAAGATGAATTATTGTGTGGCTTAAGGTGCGGTCATGAAGGCATGCGTGTAGTTTTGTAATTTTTAAATTTGTTATTCTAGTTTGAGTGTTCTTTCGATTCTGGCCTTTGGTAAATGCGAAAAGTTTAAGCATCATTATTTTCATAAATATATGCCAATCAAAATTTGGTGGTTTGAAATTAATTTAAATTATTGCACTTTATTTTGTAATTATTATGATTCACTAACAAATTTAATGATCAATGCTTTGCCAACAAAATAGGTCAGATTTTGTAGTTGAGTTGAGTGGTTGAATTGTTAGAAATGTAAAGCTCATGATCGTATTTTGTAGATTGTGATTTCAGGTACATAGGGTTAAATGAATTATGTTAAACTTAAAGCATTTTATTCGGGCAAACTAACCACACAGGAGTTAGTCAGAAAATCTGATGTTACCTTTACTAAGACAGTGTTCTGCGGGAAACTTAGTTTCAGATAACCAAATGACAATTGGGTCACAACTTGGCCCGCTTTAATAGACAGAGCTTGATCTAAGTCACAAAACTTGGTGTACCTGGAATATTGCATCGACAAGGCTATCAGATATGCATCATTCCTTAATTTCAATTGCCTGGCACCGATGAATAGCTTTAACGTCTAGCCTGAAGCATTTGTATATGCTTCATTCTGTCTCGTCTTGCTAGAGAGTATGAATGTGCAGATGCTCATCGATTAATAAAACGCTAAGAATGGGACCATCTTCTTAAAACTAAGTTTTATTCTCTTTCCGAGCATAAAGAAGCACTTCGATGTAATAGAGGTCTGTTGTGCTATAAGCCAATGCTTAAAGACAGATCGTCAATGAAGCCACATGTATATCTAGGAGTGTTCCTAAATAAAATAAAATTGTCTAACCAAGGCTTGTGAAGTTAAAGATATTCAAGCCGCTCCCAGTTTTCTTGCAGTATTAGGGTGATTTTCGCAAGACATACTGCTTTTGACCGAAAAGGTTCTTTGGACCTATACAGGTATCGATCGTTCTTAGCATATACATCAAATAAAGAGGTCATCTGTGTCTCTAGTGGCTGTATATAAGGCTTTCCCCAAACCTTAAATCAGTTCTAAAATGAATCGAGAATGCAGAGACTCTTTCAATTCGGTAGCAGGAAGCATTCTTGCTGCCTCTCAGTACACGAGAGTACAGGCGACTTATTAGCATCTTAACTGGACACTCTTGCTAAGCATCTCAATGACATGTATAGATTTAAGTGATATTAAGTCACTTTGTCTAAATAAGATCATTACCGATCTTGATGAAGCAGCGAGCTTTCTCCATCGTCACCCTGCACAGGCGAACGAGTTTGGCAGGGAGGCCAAAACTAAACATGGCTCCGTATAGTGTCTCTATAAATGCTGTGATATGCCGCCTTAAAATCGATAAAAAGGTGGTGGTCACCTATTTAACTACTTTTATTTATTAACGAACCGCAGCTATAAGACTTGACTCGTAGCACAATTTAATGAAAGAGCCGATGAATTGGCAAGAAAATTATCATCATTTGAACTAAACGAGTCAGATACTACAGTAAAAATCACACGCTGTAATCTTAGACAAGCGATTGACAACAAAACACTAGGAGCAGCAAATGGGAAAAGGGGTGGGTTCGACACCTGTGTCACGGGAAAATGTGGCCACTCTACAACAATTAAGGAAAAATCTTACAAATGAGTAAAAAATCCTTGTCCTCTCTTGTGGGTGTATTACCAGACATAACATGCTGAAATATCATACAAAGAAGATGAAACTTAATACGGACAACCTGTGCGGAGGTTGTTGTGACGAGGATGTGCCAAAACTTCTTCCAGAACTTTCTGACAAGTATTTAAAAGACTTGCATAAATTCGTTTACTTCTCGCGTTGGCTTAAAGATCCATTTATTTTCCATAGGTTCTATAATATGAGAGGCATAACCGCTATGACATCACAATGGATCTACACTTATCTAAGTGTGACAGGTGCAAGTTTCTCTTGTCCCGTCAACCCATAACCTAACGTAATCTAAAGCAGATTCTTAAATATTGGCAAATGGTTCCAAGAGTTGCAGAGCCATTTAGAACCCTTCGACCGCCGTCAGGTTACATATGTAGGTTTTGTCTTTAATGGCAGTAGGCATTCTGCGTCGACAGTAAGGACAATACTGTGACCTGTAAACTACGGACATGTCAGATTGTATTTGTGTGACCTTATTATTTCTTTATTCTGATATTTACTCTAAAACTATTTATTTGAAAGTTTGTTCTTGTATCGCTCCAAAGGGTATCCATCAATACGATACGATACGATACGAATCAAAAGACAGAGAAAGCAAAAGAAATAACAAACAAATTTTACAATATGTTATCAATCAATAAAAACTAGAACTGTGAGCAAATTCCAAATAACTAACAAATAATATCGAATATTACCCATTATTTGCAGTCATATAGAACGATTAAATGGCATTTAATTCCCAAAAGATGTAAATTAATAAATATCTGTGACGGCAGCAGCTTACCAATCTCTAACCGATGTTTTATTACCTTAAAACCATCGTAAAGTCTAAAATATGCGTGCTGAGAGACATACGCCAGAAGCACCGGCTCACTTTGCCTAACAAAAGACACACAAATTACTCATAAATAAAAATATTAAAAATTTTTGAATTGCTAATTAGGTTGAAGATCAATCAGAAGGGGAAAAAAAAGAATCACTTGAGTTATGATTATATTATACTGGCAACCCTTTTGCAGTTGTTAGCTAATTGCCACCAGTCCTGTGCCACAACCACAACACATGAAATGATTTCTGGTGTCGAAGACACTGACCACATACTACAGATACAGACTATCCACATATACCTACAGGTTCGAACAAAATCTTTATTTTGAATGTCTTTAGGTTTTATTTTGTGTCGGTTAAGATATTACTGGAGTCGGAGTCATCCGTGTTCTGGTTTTATCTTTGGCACTGTTTAATTGACTCGTTGAAGTTACAATTAAAACGGCGCGTTGTTCGGAGAACAACAAAATATTTATTTAATTAACCTAATTAAGAGATCAGAGAAAATAGATGGTAGAGTAGCCAGTGACTGGCAGTGGTTAGTGCATCGGGTACCACCTGATGAAATGTGAACATACATACATATGTACATATGTAGGTTTCCTTTTTTTATTTTACTTCTGGTACCATGGGTAGTATCGATTTGTATCTAACATTTGGCTAAAGAGAGACTATTTTCGCAAATTAGAAAAAAAAAACTACAAAAACAACCACTGAAGCTGGAAAAAGAAGTTCCGCATGACTGCAAAGTTAAGCAAAAAAAAAAGGAAGGAAAATCGTTGATATTTTTGATTACCGTCGCTCTTAATTAGTTTCTAGTCGTAATTGGAAAGGAATAAAATCATTTGAAAGGAATGAACTTAAAGATTTTCAAGTCCGGCAGTATGTTGTAGCTATCTTCTGAAAAACTGCTGAACTCCTGTGAAATTTTATTCCAGTTCAATCTGTTTGCATTATTATGTATATTCGTTAAGCTTTATACTTGAGGAATCGGAGGCACCTAGCGCAGCTTCGGTAATCTGATGATTCCAGCGAAGGTCTGGGGTAACTTGCATGCCAAGCATTGACATTACATCCCTTAATATCAGCTTCATTCATTTTTACTTTCACTGCATTAGTATCCCGCTTCAGAGACAGGAGGCAGTACTGGGTTATTGACGAATTGAACTCAACTCGGTTTTTCGCACCCTAGTTGATTATTGCATCAATATCCGAGTTGAGCTCGTTAGACATTCGCTGCCGGTGAGACTCCACAGCTTCAGGTCCCAGCCGTGAAGTCGTTAACAAATAACCGAAGTCAAGACTACTGTCATCTGCAAAGGAATACACTGGATTGCCAGTGAGAGAGAGAAGGTCGCCAATAAATATAAAAAAACAGGATAGGAGAGAAGACAGCCCTGGGGTACACCAGCATTGGTTGAGAATGAGGTAGAAGTATATCCGTTCGTACAACTTGTATTGATCGATTACTCAAAAATATGTATGTTTGGATTTTACTTAAGAGGATACTGTGTCATACTCTAAAAGCTTTAGAGATATCTAGGGCAACTAACTACTCGGCATTCACCGTGATGATAGGTCCCCTGTGAAAAGTTGTTGACGGAAACTATACTGAGGTCATTTAGAAGACGGCTTCCTTCATGGCCTTAGCCAGCACTGATGTTAGGGCTATGGGTCGGTAGTTATTTGAAGAGGAGGTTCTATTGCCGTTCTTTGGGATCGGGTGGATATGCATGAGTTTTCACCTATCTGGAAAGATACCTATAGAATATGACAGGAGCTTACGAAGAGATTTAGTCAGGGCAGAAGAACATCTCTTCAAAACAAGAGGAGGAATCCCATCTGGACCTGAAGGTTTGTTACTGTTGAGATCTTTTCGAACTCAAGATACTGCGCAGGTTCAGAAAACATTTGTCCTAAGGTAAGTATATTAAACCGGATTCAGTAATGGTGGTGGTAAAGAAGTATATGGCAAGGTGGAATTTGCAGCGAACATAGCTACTAGTAGAGCGGGGCGACCTCTTTCCAAAGAGGTTTTTCAAAATAAGAAAAGTGGAAAATTTAAATGAAATTCTTTGAAATGACTGATCTAAGAACCTCACCAATGGAATAATAATGGTATTTGGACAATGAGATAAAATATGCTTGCCATATGTGCTAAATGGCTACTATCTTTTAGAAAAAAAAATGTTGCCATTTTCCGAATACCCAGCCAAAACGTACTAAAATTAATGTCGCAACAGATTCCTCTAAAATATGAGAATAGACTAAGATTGTTTTATTTTTATCTTGTGTACCAGATCACAGTAGAATTGTGTTTTCTGAAAGGGCTTGATAAACAATTTCCAAAATTCCTTCTCAGTCTGAGTAGAACAAAAATTGCCACACTATACAACACATAAGGTCATCACAATTCCTAAGATATGGTCGTATTTGGGACACATGTATCTAGTTGTGCTCTGCAAATTACTCATCTTGGTCTTCAATTTAATTGAAACTAGATATGCTTCAGAAGAATGAACCGTATTATGTATGTATGGCGAGTAAGTGCTGGGGATATACTAACCTTTATCTCTATTTTATTATTTTGTTCTAATCTTTTCTAGGACTTCACTACTAGGAGCGCAAACTGACAAACATATGAGGGGACAATGTTATTTGTTACACACAATGTCTTCAATATAATAAAAGAAAATACGAAATCGAATGTAATCATCTGAGGTTTAAAACACTGCACAAAATGAAATTTCTCCATTTTCATTCTGAATGTCCTAAAAGGTTTGATGTTGTTTATGTGAAAAAATCCGCCGAACCGATATAACCTCTATAACATCGTCAATATCTATCTACATAGTAGCTGTTAACTATTAAGCACTATCACATCTTAATACAAAATACAATGCTGCCACTGACTCATCACTTAGTGCCGTTGTTAAATTAGTCACTAACGTACGGAAAATCAATTATTGACGAAGTTTATAATTCGAACCGGTGTTTGACAAGAAGTCAACTATCGCTATATGTTGCCATGGTTTCCATGATAATGTCCTTTCACCGTTCATCACATTCACTTTCTTTCTTAGTTACAGAGACTAATGGTGGTTAAAGAGTAGAACTGAATATAACTGATAGAATCGCGAAAGCAAAGGTTATATTCAATATATTGCACGAGACTTGGACACGTAAATCAATTAACTTAAAAGACTTTTCAGTTCCATTGGATAATGGATATTTGTGTATGACTGTTGGGTCTACACTGTCCATGTCACGACGATTGTTGGTAATCATTGTCTCAGAAGTTCGCGTGAAAATGTATCTTAAACAAGCACTTTTAGTTAGAGAATAGTTCACAAATGTGTAGTTTTTATTTAAAAAAAATTAAGTCCATGTTTCGAATCGACACTGTTGTTTCTCAAAGAGTATAGTAGTGTCGAACCATAACCCACAAATTAAAATTATTTGTTTTGTGTTGGGATAAGATAAGCTTATGCTTAAGAGCCTACGATTTCATCAAGTTTTCTTAGCCATATAGCCATATACATAGGTGGAACACATACATATCTACGTATAGTGCACACACCCGATGACACACCGCAATATTTTTTCAAACAATCAGTATCCACATGTTTAACCTTAAACACCCTATCACGCTGATGTGACCTTTTCGTAATTTAAACTTTCAACTAGTAGGCAGTAAATCTTCTACAAGCCTGGTGTATTGAACAATCTGTTTTAGCAATTCTTGATATTTTAGCCTCTCAAAAACGATGATGACTCAATATATTTTACTGATTCTATTTTTTTCTTTTTGTTAATTAAAAATAGTACAATTTGCAATAGAAAGGTTACGGATCACCAAAAGCGTGAAATGATCAAATCGAGATGAGCATCAGTTGGAAAACCCCACAAGGTATCTCAAATAACCAACAAACAAAAAAAAAACACTTTTTCCATCAAACTAACCATACTTATAAATAATGAATTGATCGCCAACAAAAACAGAGATCCCTATCATTATCCTATGTAAAGATCATATAATTTCTACATAATATCCCAAATACTATTCATAAACAGAAGCCCGAGCCAGAAATTAAGTTAATTATCTATCTATCTTGCCTTTGGGTGCATACCATTTCATTTATCAACTTTCTACAAAAATAAAATAAAAGAATTCTCACAAAATTTTGTAATCGTTCCATCCATTAATTGTTTTTAAATCACATAAAACTCATAACTGGCTTTTAATCGGTTTTTAATAGTTACCAAAAATAACCTCAAAAGAATATTGGCCACTAGCCTCTCTAAGATTTCGAAAAACCTCATCCTGAACACGCACTTGTCCTATGCGCGTAATTCTGACAGCCTATGATTATCGTTCCATATCCCAATCTCTATCCAATATCCATTTTATACTATACCTATACATATCAGCCGATACAAGGGCAAAATACCGCCGTGTATCTTGGTTTTCGTTTGAGACTCAAATAAGAGAAACGACTCACCGAAAAAAATATATTATAAGTCATCAATCATTCGAAGTTTCTTGTTCTTCTGTTTACAATACGCTGTTGTGTTATTTAGAAAAAAAAACAAAGTTCTCTTGATACCAATACAAAGGTTCCTGCACACATAGACGGGTACATTGTTATAGACAATTTCTGTAGTGTATGTATTCAGCTAATGAAATATTGTAACCTCAGCGGATTTTTTTTTTGCCTGTTCGCAATTTGAATATAACCTTTGACAGTATGGCAACAACAAACCAGTAACTAGTTTGGAGATGAGGGCAGCATGTAAGAATTAAAAAAAAAAATAAAAAAATATTTGAAAGATCAACAACCTGCAAATGATTTTGATTCCAAAGAACAACTCATAGATATTTTGCTTGAGATTTATTTACCAAGAGAGATACTTCAAGATGTTTTGAAAAGAAGAACGCTGGTGAAATTAAAAGTTTAAAAAATCACCGAGGAATTTTTCTTTTTCTTAAATTGTATTCTGTCAAAAGCAGAACTTAAATTACATGATTGTGATAGACGCGGTTGTGTGGCAGTAATGAAACTAGTCTTGTTTGAAGTGCAATCGGCCACAAGTAGTACATAGAAAACTTCAGTGGATCATAACTAGTTTTAAGCACGGTTTTAAAAATAAGACATTGAGTAGGTATATATCTTGAAAAGTTTAACATAGCCACAATACCTTGAAAATTTTTCTAACCGGTCAGTTATAGAACACAGTGGATGGTATTATACGAGAAGGGACAACCTTCTGATTATTATTGTTCGTCAAGATATTTTCACGAAACAAGTTCAAGTTAAAATAAATGTTGAGATAGCCTATTTCTGGTTGTAAGGCTTTTCTATGGTCTAGTACTACAAAGTCTTTCTCTACTTTACTCAATCTTTCAAAGAAAAGAAGATTGGTTAGCTAAGGTTTTTGCACATACTCGTATCTTTGGATTGTCCAATAGATCTTCGGATTGACAAGGCTAATCGAGAAGACTTTGGCATCAACTTCTACCTCTTTTCTTAGTAAAGCTGAGAACTGTGCTACAGAACAGTCTTTGTTTTTAATATTGTACACAAACTCAATAAAAAATACCATTAAAAACGAAGACTGATTATTAAAAATACTGTCTGTATCGGTCATATAAAGGGGAGCCATCTATTGGTTTCTTTTTAAACCATATGTTATTTTGACACTGACAGCTCTTATGATCTCAAAAAATTGACAGTATTATATTTTCGCGGTACGAAATGGATCGATTTACGCTTGAACAACGTTGGTGTGTTGCCGAAACAGTGCGTATTTTGAAAAGAAATTTCGGTCGAAATAATGCACCGGCTAAAGCTGGTGTACGCAAGTTTGTGATGAAAGTTCGTGAGACTGGTTTGCTGTTGCAGCTTTTTGGTGTGGTTTTTGGAGTGCCGGTATTATGTGCCTATTTTTCTTCCAAAGCGACAATAGAATAAACGTTACAGTCAATGGAGAGTGTTATCGAGGCATAATTACCGATTATACGTACTTAGAGCTTTACATGGTTCTACAAGGCTTTCTGCACCTTATGATTTTAGCTTCCAGAGTTTAAGCTTTGCCAAGTTTTTTCGAGTGCTGTGACGCACATATTTTGATCTCCATAGTAGTTGTCGACATACATAGTTCCCTGTTCGGTCCAATCCATTCTATTGCACTTCTTCAATTGTGGCAAGTCAAGTGCCTCCATTCTACGTGACATGTTATTGTTACTACAAACGCAATATTTTTAAGACATAACCTCATTATCTTGACCGTTCCATCCTCAGTCTTACTTTGACTGCTTCGATTTTCAGGCTATGTACCTTAAGATTTAAACTTATCAATCAGAGCGAAAACAGACAAACACTTTATAAAGAACGCAACTGATTATGACCAAAAAAACAAAAGAGGTTGAAGTATGCAGCCTTGTAGCACCCCATTTTGAAATTGAAATCATGAGAAGATGTTCTTGCTTTTCATTCAAAATCTGATAATAATGCTTGTAATTGTTTAGTTCACATTCTAATGCTGAAGATCTCCTTCAATGACTTTGCCCCAGCATATGCTCTATATTACATCCAAAGGCATAGTCATTTCAACCCACAGTTCTTTAAAACCTGTAGTGGTCCTCATTGCCTCTGCTTATTCTAGTTCCTCTTTTACTGTAACTCAAACCTTATAAGGATAGAAATAATCCCTTGAGCGTTAGTAAATTAAAGAAATAAATAAAAAAAACAAAAACTACGGATGATAAAAAGAATGTTTTGAACTGATGAAGAGCAAATGGGTTCATATCAATTACTGTGACCCCGGTTTCTTAGCCTAGGGTAATTTGGCCCATTTTTGGTTTATTTTTTTGCTTTGGACAGACACTTGCAAATTTGCCAAGGGCTAACACTGGACGTAGCACGCTTAGGCATACAGCACACATACACTTAATCTGTTTTTCGGATAGTTGTGCTAAGCTCATGAGAAAGTGAAACGCCTGTGGGACTTTGCCGATCAAGTCTAGACATTCGTAAGTAGCATTTAAGACCACCAAGGAGCCATTTATTAAACACATCTCAAGTGTTAATAATGGATCTTATAGATTCGTAGTAAAAAATAAATAACTGAGTGCCTATATCATGCAAATTCTCAATGACATTCTACTTTGGCAAAGTGTACCTCTAAAAGAAAGCAGCTAATAGTTTTATTGAGGAGGCTCTTTTGTGAAATTGAAACCTTTTCAATTTGTACAGTACATCATGCCAATTGCTATTGTTCAAGAGAGAGAAACAATTTCAAACGAGCCCGTACGTACGTACGCCTTTCACGTCGAAATTCATTTCATTTCATTTTGTGGTTTTCATAAACCACATTCAACTGGCCTGTCCGTAAGCTTTCACATTGCCCAACAATAGAGTATAACATCAAACATTTGAAGAAATTTTCCAAAGCACACTCAGGTGATCCTGAGATGATTGTTGATATTTGATATAGCCAGCCTGACCGCCGAAAAGTATCTGTGAATGGGTTTCGAGAATGTCACTCGATTTCTTAAATGAATTATTAGGGATTAAGATTGAAAGATAGCATTCTATTTTGTTTCTGACATGACATGACATCTCGGCGGGGGATTTTTAGCCAAATCATAGTGACATAGACCGACGACGATCACAGCATCAGATGATACAATCAATATTTGTCAAGTACTTGCAGACTTTCCTTTTGTTATTGTAATGCTAAACTATTGTCACTCCTGATGGCAGAAGTGAATGAACTATCAATTTACATATTGACGCGACGCGGTGCCGATATGATGCTGTTTTGTGTTGTACGAGTATTGTTACTCCGATGATTGATCTCTGTCCAGTGATAACGTTTATTCATATAATGTTATTTGTCTTCTCACTTTCTTCATATTTGGGGACTATCAATGGCCACTCCAGATAAGTGCCCATAGACCAACGGCGGCGGCGGCGGTGTCGGCAACGGCCAACATTTGCGAAACGAACGCTTGAAGAGCTTACGCGAAGGAGTGATCTACCAATGGAAATTCGTTCGGGATGGATTGCCTGTATCTATTTCAATTGTATGTGGACAATTATTATGGCTAACCTGATCGCGTGTTCTTCAGAAATAAAATAAAAAAATAAATCTCCCAAATGAATATTTAATTTTGAATATGTAGAGTTTTTTTTTTTTTTTTTCTTCAATTGAAAGCTTATAAAAGAGCAGAACGCGTCGAGTGCCACCTACGCCAGTGTTGAAGACCGCATAGGTATCTTGTTGTTCAATTGCTGTGGACCGATGGTGCGTACTTGAAACCGGCACCATCAACGCCATCATCATCTTTCGATTAGTTGGTTGCGTTGCGTCGCGGTCGTCCCGTTTTTAGACCATTAAAGAGCTGATTCGTATTTTTTCGCTTTTCAATTGCGTACAACTTCTGATTAGATTAAATTGACAATATGTATATATGGAGAGCTGAATGAAGTGTCTTTTATGTGCTTGGGCACACCTTGTGGGTAAAGAGTAGATAAATTTTTTGCTGTAGTTTATTTTCTTACCTGTTTTTGGCTCTAGACTTTGGTTGGAGCTTAATCTTGAATTGATATCTAATGAATTGTCTTTTTGGCGGTTGAGAAAATTGTGGACCGCATTTTAACGTTGGTGTAAATGAGTTCATTTTGAGCGGGATCTCGGTGGGACTGGCTCCTTACGTTATACTTAATTTGCATTAAATGTGAGCTGCACTTGCAAATTTGTTTTGCGACTGGAATTCAAGCTTAAACGATGTGATGAAAATTCATGTGACGTTAATGTTAGGTGTGAAAATGGCGAGGAGAATGCAAATGTCGACTGCAATTGATGGCATAACACTAAAACGATCGGAATATAGGTATAGTGTGAAAATTATGAATCAATTGGGATTGGAGATTATACACATACATATGTATGGGTTGTAATTATTTAATCGGAGTTTGTTCGGTGAAATTGAAAGTACTTTATCATTAGTTGTTCATCAAAATGATTGGCAAAATCTTGCATGAGCTTGCAACTGAGACTTGTTTAAGATACAACTGATTTCTTGTTACCTAAATGAGAGTTTTTGACGCTGTGTACAGATTTTATAATAACAACATAATCGTGGCTATAATTTAGTAGTGAGTTGTATAAACGTAGGTAAAAACATCACCTTGCTTCATTCACAATTGAAATTAGCCAACAACTAACTAAATCTTTTAACTCTTATTAGCTATGCAGACAGAAAAAGAAGGATTTCTAGAATTCGTCATCGCTTTCTTTGTTATGTGTTATTGTACATATTTACTCGATAGGAGTAGACAGTTCAAGACGGCCTATTATATGAATATCTATGAGGTTTCCATCTTTTCGGATTATACTTCGTTCAAGCATTCAATTGGTAATCTATGCGCAAATTGACGTTTACTGGGTGTATTTATAAATTGGTTATAATTTACGTAACTATATTCGAAGAGCTGATCGATTAAACTTTAACAATAAAATAGTGGATTCAAATTATATATTAGATACTACCAGGGACTAAACCTAGAAAGTAAATTCATCTGGAGCACACAAAAGAGATAACCAGGAAAGCTAAGCGAGTTGTAATGTTTTTCCTGTATTAGTTGATATATTATATTTGATATATTGAAGAGTGTGGTAGTAAAACGGTTCTAAGATTGCTCAAAGAAGGAATAGGAAGAGATAAGTGCATTACATCAAAGCAATTCAATGCACTACTCAAAACACCACCACTCCTGTCGTTTCCTAGAGACGATATCATTAGAAGGTTCAACTTCCAAAAGAACCAAGCCCAGCAACAAAAAGAGTTGGAGCACTGAATCCACAATCTACAAACTGAACAATAACACAACAAAGTGGTATATAGATGGATCAAGAACTGACGAAGGACCTGCAACGGGAGTATTCGGGCTTAGAACCAAATATTGTGAATCCATGTGTAAAAATACATTTTCAGGCTGAAGTCTATGCCAAAGATAGATGTGTCAAATCAATCTTGAAAAAACTGTAATATAGATATTAAATCTGAACTTGTGTGGGAATGCCTGCAAAAATTTAATGAACTGGGTAGAAGAAACAATGTGACCCTCTGTTGGATACCTGACCTGAATGGTCGTTTTAATTGCAAGAAATGGAGCATCAAAAACCTTCATAGCTGAAACCAAAATAGATTCGAAGTATGTATCAGTATGAGTTGAAATAACCTTCGTATTTTATCGGGGCATTGTAAACTCAAGGAACACCTAAGGAGACTAGGTATGTATATCTAAAGAAGGTTTCCCCAGATTTTGTGGGGGATTAACCCACAAAAGACTGAAGTACTTGGGCACGTACCAATCATCAGATGAGTAACCGTTAAGTTTTGACATCATTTTAATAAGGCGAGTGCTACGTAGTTTCATGAAAGCTGCGGATCAATAACCAATGAGGTTTCAGTCGTCAAATCCCAGAAAAACAAACGAATTCTAAGTGTCAAACAAACAATTCTAAGTGTCAACAGTTCGAGTGTCTTAATGCCAGAACCTTTTCCATTCAGCCAGAAAAGGATATGTCATGTATTTGCCCAGAATGCGTATAATATACATATGTATGTATGCACATTTCATTTAAACAAAAGAGTTGACTTGAAAACTAACTTCCATATTTAGTTCCCCTTGTAACAAGTAAGAGATAATTTGCATTTCATGAATCCACATGAAACTGTAATTATTTTGCTAGCGGCGGTTAGCATAGAACGTACAGATCCAATATAAATTAGGCCAAATTCCTATGCACAACACCACCGTTCTAACATCATCACACAGTATTACCAGTGTGAACCCACCCAGAACTAGCACTTTACGTAGATTCTAGTTTGTCTGCCAATTTAGCTACAGACATGTTCGACCATCCTACATGCTGCTGCTTTTAATTTTCATTGCCGATGATGACTATAATTCCACTAAACAGCAATAATGCAAGTAATTAACAAACAATTATCTTTAACTTACAATAATCGCAGAAAAAGTAACCAAAATGACTGTGACACGACTACAATTGGCACAAATTCCTCAAGTATAAATAAAACATTCGACGTTAAATGTTTTCGCACCTACAAAATAAAGTGGCTGCTCTTCGCAAAATAAAAGGTAGGTAGATATAAAGTTGTAAAATGCGCTCTAACGGAACCTTAATTCCTTTGCTGTGATAATAATCAGTTGGTCGCCCTGGCATGCGCACACTGTCTGACCCACAATTGACAGAGGGCAGGGCACTGCGGGGAGAGTGACCGGCTGTGCAACGACGACGAGTCTGGTGGTTATATGAGAAAAAAAATATGTATGTGTGTACATAGGTCCAGCCTATAGTTCTTATACAGGTTTTTATTCCTTTTGAGTTTACTTACACTTAGTTAGATGGACCGCGCAGAAGGCGAATTTTTTTTTCTTATTCTGGGTGTATCAATTTGTGTTCTTAATTTCTCTTTTTACTGAGCTAAGTAACCTTATAACACTAAACTGGAGCCGCTGAATTTATTTTAAGTGATCCAATTTGCAGTTCACGCTTGATGAGCAGTAAATGTTTCTTTTCAGCTTTGGCATTTACATATATTTATTGTAAATTATTGGCTAGGCCAGATGTACATAAGTATTAACATGTTTTAATATAAAACACAGTGCAGAACTTTGTGATTAAGTCAATCCCATAGCAACGCAGTTCACAGGTACATCAACCAGTATTTGACTGAAAACCAATAGAGTTGTAGAAAAGTTCAGTTTAAAATCAATATTTTCTTTGGTGAGAAGGTTAGTTCTGAAGAAATTAAAACTATCCATATTTTTTCAAAAGGTAAACCGTTAGATAGTGTAAGTATTCACTTATATTAAGATAGAAAAGATAGATAGTAATTAAGGTCTATCACGTCCACATACACTGAGTACAACTGTGGAAGGAATATCTGATGAATTCAAGAGATTATGTACTCCGTTTTAGCTGTAGATGAACTGAAAAACAATTCTTTTTTTTTTCTTTAAGTTTTATTTCACATACATATGCTTCTAGATACATATATGTATGAATACTAATGTTAAGGTTTTTTTTTTATAAAACTCAATCAGAACATCACAAGGTACACATAACGAGATGTGGATGTATTACTAGAGCTAAGAAACTTTGACATCTTACCCGAGATAGCTTTAGTGAAAAAATAAAGATACAGATAAAGTAAAATATGGAAGACAATATATGTATGTACATAAGCTTCTTATATCAGACCTCTCTATTTGTCTTCCTTTAGGAAAAATTATTTTCTAGTGTCTGTTAATCGATTTTTGTAGAGTGGATACATTCCGAAAATTTTGTACTTTTTTCTAAGAGGCATCATCTCGCACAGCTATCGTGAATCTAATCAAAAAACTTGAGCCAATCGAAAACATTGCTGCTGTGGCTGAATGCTAAGGTTAGCAGCAATTAGGCATATTCCAAATTTCGGATAATGGCTTATTTCCATCTGCAAGGCTTCTTTAATAAGTAGAACTATCGCATCTGGGGCACAGAGACTCGAAAGCAACCTATCCATCTGCAAGTAGTAACAGTTTGGTGTGGTTTTGGGCTCGCGGTATCATTGAACCTTATTGCTTCGTAAATGAATCTGGTGCAATCGTCAATATTGGCCAATTTCTATTCTGACACAAAGTCTAAGTCGTAGTGCAAACTTCTCAAATTGAATTTTATGATCTCTAGCATCAAAAAGTAAGCATTCGTTGAATCTGTGGTAGCTCTTAAAGTTTTTAATGTACAGATGCCGGTCTGTATATGCCTAGGGACTTCACTTTATGCTAACTATCTATCAGAGGACCACACAACTGGTCCAACTCGCACAGACAAACAGGCAGACATTGCAAAAATCATAGCAATTAGTTCCAATCAACGCACATTATCGCAGCTGCAACAATGAAAGAGAGAGAAAGAAACAGTGTTTCATCACCTGTGCGGATCGCATACTAGGCAAAACCGTCTTTGACAACCATAACAAATCTCAAGGAAGATCAGCGAACCAGTCAGTTTTCTAAATGCCGCAGTATGGTTGTAGAGGATTTCCGCTCCCTTCTTCTAGGTTTCTACAATTATATTGAAAACTAGGTCACGTGAGTTGTGGTGTTAAAATGTCACTAAAGTGGTAATTCATCTTCATTGTGGATCATTGAAGCTATCACTTCTACCTACCTACCTACACTTATGTATTTGTGTAACCTTAACCAGTACGAGCTTAATAGTAACTTTGTGAATCTTATGTTATGTGGTCCTCTATTTCAGACGGAAGTTAGAAAAATATTTTTTTTTTTCATGTTACAGGTGGAGAAAATATGATAGACGTCGTCTTCCGGGGAATCACTGTATTGGCAGGCTGCGCTCTCTACTTTTCCTAGTTTGTGAAGCTGCCGATTAAAGTATGGTTAGGAACTAATGGAGGTAGTAGTTCACTTCGCCGTGCCTCCGCTTCATCCAATTGGTAACGTTGGGAATCAGCCTTGCAGTTTACCTTCCTCTTGTTTCAGCATTCCACCTGTTTTGCCGCTTCTGCTTCGTAAGGTCTTCCGCTTCTGCTTCTGACGCGTCAGCTCTTAGTTCCATATTTTTGCCGTGGACGCACAGTCGATGGGGGTCACCCCGGTGACTATCAAGGCTGCTGACTAGGAGAGTGTGCGGTAAGACCTTATGACTTTGAAGGCCCCACACCTGTCAACAGCCATGTGTTTCCTATATTTCTCTAGTTTGAGTGCATCGCCCCAGATCTCGAAGCCGTACAAGAGAATGGCGTGCGTTACAGACATGAGGAGTCATTGTCTACTCATGGTTGGTTCTCCGGTATTTCCCATGAGTTTGCTAAAATATGGAGTGGTATTAATCTGTTGCCCGAAATTGAGTTTCGAATCTAAAGATATTGCTAGATATTTTACTGCTGTTTTACTGCATACCACTTCTCGGACTACTCTAAATTCGGGGATGGTTGATGGTTTTCTACTTAGAAGCACTATTGTAGAGTGACCTTTCTTGAAACCATGTTGACGATCGGATAGGGCTTCTGCTCTTTGGATTGCTGATGTGATTCGCGGATTCAACACCTTTTCGAGGAGTTTTTCTGCCTTGTCCAATTTGCAAAAGGGTCTGTACGTGGACGGGGAGTCCGGATCCTCTTTCCTCTTGCTGACAAGTACTAAACGTTATTTTTTCCACTTTTGGTAGAATATCCCTTCCGTCAATGAGCCGTTGTATATGCCCATCAGTGGATGAGGGCGAGTTCGTTTAACTATTTTCAATCTCTCCGCTCAGGTCCAGGGGCCTTATTATTCTGCAGAGACTTAGTCGCTAGGATCAGTTCTTCTTCGTCGAATACTTAAACATCTTATTGTTGGGCAGGAGTAATGTTCAGGGGTCCAATATGATGGGCACGGATGAGGGTATCGCCTATTCTTCCCATTTGTTCCGCTGTCGTCATAGGGCTGGCTGCGTGGGTTATAAGATTTTTTATGAAGCTTGCTTAAGAATTTTACTGTTTATGCTTTAGTGGCGACAATCAGTTCAGCTCATATCACTCCCAAGAATAGTAATCCACATTTTTTGTTCTAATTACAAAGTACTTATCAATGTTATAATATTACAAGTATTCTTAGTCGTTTTACTAAATTTGTTAAGTAAGTAAAATGTAAGTAAATTCCTCACAACTGCAGAAGTGATATTTCACCAAACCATCGCAGGCATAGGTCGTTAAACACATACATAATAGAGGTTGTCATTTGAATAGAAAACTTTTCCTTTTTTCTCTTTTAATTTGCCCTTAATTACAATGAAAAACAACAAGTGAAAAAAACCTGTATCCGTCAATCATTCTCGACATCTAAAGCCATCTAAGTAGTGTTTGAATAATTGAAACAAGTTTTGTTATCAAACAGCAGATCAGACTTCTTCACAGTTATAAAGAAATAAGGTCCCAGTCCCAAATAAATTTTGCAAAATATATATAAGTATGTATACCTACATGTGTATGTAACACTAAGTGAATTCCATGAATTGTCTCAAATGAAATGAAAAGAAATATGAACGTACACCGTAGATTCCTAGATTAATTGTGAGATTAACACGTACCACAATGTAGACACTATACAATAGACTATTTATAAATAAGTATACAAAAACATTAATTTTGGTAAATTATTACGAAAATTATAGATGGACGGATGGATTTATATATTTGTGATGCCCGCTAAAGAATTGCAAAATCAAACAAATTAAAAGAGTTGAACTAATCAATGATTAAAAATAATCAATCCCGTCATTAGTAGTTTTATTGGCTGTTGGTTTCTTCATTTGGACGATTATAAGTTTCGTGTGAAGTCAATAAAAATGTCTTAATTATGCGATTTTAATCAAAATATGAAAGACAGAACAAACTCTATGAGAGACAAACACAAACCTAATTATTTATAGCTTAGAAATTATAATGACTATAGTGGGTCAAGAAGTCATTAAAATTTTCTAAAGGATATACTTATTCGTTATGCGGAGTACGTGGTATCGAAAATAGGGGTTTTTGTTCAGGTATACCAGTGATTGTGAATAGTCAGAGTAGTGATTTCTATTAGTTTGGGGTCTTTAAGGGTCATCAAAATAGTTGTACTGTCTTGAGATATGAATATTAATATTGGAATTCAGGGTACATAACACTATTAGGTCTGTGTCGTGGAGTGCTTAATACAGGCAGCTACCAGGAGCACAGATTTGACCAAGCATATGACATGCTTTCACAGTCTCATCACCTACTGCTGGTGTTAGTAGTTAGTAAAATCAAGCACATTTAGATTTACGAGCGAAGAGTTTAAATTGTGTAGTCTGCTCATACGACTAATCGGCTCATGCATGCCGTAATTTCTTCTATGATGTGACACGTGCAAAGCTCCAAAGTTAAGTCCAATTAAGGACAGTAAATCAGGTGCATCAATTTGATCTAATAGCAGATGAATACAGATTTAGTCGTTATTTACACGTTTTTGGGACTGTATTAAAACTTGAAGGAGTTTTATACGATATCTGTATTGTAGAAGGTTAAATGGATATTCCCATTAAAGCCCTTTTAGTGCAAAACGGATACAATTTCTTTGAATTTCAGGTCTTCAACCATACTCTAGATGTAAACGGACGAAACAGTTTTATAGTGACAGAGTGACGTAAGGATTGACAAACTCTTTAGATCAACTTTTTACAAAATCTAACATACAATTGGATTACTGAACTATGTAATTAATATGTTGAGTAAAATCAAGTCTAAAGTCAAAATATACACCAAGGTTCTTGAAACTATTAACATGACCGAGAGTATGCTGAGATAATGAATAGCTGTCCATAAATGAACCGTCTTCTAAATGTCGAAGAAGGTTTCGATTATTCTGATTTTTAATACATCTGAAAATTTTCATATCATCATCATTGATGACGAGTATGAAGAGAAATGGCACTAAGTGACTTCCCTGTGGAACACCAAAATAGACTGTAAAAGAGTTCGATAACATGCCTCTAAACTTGACTTGGTAAGGTAAGAGCTTACCCATTCGAAAATTTAAATGCGATTATATTGCGGGAAAGTTACTCGAAGGCCTTCGAAAAGTCTGTGTATATACAATCAACTTCTTTACCACTTTTGATGCCGTAGAACATTTAAATGTAACATAATGTGTAACAAGTTCGTGACTGTTAAGTTAACCTATCAGAGACGATTTGTTCAAAGAACTTTGGGATACAAGATATCTTGGAAATAGGTCTATATTTAATGATGTCGATTCGTTCACCTTTTTTAATATTGGTGCGATAAAAGTTCTTTTCCAAAAGCAAGGAAATATCCCAGAAATTAGGGATAGTTGGAACAGATACTTTAAAGGAAGAGCGCAGACATTATACAATTTTTTTTAGACCTATTAGAGCAATACCGTCTGGCCCCGTACAGTATCATCATCACTATTTAGACGAGATACAAATTTAAAAACAAATTACAAATAAATGTCGTTTTGTTTAAATCATGGAAATAGTTCGATGATCCTTTATTAAAGTTCACGGTCTTGTAGATTTTTTTGTGGGTTGACACTTCTGTTTTCTCAATATACTTAACGCGAATGCATGTATCCACATGTGATAGGAAGTCAGAAGGCCTATTTTTTCAATTATTCCTCGTATTCCCGTCGAATTCCAAATCGTATGTAATTTCCACTCCATACCGATCTACTTTCGTGTTATTGTACAAGTTTTTCATTACCTTGCCAAATTGATTGACACACCATACTGCTAGAGCTTGTAGATTAGTCTTTGACGGTCTATGGTATTAAAGGCAGCTTTAAAATCAATAAAATATGCATAGAGCTTCTGCTTCCGGTCTATGAATGTATCTTCAATGTTTCGCAACACAAAATTGTGACCTACTGTGGAGTAACCAGGACGAAACTTCTTTCAGAAGTTCTATTCCGTGAATCCAACGTATGAAACGGGCTTGTAAAACACTGGTGGAAACTTTTGCTTTAGTATTCATAAGCGAGATTCCGTGGTAGTTTCAAGTGTCCGACGAGTCACCTTTCTTAAAAATGTGAAATATAGCGATGGGTTACTACAATATCGGATAGTAGTTGAATGACCACTGGCCGATGACGAAGTTAACCTACTTTCTTGTATACCCCGAGTCCCCTTTTGGGTTCTATCCCAAAAGAGGTTACACGGTACGATTACAGCTGACGTGTTTGATCATTCTCTTGCTATCAACTCGGGAGGAAAGTGACACGCTCAAATTTCCATCGCAATATTAGTGTCAATGAAAGTAAGCTACCGGTTCAGGATGGAGATACTTCAGATCGTCGAGGCTCCTTCTGTTATATGAAGTAGAAGTGAAACCGGCCCCGGGTTCTGTCATTACATTATGAGATATGCCTCCCTAAGTACCTTATCCTCTCTGACGTGGTATACAGTACTACTTAATTACTATAGCCGATGCTAAATGAGAAGAAGTCTAAATAAATAAGTTGTGAAACATAAAAGACGAGTTATATCGAAAGTTACCATGCAGACAACTGTTCTCAAACTATTTTTTCGCGTACCACTCATGTGCATTACTGTTCCAAAATGCTAAAGACTAAGCATCAGTCTTGCACTAGCCAATCGTACAGTAGTGGACGCCGTGGTTCAAGTGGTTGGTGCATTGGATTGCAGAGCGAGGCTTACGAGGTTCAATGCCCAGACAACACCTAAAATTTCTTGCACGGTACCTCATCAAATTGTCCTTCAGAAAAGGCATTAAACAGTAGATCCCTTCTATTCGTGTAAAGAATATAAGACACACAATATGCGAGGTTGTGAGAAGCTGGGCACTGGGTCCCATAGCCAAATGACCATTTCCTACCATAGTCTAAGAGTTTGACAGGGCCTTCCTGATTGTTTTCCCTAGATGAAGGTGACAATTACCGCAGCATACATATTTACCTCCAAATAGAGTGCAACGAGAAGAGGACTCTTCAATTCAATCTGTGTATATTGGAAGCCAAGAAAGTGTTTTTAGTGTCTTCTAACCAAAGAGCTTATTCATCATTGTCTTCTTCCATAAATGGCGAAAACTCTCGCCATCTATATGCAAACGCATCGTCAGTTTTGTCTCTGCTCCACCTTCGTGGACTTTATCTGTCAAAATATAATCACAATTTATCATCCTAGACCAGGTTTGTCCCTGACAGGCTTTAAAAGATTTTTCAGCTGAACAATCTTCAACCATTAAAAGATTCCCATTTCACTGTTCTACCTAGTAGCCTTCTATTTTTCCGCCTTTTTTGGATGCACTCGCATCAAATATGACATCTATGCACTGGTACACCTCATTATCGGGATGTAGATTTCAAACGGCACGACATTAATTTGACATAACATTCTCAATGCATTCAATGTCATATTTTCGACTGTGCGTACAACTTCATTCACCAAGTTGGCTTTTATTGTGAGCCTAATATGGTCGCCTCCGCTATACCACAACTAGATATGTACGCATCCATTATAGCCGAACGGCGGAAATTGATCAGAAAATAATTCCTCTGCCATGGCACGCACCACAGTCAACAGCAGCCGCAGCATGGTGTCCTTTTTAATCCCACGTTATGCCTGTTGACAACTCCGATAGTTGTAACGGATACCGAAATCGGATTTTCATCCCCACAAATCCACAAGATTTGATAACTGCCGGCAACTGATAAACATTTAGCACAAGGATTAAGAGATTAAGCCGTTTGGCAGCTTGACTTGGTGGTTGAATCGAGGGTAGAGTGAGTACCTTACTGTTAGATGTTAGCTCGTTAATTGGACATCTTCAAAGAAGTCAAGTGGAATTCCCCAGTCAGCAGCTTAGTGTCGCTTTTTTTTGTGTGGTTTTGTTTCTGTTGCCTTGGACTGGATCGATACATGTTCCAATCTATTAGCTGCCCGCGTTCTATTCAAATCATGTGGAGTGAAATTTACATTCTATTGTGTTGTCATTTTCGGGGCATGTACCGCCGCATTTAGGAGGCGGTGGGGCGTTTCTGTTATGCCGTGCGTCTCTGGCATGTCTTCGATAACTTGGCTTGCGACAATTGTCCATTTATACCATTGGTAAGTAAGGTATGTCATTACGCAAAGCAAGCAGGCAGCCAGGCAGGCAGGAAGGTGACTTGTGATATTTGATATACTGCATTGTGTGTTTGTGGAGATAATGCGATTAAAAGGGATTAGTTTAATTGATTACAATTTAAATATTTTTTTCTTGAATTTGTAATACGTTCGGTCGTATTGTCATTGAGCTCGCGCTCGGTTATCTCAGCGAGTGACACATTTGCCTATTCTGTGGGCTTTCTTTTGTGGTATTTGTCAATATTGTTTTGAAGTGACATTGGTTTGTTTTTCTTTTCAAGCGAATTATGTTCAGTGCTAGTTGTTTAGATGTTAAATTGATAGATCTCGGTGGCTTGTAAGAAAATGATTGACATTCTTTTTTTCAGAAATCAAATGGGGTTATTTGTTTGGCAAATTTGAAATTTCTATTTGTTGAGTGTTGGGAGATAACAATCGTAATAAACTGCTTTTGCTTATGAAGTTTACTTAAGATGTGGAATACTAGTAAAGGTGTTATTATTGCGAGAACTTCGGTGCAGGATGGCACGTTTACAGTTTTTTACTCAGCTTACTTTAAAAATGCATCTAAAACCCTGATGAAGTCAGACCAGTGGCCTCTAATATTTAAGGTGGCCATCTTTCTTTTATTGGTATGAGGTAATTTTTCTTTTTTTTTTTTTGTTTAGAGCTAGGAATACTTAACTTAAGGTCTATTGTACTACCAGGAAGGAAGACAGTATTACCCATTTTACTGGAATTTCTTCGACTTTCGGAGAAAACCGAGAAAGCACCTCAGTGATAAGGAGCTTACAGTGTCAGTATTAACGTCATCAGCACCGAAGATCTACCATCTGATCCAAGTAGAGGCAGGACAATAACAAAGGAAATTATCCGAAGTATCGTCGCCTTCTCCACAAGTGTCGCAGACAGTGGTGTCTCTTAAGCCTGTCACACTAAAATGCTTAACAAAAGGAAAGTGTCCCGTAAGAATGCCAATAAGTTGTCTGCTGTCTTTTCTGCTGAGAGACAGCAAGAATGCCACTGATTTCTTACAAACTTTCGAATGCATACATTCAGTCTGCCTGCATCCTGGAGAGCCGTACTAGACACAATCGTATTTGTGTTCGTAGAAATGGAATCGGAATGGAATAGGAATCTTTAATGGATGGCAAGACCGAGGACGCGGAAAGACCCAACGCCGGTTTAAGTCCTGAGAAATCGTCCCCTAAGCCTTGATTAGCAATCTCATCGGAGACATTATTTTCCGCAATCGCAGTATATGCTGAGATCCAGACAAAAGTCCAAAACGTTTAGCCTTGCAACCGAATTCAAAGAGATCTTGCATTCTCGAACTATAGGGTCATCTAACAAGAGGTAAGAAATGGAATACAATATCTGCCAAGTATCCGCCTCGGCTCTGTTTACAAATGGTTATTCTTTTGACGAAATTTTTCATCATAATTGCGGCTGTATTTCGCGAATAACAGGTGGAACATTGGCATAAGCTTTATCTTTAACATATCCCTAAAGGAAAAAGTCTAACGGCCAACTGAGGTCTCTATTTCGAGAAATCACAGGTTCAGGAAATTTGTCACACAATAGAGCCATTGTTTCAGCAGCTGTGTGAAAGCAGGCGCCATCCTGCTGAATATAAAAAGTACGGCGTTCTCAGTACTATGTTGCCTTTAATTTTTATGCCAACTGGGCCTTACATGTTTAGGCCAATATCTTTAAGTGCAAAGTGTTTGCGGATAGGCCCAATTCCTATGATCGACTTGAAATTGACACACCTGGACGAACGAACTCGAGTTGGAGTCGTCATATCACTAGCTTGTCAGAGACATTCAAATTTAAATTAAATTTACTATATGTTTCCGAGAAATCGATTGATGATGACAAAAGCAGTACGAACTGTACAAAACGTTTACATATATATATATATTTTCACCGTTTTTGTAGTGAATTTTCACTATTTCAGCACGTTGTCAATCCATATTCATTATTTTCCTAGTTTTAGCTTATCAAAAGTCATCGGCGCAAAATTTAAAATGACACCTCTTGTTGCTTACTTACTTACATAGATGGCGCTACAGTTTGGGCTGAATATGGGCCTCAACCAACAAGCCTCTCCAGTTAGCCCGGTACTTAGCTACAAGCTTCCAGTTCCCCACCTCTTGTTGGATGATCCTTAGTTTTGGAACGTGTTACAGGGTTAAGCAAAGGCTTAAGCGTAGCCTGACTGTCGCTACAGAAACAGACACTCCCACCCCGCCACCTATTCTTAACAATATAGTCGGCAGCTATTTGGATATCATAGATCTCCGCTTGACCTGTTGGTCTCTACGAAGGCACCAGCACCAGACGAGATCACCATAACATTCCAAAGAATTGCGAAGCTAATCCGATAGTGTTCCTTTGGTATGTACAAACAGCATACATAACCAGAACCTTATTCAGACTAACGTGATGAATTTTAATCGCCTATTAAGCATCTCAGCTAATAAATAAATTGAATTATACTCACACTCACAGAAAAAGGACGATATCGCTTCAGAATGCTGTGACTAGGTAAGGTACGTGTGTTATAGGTATGTACTTGCTGACTTTAATGAAAAATTGGTGAAGAAGGTACCACAAGAAATCTTTAGCAACTATTACAAATTCCCTCATCCATAATGGAAACTGATAGTTGCCTGATGAGTTGAATAAACCTTTTTCAATATTGATCCAGATATTTCCTGTGTTTTGTTATCCGAACTTACTGCGCAAATATCAGTGACACGTAAGCAGTGACTCATATCTAGTACTCGCCAACATCGAAAAATCACTAGATACTGTGAATATTATCTCCAAACGAGTAATGTTTAATTTCGTTCATCGTCCAAACCCTCCAATTGGTATCATTGCCAGCAAATGACATCAATCGTAAAAATTTTGGTTTGATAAGGATTACAGGGTAATTAAACAACGGCGTACCACTGACCCTATGAGGACAGACTAGAGCTCCATTTCCCAGGTATTCTCCGAATGAAAAGAAAAAAAGCGATTAGAGAGTGCGAGGAGTGCGTTCGAACCGATAAATGCAGTCCCGATAGAGCCACATTCAGTACTAAGAATAGGGAAGGTACACTATTACAAGGCAGTTGCGAGCTACGAAAAGTCGACACTCCTCTGCCAAAAACAATTTGCCTCGCACCTAAAATTTTGTAGTGTTGATAGAGATGAGCTATTTCAATGCCAATCTGATTTGGCAGAAGGTACTTGGTGAGGTGCGGCATCCCAGGACATACTCTTCTTATGTTGGAACAGTTTTAAACATATAAAATCTGCTGTTTTGGTATTTGTTTAATATCGACCAACACCATAATCACAATCATTCGAAATTCGGGAAAGATAATTATATATACATATATGACTTGAAATGGTTAAAAGTTTATTGAAACACTACCCTACATAAATCTTACTGTTAGCAGTTAGTAGACTTTGATGATCGATTTATGTACATCGTATCTAATTTCCAAATATATAACAGTCCCTCGTCTAATTTAATCAATACAATTTTTCCAATAAATGTAGTATCTACTTTAATTCGTGATTTGACTCACTCCTTGCAAAACAATTAAACCAATTCAACGCCTCTTGCTCGTTGTACTTGGATACTTTGTAAGTAGCGTGCTCTACCTACCTCCTGTTGCAGAGTGTAATGCCAAATGAGTGGAATGATTCATGAGCGCCCTTGCAACGAGCTACCGAAGAGGAACAAATTAGCTACTGCATTTCACCGACAACCGCATAACACGCGTCGTCATCGCAATAAGTGCCTTGGCGCGATAATTCCACGCTACAAAACAAACACACACACACACACAAATACAGACAGAAGCACGCTGCATGACTTAGCACAGTGGCTCAGCGTTTAATAAGTAAGAGATACTTTAAGCGTTTTCAAGCCTTAATGTAGAAAAACAAGTTGTACCATCTGTCTGGAGGTACATGTGGCTAGGGAACCTCTGTGTAACTACAATCTTCCATATCTTACACTTTGATCCATTGCCTGATCGTTTATTTTTCGTCTTGTTGCGTCCATCCTTCTTCCATGGCGAATTCCGCGTTCACGTTCCGAATCGTTCTAAGATTCGGTGGTACTCATGGGTGAACATAAAGCCAGCATTTGACTCTCTACCTTATCGGAGGTAAAACGAAAGCAAAAAGGTAGCTGGTAAGTACTTCTTTTATTATTTTTTGTACTTCAACGTTCCTTTAATGATTATAGTGTTCAATTCAGTTGCATTGGAGGTTTGTGCGTTACTCGCCTGAAATGAAGTAGCACCACATAAACTTGGTAAACAGTGGGTGCGCACGAGCGCGTCTAAAAGCCCATTAGCTGTAAATTGTTGATAGCGATGAAATTTACACAACGTGCCTGCTAATTTCGTACATAGTTCCGTCGTTTTAGTTTTGTTGTTTCCTCGGAAGGACACTCGGTAGGAATTTGCTTATAAACGGGGAGAAAAACCAAAACAAATCACACACATGCGCCTTACAAAAGGGGGAATTGCTGGTCGTTTAATTGATTTCATCGAAGGAGTCTTAAGTGCGCACTTTGGTCTTTAATGATGAAGCTTATGGGTACCATGAACGTGACACCATTTGAGGTTTTTACTGCGATTAGATATGTCATAGTGGTAAATGCTACTTGAAACATTTGACAAGAAAGTCGTCCAACTACAGAAATTAGTAAGCAGGCTTGGTGGATACAGTGACGGGACTATGGATAGGCATGTTTGCAATTAATGGTAGGGTTGTTGGCTCTTAATAACAAGTGAACTCGATAGTTTTTCTTTGGAAATGGTTCTGATTTTATTTTCTACTTTTTCCAATGGACGTATTCACTCAACATATTGTAGAAACGGACGAAGCCAATATTTTTGCAGAGTTTTACTGTCAATAAAAAAGTTAACTGTAAGTTTAATTCCAGTGAAATACTAAAAAAGACTTTCATTGCTCTTTGTTTTTATGCATGCAATCATATTATCATAGTAAACCAATGTCTACAGTCTTTGACAATCCTGAGGTGTCCGCCTTCCTCAAATATAGAAAGAGCCTTCAACAATGTAAAATCTAAATCTATACGACTAGCATTGAACCAACAAATCGTAGTCCTAGTAATGCATGCTCACGACAAGACACATCAAACTCAGAATTGGGAGCCTACCGAGTACATGTACTGGCATCTAGCGGCACCCTGCTATATGGGGTCCTATCCCTTCTTCTATAGATACTGTTCGCGAACGAAATTTGAAAGAAATTAGAACAGAGTGGGGTCAAAGTTGTCACATAACCGGATGAAGTTTTCATAATGGCGACAGGTAAGTTATACCCACCACCACCGAAGTACTGCAATCTGCCCTAAATACTCCTCCCAGATAAGGCGAGATACTTGAAAAGAAAACATATCAGAAAGGTTAAGGCATCCATAGCCATACGTACAGCAAAGTATTTGATAAGAAAAGGGGGACAAAACCCGCCCATACCCGTCATAGGTTACTCCATGACAGAGGTTCACAATGGTGGTCCGAATGTCCCTATAGTCGGAAACTATTCTTTAAATACACCGAGCAGGTTCTTCGCTCACAGTGGAATAAATTGTAAAGAATTTATTAGTATCACATTTTCAAACCCCCAAATTTAAAATGGACGAAGATCCTGATGGTGGCCAACAAGCTTTCGCAAACAGGCATCAAACCCTTTGTCCGTGTTGGTAGGTTAACTCTATTCACATTAACTCACATTTCGATAGCCAATTTCTTTTCCTGATAACATTCTTTATGACGACGAAGCGTGGGCACTGGAGAACCCTGTGTTTGACTTTCCTTAAGACGGATAAAAGAGATTATCCAACGTATTTTACTTCTGCGAGTCGAATATCAATCCAATCCAATTAGGTTTAGGTGAGGTGGCTATCCTCCATGCACAGTAGGAACTCAGTGTCATTGGCCAGAATTCCAAGCCTAAAGGTGTGCCTGACTAACGTTTAAGACCCGTCAATAGTCCGACCAAGGTACCTATGCATGATCTGCTGATGAGTAGCACCCCTGTTGTCTTGCGTCTGCTCAACTGTGGTCACATCTGCCTCAAGATTACATCCAGCCATTTTATATTTGAGATTTTCTATCTTGCCATTTCAAGATGAGAAGCCACTTTTTCTTTTTATTGGTGATTCGAGTGCGTGTATAGCTCTCCGGTTGTCGGCGTAAATGACGATATCCGCACTCGATTCCGATCTCATTGACAGCCAGTCAGCGGCTTTACGATTACCTATAATCTCCACTTGGAATACACTGCAATAGTCTGGTAGTCTAAAAGACATTCTGTCGGCTGGAAATACGTATGTGGTATTGTATATTGAAGTCCAGGAACAGTGTTACGTAGTCCGTGGCTTCTATTTGATCTATTCATGGTTGGGGATAGAGGCGTGCCCTGTCCCGCTGAAATACCATTGCGATGATTCCCTTAGTTGCAGCGCAAATTACATTGCAACCTCATTCTCATAATATAAGAGATTTGGCTACCAAATCGGTGCCGCTACCAATCGGTGCCGTGTTCTTTGAAGTGGCATGAGGATGAGATCGTGGCCTTTTAGAAGCGATTTCCTTCCTCGCCTCCTTGCTTGTAGAAGGTTTCCTTTTGGTTGACTCTTTCACTCCTCAACTACCTTAAACGACCACTCGAGTCCCATTGCTGTCTTTTTCTTGAAGTCGTTTGAGGTTGTGGACGGCAGACCTGCATCTCCTGTACTTTGCCGTACGAGCCCTAACACACGCCATAGTACCCGAAGTCCTTGATTTATTATCGGTAGTGGTATGGGATCTATCAAAACATGTCTCGCTATCGACGTGCACTCGTTCCAACCGTTCACCACTTGCTCTGCTCCTGTTACCACTTGGTTGCGGACTCTAAAGTCGTCAGTTTGTCCTATCCTGTCCGTTCGTATGTCCTGTCTAATAGTGAGATTAGTCCTCGAAAATTCGTTAGTTTCATTATTTGTTTTTGTATGATGCGTGATATGAAAAATTTGAGATTTGATCCCATGAGAATCGGAAAGGAATGTCCATCTCTGGCAGAGCCGGGTTTACCGATATATGGCACTAGTTACGGCAAGCCAAGGCAATTGCCGGAGGACATTAGCTGTTGGTTCAGCTTCCAACCATGCATCGCTGACCGCAGGTTACTATGCGGTCACACCACCACTGGAACTAGCTTTACCACTCTTTACATGCCATCTCTCCCCCAGTGACCTTACAGTATAGGTTGCATTTAGGGTGAAATCGCCCCGTGGCCTCGTAGGATTTACTGAGCATATTCTCCGCTCCAATGTAAGTGATTGCCACTTTTCCATGACTAAAAGGTCATACCTACTACAAGGATTCTCATCCGCCTCATAGCGTAAATCTATAAATCATTTCCATTTTCTTTTCTACCTTATTATGTTATTTGCGTGCTGAGCACGTGTAAAATTTCCTTCTTGATAGACGGTGGTTCTTATAGTTAAATCATCGACTGTTTTACTCACCTCATTTAGGGTCTATACTACCGATCTTTTTTCTGCGTTCTTTTTTCACGGCCCCATCTCGCAAACGTCTGACAAACATCCGAGAGTATAACTGTCATGAAACGGCATTAAGCAATAGTTCCCTTCAGTTTCAGTGTCAGGTAAATTCATGTTCTGATTTGGGACGACAATTTAACACCGACGACTTTTAAAATACCATTCTTTGCTCCATTAAGTTCTTTCCTTCCTGGAACTCTTTAATGACATAACTATAGCTATAATGCGCATGTACATGTCTTTCAACGTTCGACCAGTGCCCACGAGTAAAATGAAAGTATAACTTAATACGGAACTGACTTCTGAATGCACTACCCTTTCCGAACTAAATTGACAATTGATCTGAAACTTAACTGATTACCGTATATAAAAAAAAGCCTTTCTTTTAAAATGGTTGAAATCAGCTTTTCAATTCAGATCTTATAACAAAAAGGGATACAACTTTCCGCTTCTGAATTCTCACGTCTCTACCAACCAGTACCTTACACTTTCTTCTTCCGTCAGGTTTTCAATATCACTTCCAATATCATAATTATGACAGGATCATAACCTGCTCCTTACATCCTCTTAATAATAAATCACTGAACTATCTGTTGGTGTTTGGATGCTATGAGATTTGTATTCACTTCTGCAGTTAGTGATTTCAAAAATACTTGCTATTACTGCTTTTATCTAAACACTTACGATAAGTGTCTTTTCCTTTACGAATCAATCTGTTCAATTTATCTAAATATAACTCACACAAAAGCCACTATTCACCTGCATTCTCTGGATAACATATGACAATGGAATGGCCATAAAACATGTCCGTTTGTAATTCAAGGAAATCTTAACTGAACTTTATAGTCATTTTTCATACATTAAAATTGGCAGTTAAGTTTATTCGCTGCAGGAAGCGTTAACCCATTCAGTATCACATTTCATATCATCACAAAATAAATTTCACATCCCAGAGGTGGGCGTTCAACTCTTTAGCTTAATGTGGTTTGCCCATTTTCCTTCACATTTTATTTTTTATTTTTTTGCTTCTGTACGAAAATATGCAGAAGAAAGGAAAACCTCAAAAAACCGAGAAGGATAACAATGCATTGTGTGTTACCTGGAGTTCACAGGAATGCTTAGAGACATACCCTGAATATGCAGGACACTGACAGGATGTCGAAGTGTTACAGATAAGATGTAGTATATAATGTTGTATATATACCGGTACATATTTCATTTTAAACACAATTTGGCCACAGATGAAATGTTGCAACAATCACTACCCTTCTGGATATTTTTTTAAAGGGGCTACCCTTATGTTAACGAAACCGATAACAATTGCCCTTGAATTTTTTGTTTGAATGAAGTTACTATTTGAAAAGCGTTTTTTTTATGAATTGTTAAATAATCAAAATGTCCTTGCCTCTGGCTAAACATCGTATAGTTACAAGGGGTTGAGCACTAACGCAGTTGGGTTGTGATTTTTGATTGTGACTCTCCGCGAGGTTCAGTCGAAGAGCACAGCGGGATATACATATGTATTAATGGCCGCTGTTTCGAAAATGCAAATAGTTCCTTTTTTTTCATAAATTATATACATGCGTGCATATGAATAACAAAAAATGGCGGATGGCGTTTACAAAACTAATGTGATAGTTGCATTTCAATAGAATGAGCTGAGTAGGGTCCATTGATTTGTATACGACTTCATTACGCAAAAGAGTAAGTTTACCGACGGCATACTGATTAGCTTAGAGTGTACAGTTTAACAGACAAACAAACTGCGCAAATCATCAGCGCCATCAGAAGGACCTTTAATAAATTGGGAACACGTTTAAAAACAACACATTCACACATGCAGAAACATATTAATAAGTCCTAATTCGTTGTCTGATTCTAAGTGTCATTCAACGTAAAAAGTACGTCGCTAGCCTTCTCTACCTTTTAAAGTCCAAAATATGATAATTCACTATCTCCATTTTGGGGGCATGAACAGTACAGAATATTCTAAGTACCTACAACGAAGTATAGAATAACGTACGAAAGACTTAAGACTCAATCCTTACTTTAGTGGATCATTGCTGTGCTCTAGATAGAAAATTAAAAATTATGAATTGTGGTACTTCACAACAAAAAATTGTTTCTCGCCATTGTAATTGAACAGGACAAGCCTTTTGCAGGAACAGTCACGTCCAACTGACTGTTTTCTCATCTAGAACCTGGTGACTGGCATTAATATATCTTATGTGATGGAATATTACAATTCGCTCGACGATACCCAATCATTTCTAACACACGTACCCCTGTTACCCAGTTACCAACAGTAACTTCAGAAATAACATACGAAAGGAAAGACATTGATTCACTTCGCTGACGTTCACGTTATTTTCAAGACTTGGGCGGGTTGGACGTTTATAGTTGTGCCTTAGTTATCTGTACTTTTTAGCTTAATGCCACATAATATTTGGCTTATGTAGGTATATTAGAACTGCTGGGATCAACACTCTGTGGACCACCAATTTTATCCGTGAAATTAGACATTTTAACCCAATTCCGTTGATAAACTACGGCAAGGACGATCTATTGATAACTAACACGGTGTACGATAAAGTTGAATATTATCATCCTTATTATTATCATCCATGTTATTCTTTTTGGTAGATTAAAGCAAGGTAAGTACAGCTTATAACCATTCATCTACATACATACGACAAATCTATTTGCCTTTAAAGAGGTGGAGTAAGTTCCTGTGGAGTTAATTCCCTGCACCGTGTTTGACTATTACGACGATAGCGCACCCAATATTTTTTGCTAAACTGTTTGCACTGTAGCGAGCCAATCACAGATCCTTGGGGAGCGCCGGCTATAACGTGATACTGCCTTATATTGGCTTTTATTTCATCGATCATTATATCAATCAGAATGTATTTCAAAAAGTTTCAAAAACTTTATACTTGTTACTATGGGCGATGCATTTGTTTATGAAGAATTTTTTACAAGCTAGATTGATCACGGTTTTTGACATCAACAATTTTTCCTTAAGATATTACTCTATATTAAGATTTTTGGTCAGCTGCAATTCAAGGTATGGACATACATATGGGTTTAGTTGGGTGGTAGACCAAAAGGGAGGTCCATTGTGATACTACTATGGAAAACCAGATTACCAGGACCGGAGACCTACATACATTTATTGAAACTTCCCAGATGGGACAGAAGGCATGGCAACCATTTTCGGTGTAGACCATGTGTGGTTCGTGGTTCGTTGTTTAGTCTTTAAACTAGTTTGACCCGGTGACAAAGCTCCTAATCTTGCCTAAGTCTAGTCTGGCTAGATCGTTCAAATTTTCGAAGAAGTATTCCCCTAAGGTTTTCCTTCTCAAGACCGATAGAGCAGTACAGGTGCACAGAAGATGTGTCATGGTTTCCTCCTCTTCCTCGTATCTACAGTTTCTACAAAAATTGTTGAAGGGGTACCAAGTCTTCTAGCATATCTGCCTACCAGACACTGTCCGAATTACTAGGAATAGTATTATGGCCGTTTAGGAAGAAGATGGAGCAAAGTTTCTAGTGCAGCTATAATAGTAGTTCTCGGCGCCCGCTATGCAGACGCAATATAGCCCTTGAACTTTCTCGAGTATTGCAATGCAAATTACATACATATACTCACAGCTATTGTTTTTCCATCAAAGTGCCACTCCTCGTCATTATTTGGGACTCATTCCAATTAAGTAGCAGGTTCCCCATCTTCCAGTAGATGCATTACGAAATGAGATAACTCGAGTGACCCGTACAGAATTTGTGTACGAGTCATACAGCCTCTTATGTGAATCGGAAATCAGCGCTTCCTTGAACCAGTGTGGGACTATTTCTGTATCCAAAACGTTGTTGATCAAATACGTCAGGTTATTGTTAAGATCATTGATGCCATACTTTTAAAATTTGGAAGGAATCCCATCCAATTCTACTGCTTTGTTATTAGTATCCTTTTGAAGGGTAATGGGTCTGTCCACCACATCTGAAGCCAGGTGTATCGTAGAGCTCCGAAGAGCTCCTACAATATGCCAATCTTTGGACCTCTAGTTCAAAGCAGTTTCTCCTCTAGAGTTTTACCTACTACCAGCACCGCGATGTCATCGACGTATCCAATTATGTTTACTCCTTTTGGTCTACACATACGTAGTACTCTATCGTACATAATGTTCCACAGAGCTGGCCCCAAAACTGATCCCTGTGGGACTCTTTCTGTAATTTTATATCTTTTCGGCCCTTCTTTCGTATCATATAAAAGAGATCTATCTTCACAATAGTTTGTAGTTATTCGAAGCAAGTGGTTTCGCATATAGTGCTTTAGTTGGCCGAGTTGATGGCATTTTTGACGTCAAGGGTAACTACAGTGCAGATTTTTTTTTCCCTCCTTTCCATCTGATCCTAGATATGACTTCACATGCAATATCATAACATGCTTGTATCGCATGGGTGGCGCTACGTCTTTTCCTGAAGCCTTATTATCGGTGTGTTTATCGGGTGGGTTTTCTTCGGTGTTATGGTTAAGTCTGTTGCGTATAATTATTTCTAGCTTATACCAACAACTAATGTTGGGTTTTATAGGTTTACTCGGTTTATATGCTTTGTATTTTACTCTAGCCACAGATTGTTCCGGAATGATGATATATATGTATATATCATATATATAATAACTTATGGAAATATGTAGGTTTCAGCGAGATTTTGTTTAACTTCGTGTCACGGTTCGGCGTCCCTTGGTCAATGCCATTTATATCTGATGATGTAATATTACGGCTGAGACTCTTGAATTTCATAATTCAACACTCGGCTTAGGACATCTAATTTTAGAATTGGTCTTGTAAATAAGTCGCGACCCGTTCAACTAGTGGTCGAACAAGAAATTTGTCTATGTCTACATTTATTGGCTGGCTTTCGACCTGATTATAATTTTTTTTCTAATTTGTCTTAACCAAACAAAATATTAATATTTTTATTGTTGTAAATGCCTTAAAAATACAAATTATACATAGGATTTTCGATATATCAAAAGACACATAAATTGGAGAATAATCAAACTATTAAAGTCACGAAAACCAAATACATACATATGTATGTATAGGTATGTGTCTGTATTTAAATAAATAAGTGATGATACACACATCCGTGTACCACACTCGGCAGCAGCGGTGTGTCAAATTAAATATCAAATTTTAAAAAATTTCCATGGCATATGTTCGGTAACTCCGCCAATTAGCCTTCGCATTTCTCTTCTCCTTAAATTCAACACGTAACAACTTCTTTCTGGGAGCTTCTGCATTTTTCCATGCGTTCTAAAATCATTAGGTTGTTCCAACTAGGTAATTATTGAGCCGGTATTTTGTTTAAATTATATGGAGCTACTGGTTGTACACACACGTAGGGCTGTGACGTTGTTAGAATGGAATTTTTGGTGTGCATTTCATAACGTTTCGACTTTTTTTTTTTGGCTTCTGTCCCTCTTCCTCACTGTGTTTTTTTTTTCACTAAAAATGAAGGCCAATTATAAGGAAATCAGTATTTGGAATTCGTTTTTGACCCATGATCGTCATCATTTAAAATCGTGTAATTGAAATACAAATTAACGAAAGCAAGTCATTCGTATAAAAGTGATTGAATGGCGACATCGCAGAAGGGATACTTTAACATAGGGGTTAAACGGTGGCAGTTGGTGCCTGAAAATCATTTCCTTATTTTATTTCAATTTCAAATGGAAGCTGTCCTTCTTTTATATTCATATAGCCTGAGGGCTTGTTGGTCTCACAGTGTGGTGTACTTTTTATGTACGTGCGAATCCATGGAGCGTATGGTTTTTAAATTTAGGTACGAATAAGTCTGTGCGTATGTGTACATAAGAAACATAAGAAATGGCGTAGCTGACTATTTTCATTCGAATTATGTCGGCTGCTTGAATCAAATATAGGTTGTGGATCTACTACAGACTTACAGACCAAAACAAGTCGTTTGCGATTCCAAACTATAGACTTTACCCCAATGGAGCACTAAATGCCTATTTCTGACAGCGCATCGCTAATGTAAGCAGTTTCCGAAAGTACAGTTTTCCTTAGTCTTGCAAACTGTTTCTTAGTGCGATTTGCTCATCTCTTAATAAGTTGGATTGGATTCACGTTTTTATTAAAGTTTACTGAACTTTGTATACCTTAAGACTATTGGAAATCCATAACAGAACTAAGTAAGCTTTATTTAGGATCTTACTCATTCTGCATAGTGGGCGCCGTGGCTCCAGTGATTAGTGCGTTGAACTACGTAGCGAGGGGTTCGAGGTTCAATCCGCAGATAACATCTAAAATTTCGTTCACTGCCCCACCTCTCGCGAGCGTCTGACAAACATCCGAGAGTATAACTGTCATAAAAAGCTTCTAAAGGAAAAAATTCCCCTTCGGACATGGCCTCTTCCATTCGTGCAAAGAATATAACAAGCACAACAAGAATGGTTGTGAGAACCTAGGGGCTGGGTCCCAACCTTGACATCTCAAAAAAAAATAAAAATATTTGGCGGAACAGGTCCATACTGAACTCAGACCCTGCCTTCTCACAACTATTCGAGTTGAGTTGAATATCTGTCATGACCTACATATTTCGCAGACACTCGAGAGAGATTAGAAAATGAATGGAACTTTGGTGTTGTCGGGGAATCAAAACTTCCCCTCAGCCACTAAGCCAAGGCACCAATGAATTTCCCATGAACTGAAAAAAATCACCGAAAATGTTTCCAAGCATGTCTACAGCATTGGCACAAGTGGATCCGTTTTCTTGAGCCTCCTTGATTGGCAATCATCTTGTTGAACTCAAGGCGATAAATACTGTTGCATGCTTCTTTCAAGTCAATAAAAAATAAGTTTCGACTTGAAACTCGTTGGTCTTCCAAGTGAAGATTTGGTTTGTCGTAGTTCTGCCAATCTGCATACACTTGCACATACATACATAAGTACGATTACATTCTGATGAGTGCATCCCAGAATAGCTTCAGGCACGTCACCTGTAGAAATATGTCTGAATACCGATTTGGTACATGTTCATTGAACGAGGACGAGCCTATAGAACGAAAAGAACTAAGACACAAACCTCCAAACATACCATATATGAGGTCTTCAATGCCAGATACGAAGCTTTGATCTGATATGTACATATAATGCATATCCTTAAACATTGAAGGAATTATCGACCAACTATACATCAAGACTATACATTAATGCTACATCAAGATTTGACATTTGATCAAGGCTAGTAACACTTTTACTGTTGAATTAAGAAAGTTGTACAGAACAAAAAAAACTGATTATCTTCAGACATCTTTTCGGTAGCCGCAGCTGCTGGTGTGATTTATTCACTTACGCTTACTTGTACAATAACACAACACACGTGGGCTCAGGATGTGGATCCTAGTTTTAGGTTCCGTGGGATCGTACCTTCGATGCGATCTTTGCCATTTGTTTAATTTTGTGTCATCTGGGTGTTTAGTTAGATGATTAGGTTTCAGTGTAGATTCTTTAAAAACATGAGTAAACTTTTTTTTTAATTCATAATTATTTCACCTAGTTAGTGCCGACACCACTTATGGAATGGTAGTAAAAAATTAAGCCTCCCAACACCTAAGTCTCAAACCATTCCAACTAAGTCTCAAACCATTCCTTCCAAAGAATGAATGTAAGGCTTTGGAAATGGATAAAAAAAACATAGTACTCCTCTTCATCTGAGGATATTAGATCTCATCCTTTTAGACTTGATTCCATTTCGTTGATAATATATTAAATTGAAATTAAATCTTCAGATTACCTGCTCTTTGTTGTATGCGTTTCTTCAGTGATTTTAACCGTTTTTGTTCTTATTTATTGTCATATTAGCCGTGTTTTTTTTAAGCCCCGCCATCCAGTAATTCATTTGGACAATCCCAAGCAGGCTATTGCCAGTTGAATTTTTGCACCAAGTGTATGGAATGCTGTTCCTTGGTCCAACAAACAAAAAATATTAAGTAAATTTTCGACAATTCCAAACCTTTTATGGGTTGTGTTTGCTACCGTCCTCTTTTTACATTCAGCTTCCTCAAATATACATCGAAATGGAGGATTCTTCTTTCAGTAGGTCAAGAATTGTTAAAGGTTATCAAATCAATATATCGAAAATAAAATTTGTCTTTCCTATTAGCACTTAGACAAAACAAAACACATTAAATTTAAAATTGATGTGTAGCTCAATACACTGAAAAAATATGCAAATTAAAATCAAGCTTTCTTAAAAAATATTAAAATGTATTCCCTTTTTCTAAATTGCTGACACAAAATGGAACAAAATTATTTCACTAAATTCCATAATTGACTTGAATTTATTTTACGACCAATCAGGGGCATTGTACATTGTTTCCCTATGGAAACGAACAATTTCGCAGTGACACCAATGACTTTAACTAAAAAACATTGATTTCACGCAACATGTTGCTCAGCCAGCAGCCAGCAGCTCTCCTACTGGGCAGAAAATCAAGAGTTATCGCCAGTAGGTTATTGTACTCGTATTTACGTTGAAAATTTGCCTTTACTGGCTACTACTGGAACAAGGCTTCATACAAGTTAGATGTCACGAGTGCCTGCTTCCTGATGAACATTTTTTGACTGAACTATATTCACTGGGACTTTGATTTATTAATTTAGGTTAGGTTAGATACGTTGGTTAATGAAGCAGAAGCTTCATCTTCATCACACCCAGGTCTATGTAGACTCATTATGATGGCCATTGAGGTTTACGCCAGTGGTCGTGGTCTGGTGTACGTTCTTCCTACACTTGTGGATCCCTCTTGAGTGCTTTTAGCTAGCCTGATGTCTTCGAACACCTATAAGGGTCGGAGATAAAAACATCAGATAGCACAATAATCTCCTGGTAGTAGTAACTTCCTAGAGTTATATTCTTCAAGTATGAGAGACTTGGGCAGTGCCAAAAGAAATGGGAAGTGTCCTCGTGGGCCTCTTCTTCGCTCCAAACTCTGCACAAGTCGTCATTTAGTTTTAATTTCATAATGTAATTGCCTAGTAGGTTGTGACCCTTGAGTACGCTTATCAGTAAGGAGAGGGATCCCCTTTCTCTTTGCAGAAGTTTTCCGGTTCTGATTTTACCGTATCTTGCTGATTTTGCAGGTTCTTCCCATCTGGTGTTTGCTGCCTTATTAGATTTTTGATCCACTATTTATTTGAGGTAGCAGAGTGGAATACATACTGATTTATTAACTCATTCATGTTCGAGAGCGGAACCCTCGCTTTTTTATCCAGCTTCTTACCTCCTTAATACAGCCAATAAAGATATGAAGGTAGATGACTTGAAGTTCAATGTTTTCTAGAGGTTAAGTTATTCTGAAACTCATAAGAAGACTCCGTCAGAGTAGCTGATCTTACTCAAGGCAGATGCATATACATACGAGTAGTACAGACGCAAGTTATTGTCGTTTAGGTAATGCTGATGGTGATCTTGTTTACGCACGCGCGCTATCTAGCGACTAAATGTCAATCTTAATAATTAAAAAAAAAAAAAAAACAATATTTAATGGATACATAAAATATGCTAAAAATTTCATGCTAAGAATTGCTTACATGTAGCTATCGTTTCTCTTAAAAGAAAACCAATTCGTCACATATCTAAGTACATATTCTGTGCTGCAGCCAACTCCTCAGTGCTTTACATTCACTTTGGGAACTCTTTACATTTTCTGAAACATTGTGACATTTTTTTTCGGTTTTCTCGTCTCTAAAACAGGTTACGTGTTTCTCCTTATAAAGAATATGAATAATTTGTTTTATATTACCCCGTTTTTTCTAGATTGGAAAAATTCAAATTTAATAACAGTACCGCGATGAAAGTAGTGCATCCTGTTCTAAGATCTTGGTCATAACATCGCTACTTATCACCCAATATTTTAAAAGTCTCGTCCATTCATCGGACGCCTTCCCCTGTGTACTCGTAACCTGTAACACCCCTACCGGTAGTAGGCTATTAACTTTTTATTATGCACGTCCTCATACCCATACTTGTTGTAGTTATACAATAAAATCGTTAACAGTAGCCTGCTGCATCGAGTCTAAGGTGCTAAGGATCCCTGGATGCCATGCCAATGTTAGACGTTCTCATATTGAAGTTGGTAGAATGCGGTCGGTGTATGTATAAATTAATAACAACATCCATCCATCGAAATGGGAAGAACACGGGACAAATACCCGCGCGCGCAAAGTTTGAATTATCGAACAATTACCAAAGCCACCAACAGAGACAACCACTACTGCTGCTGCTGTGTTGTTTCTGATGCTGATGTTGCTTTTGCTTTGGCGCTGCTACCATTTCTTGTATCTGGCGCACGTCGTACATTGCTGGAGGAACACTAGTTTGTGTATCTACCACCGGCAGATACAAGTTGCCTGTGTATGTGTGTTATTGGGTATCTCTTTACTCTACTCTGTGCCTGGGATTTCGCGAGTTTCTGTATTTGTGTGCACACTCTTCAGCTGATGGTAAGGTAAAATATTTTGTTTCGTCTCGGATTTTTTTATTTGAATTTTTGACGGTGTAAGATGGCAACCGTTTATATTTGATGGTTAGTTATCACGCGACTACCGAAGCAGTGTCATTGACAATTTTTTGGCCATTGAAGTGAAAATTACCGAAGGATAGTAGTAGTCTATGTGCGATTTGATATTCTGCGAACGGTTCGAATTTGAGTTTTTCGCCAGCGGCAGTAATATATTAGTGTTTGTTTAGTTCGCCGATTAGATTTCGAGCTTAAAATGCAAATTGTGTGTGATCCAATTAATATCGATATCCTGCAATCCTAATATTGTGATGGTGACAAATTGAATGTTCAAGTTGGAAATCTAATTCAAACGCAGCATAGCAATCGCTTAATTTATTTTAATTAATTGCTACGGTCGCGCATTATAAATTGCCAACGGTAGACCGTTGTCGTGGTCATCGTCGCTAGTCGCTTATCGCCACCGTAGTACATGATAGTAGTAGTTGTCGTCGATAAGTGGTTTGTCCGATCGCCTTGAGCGGTATTGATTTAAATTTTTGATTTGCGTGAGTTCACAAATTGAAGTTTGTGTTGCTAAAATTGTTGATTTTAATTCTTGTAATGTATCGAATCCTAATTAATAACGATAAACAGCGAATTGGAATTCAAATTAGTCGGCCGTATAAAAACTAATCATAATGGTTTTTGTGTTATTTTTTTAGACAAATGTGAACAAAAATAAACTGTTGTTGACTCGCTGTGAGGACTTTTGGTTTCGTAGAATTGTGATGTGAAGATTGTTTAGGTTTTTTGGTATTAAACAAAATTGTTTTCTGATTAGATATTACTTACACTAAATTAATGTAAAAAAAAATTCTCCGTTTTCGGCCATATGTACATATGTATGTTTTCTGAAAATTTGTACATTATTTTGATCGTGGTATATTACTAGGGATCTCCTTTCTGAGTATGCGGGCTCGATTTATCCGCAATTAGTTCAGAAATACTATTGATCATTCATTTAGAAACAGTAGAGGACAGATTTTATTACAAAATAGTTGGATTGATGATCGGGTACTTTTCTAACATCATATGTAATGCTTATATGCTAACATGCGTCGTGTGCTTTGTACAGCAAATAAATAAAGACAGATTCAGTGGGTGCGCCAAATGATTCCTCTTTTATTAACAAAGAATTTTATCCTTCAGTTTGTTTGTATGACATTATAATTATATTATTAACTACTGTAAAATTAAATTCCGTACCATGTTATACGCAATAAAGTGAAAAACTGTGAAACTTGGATGGTAGAGCCTTATAATGTATTATTTTCGGATGCGTATAAATAAAATTACATTACGTATCTAGGGCCTGGTCAACAACAAAAATTTTCGACCAAAATGCTTGCTTCATTCCTAAATATTTTTATTTGGGTCAAGTTATGGTAATTTTATTTTTCCGATGGTAGGTGAAAGTCTTCAAGATCGAAAGAAAGTCTATGAGAATCGTCGTGTAGGATTTTTACCCAAAATCGTCCTTCAAAACATAATTGTTTATTTTTACTACAACCAAATTTTCAAGTAGTTTTTCTTTCACGAAATAAATAAAGGACGACTTTTTGATAGTTCCTACCAGCTCCGCAATTTAGATGTAGTTATTCACTATCGCGCTAAGTCTTGCGGTTTGGTTCTCTGTAGACGTCCCAATAAACGTTTGTAATTTTAAGGCCTCTATTATTTACGTAACTTTCTCGTCAACTTTTATGTTTTCTCGCGTAGTGTTTGATTTTGTCTTTGATTGTTTTAACACCAAAATCTCTGTAGATATCGCTGTTTCTGATATACCATGGTGCATACTTGCATAGACAATACCTTTTAGCACTTTGTTTTCAAAAGTTTGTAAAGTATTGGTATTGCTTATATTGGTTCATATATATTTCTTTATATTTATTTTAATTATTTGTGACAATTCATAACTATATTAATACTAGCGTATTGGGACCCAATTGCAGCAACTAGTTCGCTAGGGCAATTTCGAAGCTCTTTGCTTTTGTTGCTTAAAATAAATTTGCACATTTAAACAATTTTAATTAAGAAAACTATAAACAAAATCCCTTTGCACTGCCACGTGCATAAAAACGCCCACCCAATCATTCCAAATTAAGCATTCCAAAAATCGAATACAGGAATAATAAATGCCAGTAAAAGTTGTCATAGAGAATTGTTACTTGATGACAATATAATCTAAGTATGTGCATATTTGGGTTATCACTTCTTATACCGGTGGTATAATGTGTATCGAATCGATGAAACTTATTTCTAATGAACTTCAAACAGGTACATAAAAGTTTCTAATTGGCTGACATTAATATAAGAAAATCAAAGAAATATGCTCACTAATATATATTACCGCTGACAGAACGAAGAACCGTCGGTAATTCAAATTCTGTTCTGATATTCGAAATGCTGTTTTCATAATTCTTTTCTTTCATCGCTTTAGCCTAATGAATCTGAATACATACTATTAGTTAACTACGGTTAGAGATTTCTTATTTTTTAAATAAGAAGTTCACCAATTGTCTCGTACGACATTTTCTTTTTTTTTCAATTCTCGATGACGTTACCTCTGAAAAGCAGGATAAGTTCAATGGGATTTCGAGAATCGTATGTTGTTTCCTGGAATGAATATGGAATTTCACAAAACTATACAAAAAGAAGTCGCACAGTGTCAAATCCCACAATCTTACTGGAAAATTTATATCGACTTTGCCACGAGCTGGGCTTTGTTGCCCCAAACAAATCAATTATTAATCATAAAGTGTAACTCTGACCAAGTCTTACTAATGCCGTGACGAAACTTAGAACATGTACATATGTAAAATTTTGGTTGACGGCTTCTTAGAAAAAAGTGGTAGACATCATGGTTTTCATGGTAGTAGGTGGACTTTTTCTAATGTATTTTATGTGTCTATTTATAGTGAGGTACTGTATATAAATTAATAAGTGTTGGAGAAATCCTTATACTACAAAGCAAGACATTTTGGTTCTAAAACTCTTGAATATAGGAAATAGGTACATTTAAGCCAAACAAATTTCCGAAGGCAGTCGCAGTTTGGTACAGTGGCAATGTTGTGCTGAATAGGTTAATTGAGTCATAGGTTGCTCCAGTCATAGGTTTAAGATCCAGTCATAGCATCTCAATTCTTCTAGAAATGAAATTGGATGACACCTTATCTCTACCTAGAGTATGAATCCACTCTTGCAAAAAGAATACTAGAATTCTAGTTCAGATACCAACCATGAAGTATTCACCTTATAACCTGAGCTTCAAACCACTAGATCACCACATGGTGAAAATTGCATTAATAAATATATTAATTGCATATAATACGAATACTTACTCTTTGGCTTAGGTTAAAAATTAAAATCAGTTCCCTCTGAGTTCTCGTATTAATATCCTTTTAAGGATGTGTACATTGTACAAAATAATATCGGACTTGTTTCAAGGATGAGAAAACAGTTCATATTCTAAACTTAGCCATTTCTATTCTGAAGCAAACAAATAGTTTTACACATTTATTTTTCAAACAAAAACTTACTTACATACTTACCAAGGAACCGCAACAGTTCGAGGTGAACATAGACCTCAACCAAAAAGCCTCTTCAAAAAGCTATACTCTACTGAACATGCAATTCTTAAGGAGATTTTTTATTACCGTGGAATTAAATTAGATATTATATTTTTAATTTCCTTGCAAATATATTATATATGTATGTACATACATATATGTACATATATTATATATAATCCATTTTCAAAATTTAGGAGGGCGTTAACCTCTAATACACATGAACTGTTTGATTAAAATTTCATCGGTTTGACAACAACCGATATATAAAACATACATATCCGCCTGGAACGGATCGTATGATACCCTATCCTCCTTTCTACCCTATCAGTTTTTTGATGAAAACGCTCCCAAAAAGTGGACGTGGCCAATACTGTTGTATGGGGGAATTGTAGGGAATCTGAATACCTAAATATTTGGTCTTAACAAAATTTTTCGTTTTCATGTAATTTAGTGAAGTTATGAAAAAGTGGGCGTGACAGTGGGAGGATTTCAAAAATGTTTACCCTTGTATTGCATCTTTTTCTCAAAAGCCCGGATATGAAATTTCATCTTCCCAGCTCAAAGTTTAAGGCCCAAAAAGTGGTGACGGGCGGATGGACGGATGGACATGGCTAAATCGTCTTCGCTATTGATGCTGATTACGAATATATATACTTTATAGGGTCTATCTCGATTATTTCTCTATATTACAAACTATGTATCAAACTTAATATACCCTTAGGATAGGGTATAAAACCTACAAAGTACTCTTTATCCGCTTTATTCATTAAATGATGAGATTTTATGTTGAGAGTGTAAATACAATTATGTGGCAACACTGAACCAAGAACAATTCCTCATGACTCAAATTCTGATGTTGACTTTGAAGTAAAGTTCTCGTCTTTCTTTGACTTTCTTGGTTCTTTAAAAGCCAACTGTCGACGCTTAGTCTGCTGATTTCAATTCTTGTGTCAACTGAATTTGGTATCCATCCAATTGTTCTGAGTGAATTAGTTGCACAAAGTTTTTCGAAATGGTTAATTGTTGTGATCTATACTTGATTAGAAACATTTTTGTTTATTGCGGCAATATTCTCCATTGACAATTCATAAACTCTTTCGCTTTAAATTTTTCGGGTACTTTGAACATTTCACAGGACAGGTCCCATGGACCTGTCGCGCCAAATATTTGTTTATTTTGGGCGTAATATTGTGAAGTTACAAAAAATATATACACTTGTACTGCTTCTTCCTCAATGTCAGATATGAAATTTCATCATCCTAGCTCAAAATTTAAGGTTCAAAAATTGTGACATACGGACGGCGGACAAGGCTAAATCGTCGTCGCTATTGATGCTGATTAAGAATACTATACTTTATGTAATCAGGGACTTTATAGGGTCTATCTCGATTATGTCTCTATGTTACAAACTATATATCAAACTTAATAGCAGTATTCCACGTCTACTTTAGTAGGACTGATGCAAAGAAAGAAGGGTATTATACCATACTTTCCAGATGGATTGCATTGGAACTTTTCTGAATGTATCTTTTTATTATATCTCAGCTGCCGCTCACCATCAATGCAGCTGTAATAAAATGTCTCTCAGACATATTTCTTAAAGTCAATGCGTGTATTTATGTATGTACTTCCGATGATTAGAATCATTTATAAAGTTACATTCAATGGATATCACAATGGACATCTTTTGGTCGAAGTATGTCTCTGCTGGATCAATCAGCGGAGACAACCACCCAACCCAACCTATAGTCGTTTGATCTCCTTTGGTTTATTCTCGTAAAGCCATCCTAACCCAAACCTAAACCTAAGTTCGTTGTTTAAAATTCTTTGACACAGATTATGCCATCGTTCAAACTATTAGGGATCCTTAGGTACAAGCATATACGTATGTACATATTGCGATGTTCGGTCGGAGTAGTTGATAGAAGATAAATAGATATGAATGTTAGAAAATATCATTTACTATCAGTAATCATGAAAGAGGAAGAGAATGACTATCGATCTTGATCTTATTTAATCAGTACTAAAAAACTAGTAAAAAAAACCTTCTTCGAATATGGATATTTTATGAACCAACCTCGACATAAGAAAACTTGAATGATAGTTCAAAGTTTGAGACAAAATTATTCACAGCAATAGTATCGTATGAATTTTCATAAAATTTGTTTAAATATTTCATCAGAAAACTATGTATATCTGTCTTCATAAATTAAAATATCGAATCATTCCAATTGGCACTGAATAGATTGGAATATTAATTCATTCAATAAATTGCTCAAATTAGTATTTAGTTATTTATGAAGTGTTTTCTTTACGACCGAATAAAAGTGATATTTTACTCGTAGTCATTATATATTCTACTTTTATTGGACTTCTTATTCTTTTTTAAGTGATCTCGATTGAATCCAAAATAACAAATTCTTTCCTTTTTTTAAGCAAGGCCATAAATAATGACGTATAATGATTTCGCAGGTAAAAGGGATTTTTTGGACAAAGCTCTGGTTAGGGGATAGTGTTTGTTGGTTTACGAAAAATGTTCAGCAAGAATGTACTTTTTAACAAGGAATAGAATAAACAACCTTTTTATTTGGATAACTATTTGGAGTCTAGCTGGAAGTTCTCAGATTCATAGATAGTAAGAAGGATGTATTTGTTATATAAGTAGTTAGTTATATACAGTCAATTATGTAAAGAACAATTTATTGCATAAAAAACCTCCTCTACTATCTATGACAACCCTTTGACCGTATTTCATATGACATTTTTGCATATTACAACTTCTCAAACATGTTGTCAATATTCTCTCAAATGGTAGTTTACAGTTCCTCAATAATCTGTCGTCTTACTGGAGGCTATAATCAAGTTGATATAATCCAATTTCGAAATTAATATCTCCGCAAATATCATACTCAATCGCATCGACTTGATTTGACTTGATGCCCTCATATTAAAACCATATTTCACCTAGGTCCTCCTTCAAGTGCTATCTGAAAATTTGTTCATCATGATCCAACAATATTTGCCATTAACTGAAGCAGCATTACCTTGAGCGTTTTTAGAAAGTATGTCCTTTGGTGTTGTACCCACCCCACATAGTGCATCAAACTGTCACTTGCCGAAGAAGTAAGCGCTGTAAGTCGTGTGAAGCTTCGCTTCAGTTTATTTGCTTACCGCAGTTGTAGTGGGGCTCATCAACCAATATTGATGATGATTTTCATCCAAAATTGAAAGTAATTTCTAATAGCTGCTGGCATCCAACTAGGACTTTTGTGGTCTGAAAGTTGAATAACGTGCATCAAATAGACTCATTTCCTGTACAACTGCAAATGAGTCTATTTGTAGATCTTTATGTGAAATTGTGTGAAACAATGACCGAGGTAATACTCAGTTCTTATGAACGGTATTCAACATTTCGGTACTACTTTCACACACAGCAGTTGGAAAATTTCAATTGGAAGACGATATGCATACATATGTATGTATTCGAAAATAGCACTTTTTTGACTTATACAATTTGGCTATTAGTCACCTTACTTATGTACTATGCACTCTTATACTCTTATATTCTCTAAGTCATTGCCTTACAACCGTACAATAGGAATATGAATACCTCTGCCAACCTCTATTTGTCCCTTTCATTATAACCTACAAACATTCAAAACCAATGGAAATCTGTCTTCGAGTTTACCTTATCCCCACGCTAGGTCTTACCTTCTTCTTCCCCCCTCGTTTGCGTTATCTCCATCTAGGGTCGGCTCTCCTAATATGGAGGCTCCAGGTCTTTCTGTCCTGGATTGTTACTGCTTGAAGGTTGTTCTGTTCTATTTGTTTCTTGACGGTTGCTAAGCACTAAATTTCGTTTCGACGCATTACGTGTTCATACAAGCGAAGTCGGTTCTCTTCGAGTTTTTCCATTATCGCGTTTATTTCCATGCTTTCTATATATGAATAAGTACTTTCGTACTTTGTCCAGTAGGGTTACTCCTGCTGATCACCTTAGCACACTCACTTTTGCTTCGTGTAGTTTTTGCATGCGTGTGTAGGTATTGTACTGCGCTAGCTAGTCTTACCATTCTTTTGTAGAGTTTGGTCTTTAACTTTAGAGGTATTTTCTTTCTTCATTCAATCGGTGTTTATTAACATCTGAATCGATTTAACCATGTTTCTGATTGTAAAAGTATTTGAACTGTGAGGACTCTTCTCACAGATATAAAGCATATTATTGTTGTTCCTAAAGGGAAAGAAAATATATTCCGGTTTTCTAATGTTAGTTCGCAGGCTAATGTTCTTTAAAACCATTAATTTACCTTACGCTCTAGTTTAGGTGCATCGTCCCCAATCAGTGCTATGTCAATAGAAAAATCCAACATTTTTATGAAAATGCTGATATTTTCAATTTATTTTAAAGCACAAATTCT